>WNYA01000252.1:687-64166 GCA_019512145.1 Engystomops pustulosus | reverse complement strand
AGAGCACAGAGCACAGCAGTGTGAGGTCTGATGACACTTCTCTCCAATAACACTTTCTGTAGTCTGTATAGTAAATATTGTCAGTACATTCCCTTTAAGGAAGACAAGTGATAGAAATATCTTTCATTTCCCAATGTAAGTTACTGTATTGTTATATAGATATACAGTTTGTAGAAATGAGTTAAGCAGAGAAGATTTTCTAGAAGTTTTCTTTCTCCTCTGGAGCGGCAGGTGACAGGTGACCCCCGATCCCTCTCCGATGCCGCTTGTCATTCCGGCAGACAGCCATGAGATCCGTCCGCTCCTTCTGTGCCGCCCGGATTGTCATAAGTAGAGAGTTCATCAGAAGGAATCACATCCCCTGCGCCTCTCCTCTCCACAATTATCATGTCACTCCAATTATACAAGGAAACCAAGCAGACTTCATCACAACGCATCCCCCCCCCTGACACTGCCGCCCCCATGAGGAGGACGAGGCTGACGCACTGCCACGTACGGAAAACAATCAACGACAACAACAACCTAACAGAACAAGACTAACACTCCAAACTAACAAGTCATATGTAATAACTTATCAAAGTGGATTTCATTACAACCATAGTAATAATAATAAGTTATATCCTTGTACATAGGGGGCAGTATTATAGAAGTTATATTCCTGTACATAGGGGGCAGTATTATAGTAGTTATATTCCTGTACATAGGGGGCAGTATTATAGTAGTTATATTCTTGTACATAGGGGGCAGTATTATAGTAGTTATATTCTTGTACATAGGGGGCAGTATTATAGTAGTTATATTCCTGTACATAGGAGGCAGTATTATAGTAGTTATATTCTTGTACATATAGGGCAGTATTGGTTTCATTTTCACATTGAATTGGAGACGTTTCAGAGAGGCCGCACTTATGTGTGACCACTATCTGGGATGCCTTGAGGTGTTGCTAGGAAGAAACTTATCACAACAAGAAAAGACTAGTTTTATGCACATACAGAATATTACTAAATGAAAAAAGCTAGTCCAGTAGTGCACATGAGTATTGGAATAGCCAATGGCTCCTAAAAACGTCAAAGAAAGCTCCTCACCCCGTCCAGTTCGCTGTCAACATTTGGTTTCCACGTGGTTCTACCACCACTGTACATGGAGAAAGAATCATCGATGGAGCCGGAGGGTCATGAATGGGAACTTTCCATAACAAAGTCACCAGTAGATACCTTTACCTCATGTATATTTTCATTGACCAATGTTTTGTTGACTTTCTACTCTTCAGTAATGCACGCAGTATATACACAACTTGTAAATGGTAATTGGGAGGATAATGACCTAAGGAGCTGGTGCTTAAAATAGGAAAGAAGAAGCATTTTGCTATTGAAATAGGGATGGTGTCTACCAGTCTGAGGTCCATGGATGGGCAGATGTTAGTATCCGATGATGAGTTGACTGGTCACATGGCAAAGACCCATGGCCCGCGGTTCCAGACTCCACCTTCATAGTGTCCCATCTTCTTTGTGGAGCAGGGGTGGTAATCCCCACTTTTGAGTCGCCTGGTCTCCTCTTCTGTGAAGGGTTTTTATGCATGCATGAGTATGTGAAGGTCTCCATTCCATTACGTAGCGACACATCTCTCTTTGTCATCTGTACACTGCATATCTGTACATCCAACCACCAATTATCAGCGTCCTGGTCATCTCAGCGCCAGCCGCTGCATCTGCAGAGGAAGTGCTAAACCCCCGATTTATCCTACGGCTTCTTGATTGAATAAGAGATGGACGAGCCATCTTAGCAGATTGCAGAAGGGGGCAATGAAGTAAAGGGAGAAAAGCTCACCTAGAATGAGAAGCACGCTCATAGATGGTACAGACGTTGATTAATGGGCCCCCCTTGCAAGGACTCACTTAAAGGGATCTCCATTTAGGTCACCAGTGAGTGTGGATTAAAAGTACAGAACCCGAATTGTCTATTCTTGGGTCCTTCCTATCCATCTTCCTCTTTTCTCTCTCCCTCTCATCCCCAGTGACGTGACATGCACCATGGCAGAATCTTGCATATCGGTTAGATGTTTCCTTTTCTCCATACTTTCTATAGACTCACATATGGACTGTACAGGGCAAGTGATCCCCTAAATCATAAGGGGCAATGAGGAGAAGCGGCATTATGGGGTCTCCCCATATCTGTCTCCCCTTACTTTTGCTTTTTGCACAGCTTCCCTATTGTCCTCTCCATTTCTCTGTCCCTTCATCTTTTGTTCCACCTTCCGTTCTTTTTCCGTCCTTTATCCATTTGCGCTTCTCATCTTCCTAAACATTTGCTTCATAGTCCCTTGCTTCTTCCTCTTTTCCTTTATTCCTTTCACTCTTCCTTTCCGTCTCTTTTCTTCCCCCGTTTCCCTCCCTCTCCCTTCTTTGTGGAACTGTTGCCTCTTCCATCACCTTTCTATCTATATTCCTCTACTCTTCCTTTTTATACCCTTCATTCCATTGCTTTCCTGCTACCTTTCCCCTTCTCCATTTTCTGGTTTCTTCTTTCTTCTCTCTCACTCTTCCTGTCCGTGTTACTATCCCGTCTTTCTTCTTTCCCTCTCCCCTTTCCTCCCATTCCTTTTGTTGCCTTTCCCACTTTCATCCCTCTCCTTACTTCCCTACTTCCTTTCTATTTGCATTTTATTCCGCTTTTCTTTCTCCTCGTCCCATCCTCCTTTCTCCCATTTGCCTCCCCTCTACCTCTTGTTTCTTCCCTAACTTCTCCCTTTCCCCTCGTATCTCTCTTCCATTTCCCTCTCCATTTCCTCCAAAAACCCCCTTTTTGTTTTTTGTCCAATTGTTTTCTTTCAATTCTCTTTCTTCTTCCTTTCCACTTTAATCTTGCTACACTTCTCTTTCGTCCTCCATTTGACTCTCCTTTCTATTTTCCTTACCTTTCCTTTACCCTTTTTCTCCCGTCCCTTCTTCCATTCTCTTCCTCCATCCCATTTTCCTTCTTTTCATCTGTTTTTCTTCTTCATTTCCTTTTCCTTATTAATTCATTCTCTTGACTCTTTCTTTACCAATCTCTCCACACTACCATTTGATTCCTTTCTTCCTCTTCCTTCCCCTTGTTCTTTTGCCTTCCCTTCACCTTTTCCCTTCCTTCCTCTTGACCCTTCCTGTCCCTTCCCCTTTTTGCCCTTACCATACTATGTTTACCTTTGCTCCTCCTGATGTTTTCCATTTCCCTCTAACAGGCTTTCTTTCTTCTTCTTGGTCTTGTTTATTATTCTTTCTCTTGGCTCTTTCTTCCATCCACAGCTCTCCAGCACACTTACAACACACTGCTCCATTTGGTTCGTCCTTTCCCTCATTTTTTGCATTCCCTTTCCCTTTTTCTCCCCTTTCCCTATATTTTAACTGTTGCACCTTCGCATTTTCCATTCCCTCTATTTATCAGTCTTTTCTTCCTTTCTTCCTTCTTCTTTCTCCTTGGCTCTTTCTTATCTCTACCTCTCTCCACACTCCATTTGATTCTCTCTTCTTCTCTCCTCTTCCTTTCCTCTCCCCTTTGCTTCCCCTTGTTCGCCTCGTCCCCTTTGTCTCTCTCTTCCACCCTTCCCCTTTTCCTCTTCCGTTCCCTTTCCCCTCTGACTCTTGCCCTGCTTTTCTATTCCTCCCTCCACTTTCTTTTCTCCTGTCTTCCTTTCGCTTTATGATTCTCTTTCAGCTAGTTATCATCACTCCTTCCCTAATTTCTTAATGGGCTCAGATCTTTACTACGTTTGGGGGCATTTCCTTTCGTTTTACTTCCCACATCTCGATGTCCTTTAGCAGGTTTCATGGAGAGTTCCCATCATGTGGTCTCCATCACTAATTGATGATTTGCATATTCTTCTGTAACCTCATTGGTCGCAATTTATCGCCTGATTATTATATACAAGACTGGATCCCAGACAGACCGATGGACTGTGATATATATGGATTTTGCTCCAGGCATTGAAGCTTCTCCAATGCACGGGTAGTCTATCCGCACACTGCTGGTTCTCTGTGATCATTCGCAGCGAGTGTTAGGTATCTAACCCTGAACGTGAGTGTATGTCGTTAGTAGCGTGCAGGTACTGTGAGTTACGATTTAAACTCCAGGATGTACTGAGGTTTGTTCCTTACATACCTATGCTCTGTACTCGACCTGTGTGTATGTTGTTAGTAGTATGGCAGGACGTGAATATAAAAAAAATTTATTCCAGGTTTATCCTCCACACTGTGCTGTGCTCTCACAGCGGTGTTATTATTGTCCCTTAAGAGATGCAGATCATAGTTTTAGGGATTCTAGTGAGCAACAGCAGTGGGAGGACCACATCTCTCCCGGGACCTACATAATCTGGGCTGCAGAGAGCACAGAGCACAGCAGTGTGAGGTCTGATTACACATCTCGCCCAGGACATACATAACACTGGTTCAGAGAGCACGAGCACAGCCCTGTAGGTCGGATTACACATCTCTGCGGCGGAGGGGTAGACAGGATTACAGAGGGGAGGACGGACTGGTTGCAGAGAGCACAGAGCACAACAGTGTGGGTATGATTACACATCTCTCCAGGGACATACATAACACTGGCTGCAGAGAGCACAGAGCCAGCAGTGTGAGGTCCTTATTACACATCTCTCCAGGACAGATACATAACACTACTGGCTGCAGAGAGCACAGAGCACAGCATGTGTGAGGTCCTAATACAACTCTCTCCAGGATAATCCTAACACTATGGCGTGCGAGAGCACAGAGCACAGCATGTTGAGGTCTGATTACAAACCCAAAAAAATTCCCATTTTCCCCTCCAGGGACAATTACATAAACTGGCTGCAGAGAGCACAGAGCACAGCAGTGTGAGGTCTGATTACACATCTCCAAGGTGACAATCCATAACACTGGCTGCAGAGGCACAGAGCACAAGCAGTGTGAGGTATGATACACATCTCTCCAGGGACAGTAATAACACTGCTGCAGAGAGCAAAGCATTGTGATGTCTGATTACCATCTCTCCAGGATCACATAACACTGGCTGCAAGAGCACAGCAGTGTGAGGTCTGATTACACATCTCTCCAGGACAATACCTAGCACTTGGCTGCAGAGAGCACAGAGGGCACACCGCGTGTGAGGTCTGATTACACATCTCTCCCGGGACAATACATAACACTGGCTGCAGAGAGCAACAGAGCACAGGGGCAGTGTGAGGCTGAATTACACATCTCTCCAGGTGACAATACATAACACTGGCTGCAGAGAGCACAGAGCACAGCATGTGAGGTCTGATTACACATTTCTCCAGGGCCAATACATAACACTGTCTGCAGAGAGCACAGAGCACAGTCAGTGTGAGGTCTGATTACACATCTCTCCAGGGACAATACATAAACACTGGGCTGCAGAGATCACAGAGCACAGCAGTGTGAGGTATGATTACACATCTCTCCAGGGACAATACATAGCACTGCTGCAGAGAGCACAGAGCACACAGTGTGAGTTCTATTACACTCTCTCCAGGGAAATACATAACACTTGCTTGCAGAGAGCACAGAGCACAGCAGTGTTAGTTCTGATTACACATCTCTCCAGGGATCGAATACCTAACACTGGCTGCAGAGAGCACAGAGCACAGCAGTGTGAATCTAGTACACATCTCTCCAGGACAATACATAACACTGGCGCAGAGAGCACAGAGCACAGCAGTGTGAGTCTGATTACACGTCTCTCCATAACACGTTCTGTAGTTTGTATAGTATAGATGTAAGTACATTCCCTTTAAGAAAGACAAGTGATAAAATATCTTTCATTATCCCAATGTAGGTTACTGTTATTGTTATATATATATACAGTTTTGTAGAAATAGTTAAGCAGAGAAGAGTTTCTAGAAGTTTTCTTTCTCCTCTGGATGCGCAGGTACAGGTGACCCCGATCCCTCTCCGAGGCCGCTTGTCATTCCGGCAGACAGCCATGAGTCCGTCCGCTTCCTTCTGTGCCGCCCGGATGTCATAAGTAGAGAGTTCAGCAGAAGAATCCACATCCCTGCGCGCTCTCTCCACAATTATCATGTCACTCCAATTATACAAGGAAACCAAGCAGACTTCTCACAACGCATACCCCCCGCCGCTGACAGCTGCCGCCCCCCATGAGGAGTACGATGCTGACGCACTTGCCACGTACGGGAAAAAACAATCAACGACAACAACAACCTAACAGAAAGACTAACACTCCAAACTAACAATTCATATGTAATACTTATCAAAGGGATTTCATTACAACCATAGTAAGAATACTCAGTTATAGTCCTTGTACCTGGGGGCAGTATTATAGAAGTTATATTCCTGGTACATTAGGGGGCAGTATTATAGTAGTTATAATTCTTGTACATAGGGGGGCAAATTATAGTAGTTATATTCTTGTACATAGGGCAGTTTATAGTAGTTATATTCCTTTACATAGGAAGGCATTATTATAGTATTTATATTCTTTACATAGGGGCAGTAATTTTTTTTTTTTTTTTTTTTTTATAGTAGTTATATTCCTGTACATAGGAGGCGTATTATAGTAGTTATATTTCCTGTACATAGGGGGCAAGTTATAGTATTATAGTCTTTGTACATAGGGGGCAGTATATAGTAGTTATATGGTATTTCCTGTACATAGGGGGCAGTATTAAACAAACATAGTAGTTATATTCTTGTACATAGGGGGCAGTATTATAGTATATTATATTCTTGTACATATTGGCAGTATTATAGTAGTTATATTCCTGTACATAGGGGGCAAGTAGTATAGTAGTTATCTTCGTGTACTAGGGTGCAAGTATTACAGTAGTTATATTCTTGTAGCATAGGGGCAGTATATATAGTTATATTCCGTACATGGGGCAGTATTATAGTAGTTATATTCCTGTACATCGGGGCAGTATTATAGGTATTTATATTCTTGTACATGGGGGCTATTATAGTAGTTTATAGTCTTGTACTAGGAGACAGTATTATAGTAGTTATATTCTTGTACAGTAGGGGGCATATTATAGTAGTTATATTCCTGTACATAGGGGCAGTATTATAGTAGGTTATATTCCTGTACATATGGGCAGTATTATAAGTCGTTATAGTCTGTACATAGGGGGCAGTTAATTATAGTAGTTATATTCCCTTACATAGGGGGCAGTATTATAGTAGTTATATCCTGTACATAGGTGTCAGGATTTAGTAGTTATATTCTTGTACATATGGAGCAGTATTATAGTAGTTATTTCTTGTACATAGGGGGCATTATTATAGTAGTGATGTTGCCTTGTACATAGGGGTGCAGATTATAGTAGTTATATTCTGTACATAGGGGCAGTATTATAGAAGTTATTTCCTGTACATAGGGGTCAGTATTAATAGTAGTTATATTCTTGTACATAGGGGGCATGTAATATAGTAGTTATATTCTTTACATAGGGGGCAAGTATTTATAGAAGTTTATCTTCCTGTTACATAGGGGGCAGATTATAGTATTGTATATTCCTGTACATAGGGCCAGTATTATAGTAGTTATAACTTGTCATAGGGGGCAGTATATATTAGTTTAGATTCCGGTCCATAGGGTGCAGTAATATGAAGTTATATTTCCTTACTATGGGGCAGTATTAAGTAGGTTATATTCCTGTACATAGGGGCAGTATTATATTAGTTATATCTTGTACATAGGGGGCGTAGTATAGTAGTTATTTCTTTTACTAGGGGGCAGGATTATAGTAGTTATATTCTTGTAACATAGGGGCGGTATTAATAGTAGTTTATATTCCTGTACATAGGGGGCGTATTATAGTAGTTTATACCTTACTAGGGGGGCAGTATTATAGTAGTTATATTCCCTGTACATATGGTGGCAGTATTACAGTAGTTATATACTTGTACACAGGGTCATACTGTTGTAGTCTATTGTATTAGTCTCTATGAGCATGATCTCTGGAAATGTAATCTATTATTGGACCCCGCGTTGCGTGCGGCGCTTATCTTGGCAGTGTCACCAATCTCTCTCTCTGCGGGCAGCCATTAATCATATTAATTAATATCCTTGTTATTGCAGCCCGGTGTGGATTATGTGTGACGCCGGCATGTAAAACATGACATTAATGCGATTTCTTCTTTCTATAAGCACCTAAGTGATTTATTTACATTCGGACTTGTTGCTGGTGTAAAGGCATTGGGTTCGTCGTGAAGCTCTTCGAATAAAGCCCACTTAGGGAAGGTCATATTTTATGGTTACATGACTTGTCCTGCAAAGTGAATGATGTGTCCTAGAGGGAATGGAAGTCGCTTGTTTTAGTGTAGAGTCACGTGAAATTTTTGGAAATATACCGGAGGACCCAGCACTGCGGCCCATAGAGGTGGGACCCCATCGGTAAGATCTGTACTGTGGAATCCCTCCATTCATAACAGTAAGTCTCGAATTTCACAGGCCTAAAAGCATCTTACAACCCCATCACAAGCCTTCAAGGCTTATGTATCCGGGCCCTTAATGATTTGACCATAGACTAAGCGCCACAGTGGGTAAAGATCTAAGGTTCAATTTGTTAAGTACCCACTGTGGTGGCACCAATGACCCTTATTACTACTCTTCCATGTCGTTGTCTTTTTGGGTTGGACAAGAATTATACGTTTTCTGCTTTGTTTTTGGTGCTATTTTATCTGTCTCCTCCCTCATGGAATTGTAGGAGGATCCTCAGTTCTTACGGGGGTTCACTCACCCAACATTGATCATCTTCTTTGGTTTTGTGATATCTGTATGGATAATGTCTCCTCCCATAGATAATGGTCTCCAACTTGTTTAGGGAGTCTAGAATTTTTATTGCAGGAGTCCCAATTTTGTTATTCTACAATGATGTGGTGGGCCCATGGGGCAAGCACATTCGGAGACATGGGCACACATCCATGATCAACTTCCTAGGAAGAAAAACAAAGTAAATCGTTGGATTGGCTGTTTATTTTTCTGATCCCTGGAGAATTTATTTTTTGTAATATGGTCTTGGTCTACTGTAAGATCTTCGGTACTCCCCAGTAGGTCCAGCTCGCACACTGAAAATATCCGGCTGCGATGTGGCTTGTTTGTTGTCTCTATGGATGTCTTCTCCCATAGTTAAAGTAGTGGTCTTCTGAGGCTGAAAGGAATTTGGTAGATCCAATAGTTCTCTGACCTACAGTGAACAATATCCAGTGAAGTCAAGGATTCCTTGGGCTGCACCATTAAAAAAGATAAAACTCTATCAGAAATCAAAATTAGCCTCTAAATTGCCGGACATCTGGCCCATTCTTGGCTCAGAGCATGGGTCCACTTTAGGATCCTCTAGTTTCTTCTCTGGTCCACCTAATCAATGAACGGAACTAGAACGGAACAATGTTGTTTTCCTAGTAGGTTGTTTTATAGTGGTGTCCACCTCGCATAGATCTGTGATCTCCAAGGTTCAAATGGGAAGTGAGTGACTTCCTGGAATCTTGTAGCGTTGCCATCACAAACATTTGGTAATGTTTGACATGATTTAGAATGAAACCATGACACCGGAGATGCAAACATTGGAATTAGCTGCAGGTTCTTCATATTATATTCTCATTATGTATTGTTTAACAGAAATAATTATGAGGGGCATCATAGAATAATTATTATAGGGGCAGAATAGGAAATAATTAATTAGGGGCAAATAGGAAATAATTATTAGGGCAGTAATCTGGAGATATTAATTTCTTAGGGGCCTGATAGATAGGTTGATCTAAGGGGCATGCACATAGAAAATAATTATTCAGATGGGCAGTATAGGAATATTATTAGGGCAGAATAGGAAATATTATTAGGGGGCAGCATATGAAATAATTATTAGGGGCAGTATAGGACATCAATTCTTAGGGGCAATAGGAATCATTTTTAGGGGCAGAATAGGAAATAATTATTAGGGGCAGTATCGGAAATAATATTAGGGGCAGATCGGAAATAATTATTGGGGCAGCATAGGAAATAATTATTAGGGGCACCTGCATAGGAAATAATTTAGGGGCAGTATAGGAAATAATTAAAGGGGCAGTAATCAAGAAATATTATTGTGGCAGTATAGGAAATATATGGTGTGAGTATAGATAATTATTAGGGGCATATAGGGAAATAATATTAGGGCGAGTATAGGAATAATTATTAGGGGCAGTAATAGGAAATAATTATTAGGGGCAGATCGGAAATAATTATTAGGGGCAGTATAGGAAATAATTTGAGGGCAGTATAGGAATAAGGATTAGGGCAGTGGACTTTTAGGGGCAGTAGAGGAATAATTTATAGGGGCAGTAATAGAAATAATTATTAGGGCAGATAGGAAATAATTATTTAGTGGGACAGAATAGGAAATAATTATTAGGGGCAGTATAAAATAATATTAGGGCAGAATGGACATAATTATTGGGTAGTATAGGAATAATTATAGGGGCAGTATAGGAAATTTATATAGGGCCGTATAGAATAATTATCGGGGCAGATAGGAAATAATTATTAGGGGCAGAAATAGGAAATAATTTAGGGCAGTATAAAAATAATTATAGGGCAGAATAGGAATAATTATAGGGCATGAAAAATTATGAGGGCGTAAGATGTATTAGGCGAATAGAAATAATTATAGGCAGTATAGAATTTATAGGCAGATAACATAATTTTGGACAATTAATATTGGGCGGTCATATTAATGGGGGCAATTCATATTAAGGGTGCCGTATTTATAACTAATTGATATTTAGGCAACAAATCCAGGGGTGCATATTTATTATTGAGTGGGGCCATGTATTACGGATGCATCACATGCCTTTATTTTTTTTTAACTTATTTAGTCCGACCCTCCAATGGTCTCAGTAGACCGTGAACGCCCCCTATGTAAAAAGTTTGGGACCCCTGAGTGGACAATCCATTAAAATGTTTTCCTTCCAAAACATTGCCAACTTTTTGTAAATCAAGATGAACCAAAAATTTATCAGTCACTCACAGTTAAACATTGGCAGAGAATTTCTTCAAAGGAAATTGATTTAAGTGAAGGAAATTTCTTTGGGAATAGTGGAAAAAATAAATAACAGCCGTTCCCCTCTTAGGACACCCCAACTTACGACTACCCCTAGTTTACAGACAGACCCCCTCTGCCCCCGTGACCCTCTGGTGACCTCTCTGGTGTTACTATAGTCCCAGGCTGCAATGATCAGCTGTACGGTGTCTGTATGACGCTTTATTGATAATCCTTGGTCCCATTATCAGCTAAAAAGGTTAGAACTCCCAATGTCACTGGGGCAAAAAAATTTTTTTTCTGGATACAATTATAAAATAACAGTTTTGACTTACATCAAATTCAACTAAGAACAAACCTATGGAACCTTCTTTATGTAACCCGGGACTGCCTGTAGTTGGATATAAGTCAAAACTTAAAATAATGTTGTTCGATGTCACCTTTTTGCTTTTGTTTTAGTAAAGTTAAATTAATGTTTGGGCTCCAAATAAGTTATAGGAAAATTTTCTTCAGCTTAAACAGTAATAGCCTACAGGAACTTCTCAAGAGCGGAGAAGCAACTTAAAATATACACTCAACTCAACTGTACATATATACTCCAGTATAAGCCTAGTTTTTTCAGCACAACAAAATATGCTGAAAACCCCAAACTCAGCTTATACTCGAGTAAAAAAAATATTTCCAACACTCACCTTTCCGGCTTCCCCCACTGCTGGGCTATATACTGGGTGCAGGTGGCTGGCTATATACTGGGGGATATGGGGTGGCTATATACTGGGGCAGGGGGCTGGCTATATACTGGGGGATATGGGGTGGCTATATACTGAGGTAGGGGGCTGGCTATATACTGGGGCAGGGGGCTGGCTATATACTGGGGGATATGGGGTGGCTATATACTGGGGCAGGGGGCTGGCTATATACTGGGGGATATGGGGTGGCTATACTGGGGAGGGGTCTGGCTATATCCTGGGGCAGGGCTGGCTATATACTGGGCAGGGGCTGGCTTATACTGGGGGATATAGGGTGGCAGGCTATGTACTGGGGGCAGGTGCTGGCTATATACTATGGTCAAGGTCCGGCAGCTATATACTTGGGGAGGCTGTGACCAATGCACTTTTCCCACCCTCGGCTTTAATACTTGAGTCAATAGGTTTTTCCAGGTTTTTGTGGTAAAATTAGGGGCAGCTGCTTATACTTGGGTCAGCTTATACTCGAGTATATACGGTAGATAAATGTCAAAATGGTCAAAAATTGGGTTCATTTTGGGCACCTAATACAGTCTATTTCCCATTATTATGTTTTTCCAGGGTGTATATAGTGTATTGTGGTTGTCACTACTACAAGGTCTCTTCCGATAAGACTTCTGGAGGTTAAGCGCAGCAATGACCCCCCCCCCCCTTGCTGTTTTCATTTCAATTTCTAAACATTCAGCAAATTGAAAATTTGCTTAAACCCTCTCTGAACTTGTTCGCTCGCAGCTCTGGAGAAATTCGCTTGAGTCCGTTACTTAATGGGGTATTAGCTGGAGGCAGATTATCATTGTGCTACCTAATGGTCTCTCTAGAGGCTGACGAACGCCGGATCACGCGCACGCTCCGTCTCTCAGTTCTCATATATTTACCGGTTGGGTAGTTATAAGAAGCCTGTTTACAAGCAGGGGTCCCATGCAGGGGTCACCTGTATTTCAAAGCCTGGATCCCTGTGAAATTCTGGAAACAAATACCTTACAAGATCTTGTTGCTCGGTTTTTTTGAAGCCGAGGTGAAGGAACAATGACATTGACCGACGCCGGAGCAAACTGCGTCATTGTCATTTCTGGCCAATTCACATAGGGCAAGTCGAGATGGCGGAGAGAAAAAAAATTCTGGGCAGGGTTGCACACCATTTCACAACGAGACAAGGATGACATCTATCCGGTCTTAGCGCTTTAATGACTGCCGAACTCGAGCTGTAATTAATTGCAAACAGAACTGAACACTATCAGTCGAGGAAACCTTTGCCTGATAATGAAGGAGTTAATGAGGTCCTCTTTCCCCTTGGCCTGGAGGGCAAATTTAGAGTGTCATAAAATTCTGCAAATACCATGAAAGTTGGTTACAGAGTTACAGAGGTTAGTCTCTGGAAACCCAATGCTGTGTGTGCAATTTGGAAAAGGTCCTCTTCAAATTAGGACTCATTAAGGTTCCCCTTAAGGGAAACGTTGTAACACCACAGTGTCCAAGCTCATAGAAGATACAGGTCCACCAAATCCACCTACTGCTCCTACAGTGCATTCTTCAGAGAAATTGCGATTGACCTATAATGGGGACAAAATTCCTTGGGACTCCAAATATGGCAGCCAGATCCTGGATCATGGTCCCATCCCAAAAGCCACCCAACATTCTCTTTCGTAAATGACAACCGTTAAGGATTTGCTCGCACACGTTGTATAAAATGGACACACTGTATTTGTAAGACTTTCATTCAGTCTTTTGTTAATTGATCTCTATTTATCTAGATCTGCTTGTGGAGCTCAGGTTCAGAGTTCAGTGGGGGCATTTTCCAATGCTATAAAGATGTTGGTTCAATGTTCAGTGCTCCCTACTTCTGCGTGGCAGGTTAGGAGTTCAGTGTTGTTTGTTTCCTTGTGGAGCTACAAGTTCAGATCTTCATTGGTGGGCCACCTGCTGGTGAGGCTGTTGTACGACAATTCGGGGTGGGTGCTCCCTGCTTGTGGAGGTTTAGGTTCAGAGCTCAGTTGGTTCCCCTGTGTTGGGGAGCAGCTGGTTTAATGTTCAGTGGTGTGATTCATGCTTCTAAGTCTGCGGATTAAGAGTTCATGGGTGCTCCTAGCAGGCTCAGGGTTCATGGGTAAGCCTTCTATTAAATTATTTTATTATCTTCCCTTATAAAAATAGATGGAGTATTATAACATTCTATACCTCTTGTCGCCCCCCCCCTTCCTCATAGACTGTAAGCTCTTGTGCCCCCCCCCCTCATCCTCATAGACTGTAGCTCTTGTGTCCCCCCTCATCCTCATAGACTCTAAGCTCTTGTGTCACCCCCTCATCCTCATAGACTGTAAGCTCTTGTGTCCTCCTCATCCTCATAGACGTAGCTCTTGTGTCACCCCCTCATCTCATAGACTGTAAGCTCTTGTGTCCCCCCTCATCCTCTAGACTAAAGGCTCTTGTGTCACCCCCTCATCCTCATAGACTGTTAAGTTCTTGTCCCCCCTCATCCCATAGACTGTAATCTCTTGTGTCCCCCCTCATCCTCATAGACTATAAAAGCCCTTGGTGTCAACCCCCTCCTATGTTTCAACGCGCTGTGTGTCCCCCCTCACCTCATAGATCTCTTGTGTCACCACTCATCTTTGTGTCCACCGTCGCCTCCCCCCTCATCCTCATAGACTGTAAGCTCTTGCCCCCCTCATCCTCATAGACTGACTATAGCTCTTGTGTCACCCCATCGGCCCTCATTCCTCATTAGACTGGAAGCTCTTGGGCCCCCCCTCATCCTATAGACGTAAGTCTTGTGTCCCCCCCTCATCCTCAGTAACTATAAGCTCTTGTGTCCACCCCCTCATCCTTGACGTAACTCTGTTCACCCTAGACTGCCTTGTGTCACCCCTCATCCTCATAGGAACTGTAAGCTCTTGTGTCCACCTCCGCTCAACCTCATAGACTGTACCGCTTGTGTCTCTATTAAGATAAGTCGGCACCCTCATCCTCATAGACTGTAGCTACTTGTGCCCCCTCATCCTCATAGAATGCTATCTGGTCCTCCTATCCTCATAGATGTAAGCTCCCTGTTTTGTCCACCCTATGCCTTCACTAGATGTAAGCTTTTTTCTATCACCCACCCTATCCCTCATCTAACTGTAAGCCTCTTGTGTCAACCCCTCAGACACTCTAGACTAGTAAGCTCTGTGTCACCCACCCATCCTCATGACTGTAAGGCTTTGTGTCATCCCCCTATCCGACCCATAGACTGTAAGCTCTTGTGTCCCTCCACATCCTCATGAGATGTAGCTCTTGTGTCACCCCTCATCCCTCATAGCACTGTAAGCTCTTGTGTCCTCCCCTCATCACCTCATAGACTGATGTAGCTCTTGTGTCATGGTCCCCATCATCCTCAAGACTTGTAAGCTTTTGTGTCACCCCTGATCCTACTAGAGTGTCAGCTCTGGGTCACCCTCATCCTCATAGATTGTACCTCTTTGTTGTCCCCTCTCACCTCTAGACGTTAAGCTCTTGTGTCACCCCCCCTCATCCTCATAGACTGTAAGCTCTTGTGTCCCTCCTCATCCTCATAGACTGTAAGCTCTCTGTGTTCTCCCTTATTCTCATATACTGTAAGCTCTTGTGTCACCCCCCTCATCCTCATTAGAGACAAGCTCTTGTGTCACCGCCACCCTCATCCTCATAGACGTAGCTCTTGGTCACCCCATCCGCATAGACTGTAAGCTCTTGTGTCACCCCCCTCATCCTCATGACTGTAAGCTCTTGTGTCACCCCCCTCATCCTCAAGCTGTAGCTCTGTCACCCTCATCTCATAGACTGTAAGCTCTTGTGTCACCCTCATCCTCATAGACTGTAAGCTCTTGTGTCACCCCCTATCCTCATAGACTGTAAGCTCTATTGTGTGTCCCCTCATCCTCAATACTGTAAGCTCTTGTGTCCTCAACCTCCTCATCCTCCTAGACTGTAAGCCTTTGTGCACCCTCCTCATCTCATAGACTGTAAGCTCTTGTGTCCCCTCCTCATCCCATAGACGTAGCTCTTGTGTCACCCCCTCATCCTCATAGACTGTAAGCTCTTTGTGTCACCCCCCCCCTGCTCCTCATAGCACTGTAACGCTCTTGTGTCACCCCCTCAATCCTCATAGACTGGAAGCTCTTGTGTCACCCCTCATCCTCATAAGACTGTAATCTCAGTTGTGTCCCACCCCTCATCCTCATAGACTGTAAGCTCTTGTGTCACCCTCATCCTCATAGACTGTAGCTCTTGTTAGTCCCCACCCTCATCCTCATAGACTGTAAGCTCTTGTCACCCCCTCATCTCCATAGACTGTAGCTCTTGGTCACCCCCTCATCACTCATAGACTGTAAGCTCTTGTGTTCACCCTCCTCATCCTCATAGACTGTAAGCTCTTGGTGTCACCCCTCCTCATTCCTCATAGACTGTAAGCTTTTGTGTCCCTCCTCATCTCATAGACTGTAGCTCTGTGTGTCCCACCTCTCTCCTCCTAGACTGTAAGCTCTTTGTCACTACTTCATCTAGCCCTGGCAGTCCTCTAGACTTGTAGCTCTTGTGTCACCTCTCCTCATCCTCATAGACTGTAAGCTCGTGTGGTCACCCCCTCATCCTCATTGACTGTAAGCTCTTGTGTCACCCCTTATTCTCATAGACTGTACGCTCTTGTGTTCCCACTCATCCTCATAGACTGTAAGCTCTTGTGTCACCCCCTCATCCTCATAACTGTAAGCTCTTGTGTCTCCCCCTCATCCCATTGACTGTAAGCTCTTGTGTCACCTCCTCTCCTCATAGAATGAAGCTCTTGGTCACCACCCATCCTCTAGACTGTAAGCTCTTGTGTCACTCCCTCATCCTCATAGACTGTAACTCTTGTGTCACCCCCCCCTCATCCTCATGACTGAAAGCTCTGTGTCACTCTCCCCATCCTCTAGACTGTAGCTCTTGTGTCACCCCTCATCTCATAGACGTCAGCTCTGTGCCCCCCTCATCCTCATAGACTGTAAGCTCTTGTGTCCTCTCCTCATATGCTGTGAAGCAGAATTCCTGCTTGTGGATGTGCCAAGTTCGAGCTTAGAATGGTTCTCCTTGCCTGGGAGCTGCCAGTTCAGATTGTAAAGACCCCTTGAAGTTACCTTGTTTCCTTCTCTGGGTTTTCATCTTCCATAGTACAATGATAGGCTAAAAAGAGCACAAAAGTAACCTTATAAATTAATTCAAATAATACCTGCAACTATAATATCAGTAAAGCAGCTCTTTGAAAACATCAAACCCTCACCGTTGTAACAGATGGATTTGATTTGGACTAAAATAAAGGTTTTTGAGACTTTCTTTCTGAGAAACGCAATCTTGACTATCTTACTTTTCCTAGATTCATAAGGATCTTACAAGAGAACCCTGCCTGTGCTGCTGATGGTCAAAAGACCGACACAGATCTGTCCACCCGAGTTATGTGATCATCCGGAGCCGTCGGGCCAGGTGCATTGCATTTCATTGGTTCTTAGAAATAGAAAATAAGCTAATATAAACAAATTCTGTAAAAAAAATCCGACAAAAATCACATTAACCAAAGTCCAGCAAATTGGTATTAGGTCCTAAGTTGTATAACTGGGTCTGAGGTCCACATATCTCCATGTAGTAATAGAATTCTGCAGGACTTTCTATGTCTCCATGAATAAGCTTACTGGTGAGATTTACTCTCTGTAATCTTAATCGGGGATATGCTGACGAGGCGCCTCTGACACACACAACTTCCCGGTTCATTGCTGAGGTGTAAGGTTAATCACATTGGAAAATACATTTCAGGATCAGCTCAAATTATTTCTTAAGGGATTGTAAATGTGATTTCAATTTTCAGAATCAAACCCCAAGTCATCACAGAGCCAGATACTCGCTGACACTCACTGCATTATACTGTAGTGTGCAAAACGGGAGGAAAATCCACATAAATAACTACTATAATACTGCCCCCTATACACAAGAATTTAACTACTATAATACTGCCCCCTATGTACAATAATTAACTACTTAACTAATACTTGCCCTCTATGTACAGAATATAACTACTATAAACTGCCCCCTATGTACAAGAATTAACTACTATAATACTGCCCCTATGACAAGAGTAACTACTATAATACTGCCCCACTATGTACAGAATATAACTACTCATAATACTGCCTCTAATGTACAGGAATCATACATACTATAATACTGCCCCCTCTGTCAGGAATATAATAACTGCTAAACTGCCCCCTAATACACAAATTTACTACTATAATCTGCCCTATGTACAATGATATAACTACCTAATATACTGCCCCCTATACACAGAATTTAACTACTATAATACTGCCCGCCCTATGTACAATGAATATAACTACTATATCACTGCCCTCTATTGTACCAGGAATATAACTACTATAATACTGCCCCCACTGTACAGAATATAACCTACTAATACTGCGCCCCCTATACACAAAGAATTTAACTACTATAATACTGCCCCTATGTACAGAAATATAACTACTATAATACTGGCCCCCTATGTACAAGAAATATAACTCACTAATACTCCCCCTATGTACAAGAATAAACTACTATAATACTGCCCCTATGTACAGATATAACTACTATAATACTCGCCCCCTATGTACAAGAATATAACTGCATAATACTGTCTCTCTATGTACAAGATATAACTACTATACTACTGCCCCCATGTACAAGTATATAACTACTATATACTGCCCTCCCTAGTACAGAATATAACTACTATAAATACTGCCCCCTATTACAAGAATTAACTACTATAAAATACTGCCCGCTATGTCAAGACTCATAACTACTATAATACTGCCCCTATGTACAGAATAACTACTTAATACTGCCTCTATGTACAAGAATCTACACTATAATACTGCCCCCTATGTACAGGAATAGAACTACTATAATACTGCCCCCTATGTCAGAATATAACTAGCAATAATACGCCCCCCCTATGTACAGGATATAACTACTATAACTGCCCCCTCTGTACAGGACTAAACTACTATAATACTGCCCCTATGTACAAGAATTAACTACTATAAACTGCCCCCATGTACAGGATATAACTACTATACTACTGCCCGCCCTATTACAAGAATATACTACTATAATACTGCCACTGCCCCCATGTACAAGAATATAACTACTATAGTACTGCCCCCTATGTACGGAGAAGTAACTACTATAATACCTAGCTCCCTATGTACCAACCAGGAATATAACTACTATATAATGCCCCATGTACAGGAAATAAACTCAAATACTGCCCCCTATGTCAGGAATATAACTACATAACATGCCCCCTATGTACAGGAATATAACTACTATAATCTGCCCCTATGTACAAGAATATACTACTATAATACTCTGCCCCTATGTACAGGAATATACTACTATAACTGCCCCCTATGTACAAGAATATAACTACTATATACTGCCCCCCTATGTACCGGAATATAACTACTATATACTGCCCCCCCTATGTCACAGAATATATACTATATAGTTCCACTATGAAAAGAATATAACAACTAATACTGCCCCCTATGTACAGTAATATAACTACTATAATACTGCCCCCCTATGTACAAGAATATAACTAAATAATACTGTCCCCTATGTACAGAATAAACTACTATAATACTATACTGCCCCCCTAGTCACAGAATATAACTACTATATACTGCCCCCAATGTACAGGAATAACTACTATATACTGCGGCCCCCTATGTCAGGAATATCAACTACTATAATACTTGCCCCCTATGGACAAAATATAACTACTATAATATTCCTAGTAAATAGCTAGTATATCCCTATGTCCGTACTAGATGACATACCTGACCAGAAGCTCTAACTAAAATAGTCCTGTACAGTAACCATAAATGCCCCTGTCAAATCTCTAACTCCCCCATGTACAGGAATATAACTACTATAGACGCACTGTCCGCAAATTCAACTAATGCCCCTTCAGTACAAGAATTATAAACTACTATAAATACTCTGTCCCCTAGTACAAGAATCATAACTCTATAATACTGCCCCCTATGTACAAGATTCTATATAATCTGCCTAACGATATAACATAATTGCCCCTAATGTAAACAAGATAGTAACAGCTATAACACTGCACCCTAGTACAAGGATAACTACTCATAATACTGCCCCCTATGTACACAAAACTATATATATACCTCTACAGTAATACTGATACGTACCCCATATGCTCAAGAAGTATCACACTACAGATACTGCCCCTAGTACAAGATAAACCCTACTATAATTACTGTCCCCTCATGTACAAGTATAACTACATCATAAATTGCCTGCCCCTCAAATAGAATACGATAAACTTCCTATACAACTAACGTATAAAACTGCCCCCTAGTACAGATATAACTAATATAATGAATGTACTAAACTACTATAATTACTGCCCCCATGTACAGAATTATAATCTATCAATACTGCCCCCAATGTACAGGAATATAACTACTCATATAGCCCCCTATGTACAGAGAATATACTCAAACTGCACTATTACAGTACTATATAATGCCCCGCTAGTACCAAGAATATAACACTATAATACTGCCCCCTATGGGACAAGAATATAACTACTATCATACGCCCCCTCTGTACAAGGAATAAACTACTACTCAATACTGCCCCCATGTACAAGAAGTCATAACTACTATAAATACTCCCATGTTACAAGAATATACTACTAATTACTGCCCCCTATGCCAAGAAGACTAACTACCTATAATACTGCTCCCTATTGTACAGGAATATAACTACTAATATGCCACTAGTAAGCCTACCTACCACCCCTCCCCCCCCCCCATGTACAAGATCAGAATATGTAATGTAGCGTCGTAAGAACTAATACTATAATTACTGCGCCCATGCAGATTACCACCATAATGTAACGCCACCAGCTATAGAACTACTATAATCTGCCCCTATGTACAGATATATACTACATACTGCCCCCTATTACAGTAGGAACTACGAACTGCCCCTATGTAACAAGAATTATAACTACTATAATAGCCCCCGTATGTACAAGAGTAACTACTATAATCTGCCCCCTATGTACGGAATATAACTACTATATACTGGCCCCCTATGTACAAGATATAACTACTATAATACTCGCCCCCTATGTACAGGGAATATAACGTACTATAATGACGCCCCCAGAATCAGTTGTTATGTGTGGTGGATTACGCAGGAGGGCAAGATGATCTCTAGGGGATGTGTTGGGGGGTAAATCCTCGTCATCAGGCAGTTGTGTAATGCCGCTATACTGTGCTCTTCTCTGTAGTATATTCTGTGGACTCTCTTACCATTAGATAATTGTATAATAACTCTTCTTCTCTTATTGTAAGTTGGAGTCAAACATTTTTTTTTTGCAACTTAATTTCACATTTTGTTTTTTATGGGTCGTTGTGTTAAAAGGAAAAGGTTTCAGCGCCACGAATTCTGCGTCCGCCATTACGCTGAATCGGGACTTGTCACTTGTTAGATGAACGGGCGTCTGATGAGCTATCGATTGGGGGGGGGGGGCAGGGTTGGGTAGCTGCTTCGCTCCCGCGCCTCTACGTGGAGATATCTCCTGTGCGTTGGCCTTGTGGTAGATGCGCTCTCTTTCGCAGGGAGTGATGGCGGCGTATTATGAGAGCGCAGCCGGGCGCACGCCGCAATACCATTTGTACAGCGAGCTTCGCAAAGAACTGAAAAGAGGCCGGATCTCGATTGGAACGGAACAACCCCAAAGACAGAGGTGCGAAGATTATCATCCTCGCTAAGTGGCACTCAAGTGTCCCTTCAGATGTTTTGTGCAGAGGGCTGGAGACAGATGGTTTTCAGGAGCCGAGTCCTTGGATGGTTTCTTACCGGACCAACGTCATCAATGAGCATAAAGAAATGCATTGTGGTACAATCACTCAAAAAAACATTCCAGAGGGCACCACAGCGGAGGCCCACCCCCCCCCCTTCCCTAGACCGAAGCCCGTGCAACGTCGTCCGGTGGGACAAAACCCTTCATGTTCTCCCTATGAGGGGATTGTGGGTGTCCACCTCTACAAAATGAGATCGAAGGAATTGCATCTAACAGGGGTGTACGGGTGTATCCACAAAGTGGGACAAACCACTCATATTTCACACTATGGGACAGGGGATTGCCATTGAGGGGGTTCAATGCCCAGGTCCGGACTCAAGAAGAAACAATTGATGGTAGGTTGTGTCTTCAAGGACACCATGTGGAGTGTAGTGCTGATCGAAGAGCATGGCAAACCCTATAATTACCATCACTGAGGGTGGGTAGTTTACTGCAGGCCACCTATTTCCATCCCCCACCGGGGAAGAGGCACCTTAAAAGGGGGCTCCTTTTAATGGCCCCATTTGGGATACAGTGTAGATTGATCAAAAAGTCGAAAAAACCCCATATTTACCCTATGGGACATGTGATTGTCACGAGGGGGTTCATGCCCAGGTCCGGACTCGAGAAGAGAAACCATTGATCACGCGTTGTGGTCTTTTAGGGCACCAATGTGGGAGTGGTAGGTGATCGAAGAGCATGGCAACCCTAATATGCCATCACTGAGGGGGCCCGGTACTCCAACTTCCCACTACTATTCCCACCGGGCGGAAGAGAAAGCAAATGACAAGGGGACCTTCTAGGTTTAAATGGGCCACCATTGGAGTGTGATGGTCCCTGATTGGTTTATACTATACACCTTTGTCGAGTATGTTGGTCGTGTCAATCAATTGTTGACATGAAGAGTTTTCATATGAGAATTGAAAACTCTTTGATGGGGGTATTTGTACTGGTGGGGGGGATCTGTGTACTGGGTATTGTTATGGGTGGTGGGATCTTGTATAGGGGTATTTGTTTCGGGTTGCTTGGGGGATCTGTGTATGGGGCATTTGTTACTGTGGTGGGGGATCTTGTATGGGGTATTTGTTACTGGTTATGGGGGACTCTTGTATGGGTATTGTTTTTCGGTGGTGGGGATCTTATATGGGGGTATTTGTTACTGGGTGGTGGGATTGTTGGGACGTTGATGGTGTGTAGATGGTTGGGTGGGGATCCTCGTATGGGGTATGTGTACTGGTGGTGGGGGATCTTGCTAGGGGGTAATTGTTACTGGGGTCGGGGGATCTGTAGGGGGTATGTGTGTATGGTGGTGGGGATATTGTATGGGGGTATGTGTTCTGGTGGTGGGGATCTGGGATGGGGGGTATTGTACGGGTGGTGGGTTGGGGGATCTTGTATGGGGTATGTGTACTGGTGGTTGGGGATTTTGTAGTGGGGGTATGTGCTCTTATGTGGCGGGGGGGATCTGTGTATGGGGTATGTGTTACTGGGGTGGGGGATCTTGTATGGCTATTTGTTACTGGTGGGGGATCTTGTATGGGGGTAGTGTTACTGGTGGTGGGGATCTGTATGGGGCTATTTGTTGTGGGGATCTGCTGTTTGGTTACTGGTGGGTGGGGGAATCTTGTATGGGGGGTTATTGTTATGGTGGTGGGGGATCTGGTATGGGGGTATTGTTACTGTGGTGGGGGATCTGTATGGGGGGTATGTGTACTGGTGGTGGGGGAGTTTGTATGGGGGTATGTGTTCTGGTGGTGGGGATATGTATGGATATGGGGGGGATGTCGTTACTGGTGGTGGGGGATCTTGTATGGGGTTAATTGTACGTTGGGGACTTGGTGGTATTGTGGGGTTCAATCTTTTTGTATTGTCTTATGGTGTATCTGGGGTATGTAACTGGTGGTGGGATTTGTATTGGGTGATTTGGGGTTATACTGGTGTGTGTGGGATCTTGTATGTGGGGTATTTGTTACTGGTGGTATGGGGGATGATGCTTGTAATGGGGCATTGTACTGTTTGCTGGTGGGTGCTCTTTACTGGGTATGTGTCTGGTGTGGGTGGCCTCTTGTATGGGCTATTGTTTACTGGTTTGTTGTATCTTAGTCTGGTGGTATTTGTTTTATGGTTTTGGGATCTTTTGTTTTCCTGAGTTGTATTTTCTTCTTATGATATTGCCTCTTTACATTGGTGGGGGGGATCTGTATGGGGGTGGGATATTGTTACTAGGTGGTAGGGGGATCACTATGGAGGGGGTATTTGTTACTGTTGGTGGGGGTATCTTGTATGGGGCTATTGTTACTGTGGTGGGTGAGCTTTGTACTGGGGGTATTTTTAGGTGGACTGTGGGGGAGGGCGCTGATATAATTTGTATCGGTTGGGTTGTATGAAGTCCTATCATTATGTCCATGGAACTTATATACCGCCATACTGTTGTAATCACACTATTAAATACGAATCATCTGTGGCTCTGGGACTGAGACACTATCTTTATAACAGACTGCAGGATGAGGAAAAGAGAGCCCCACCTCCCAGAACTCGCTCAAAGATGCACCTACCGGCTCCACAAGGGCAACTATCTGTCAGGAGAGAGTAGGCGGATGCAAAATGTGATGGATGAGGAGAACATTTCCTACTGGCAGCTGTCTAGAACACAAAACATCCTCCATCCACTTTGCAGCAACTCCCACAAAATGCTTCAGTTTTCTGCGAATAATGCTTGTCCGACAGGCCAAAAACTGCATCTGACACGAGCCTCGGACTGTCGAAGAACAACTCAATAGAAGGAGGAGGATCGTATTGGCCACTAGACACATGAGGTTCTTGTCTATGATGTCCCATAATGATGAATTGTATTACACCTTTTCATTGTATTTCTTTTCTTCTCTGGTCAGTCTCCTTAAACTAATTATGTGTCATAAGGTTTATGTGTGGGGGCACATGGGGTCAAAGTATATACAAGCGATGGCACAGACTAATAAGGCCAACACACACAAGTATACATCTGATATCATGCTCCAAATCCTTGCTATTGTCAATTGTCTTCTATACTCTGACTTCATTGTCTTCTATACTCTGACTCCATTGTCTTCCATACTCTGACTCCATTGTTCTTCTATACTCTGGCTCCATTGTCGTTCTATACTCTGGCTCCATTGTCTTCTATACTCTGGCTCCATTGTCTTCTTCTCGGCTCCATTGTCTCTTACTCTACTCCTTGCTTTATCTCACTCCAATTTGCTTATACTCTGACTCCATATCTTAACTCTGACTACATTCTATTGTTCCTTCATTCTATACTCTGGCTCCATTGTCTGTATCTTGGCTAATTTTTAACTCCCTTGTCATTGCTCACTTATTGGTCCATCTCACTGACCATGTTATCTGCTCTTGGCCTACCACTTTGTCTTCTATACTCTGACTCCATGTCTCTTATTACTCTGCTTGCGATTGTCCTTCTATTATCGACTCCTGGCTCCATATCTGATCATGTCTTATACTCTGAGCTCCTATTCGCTCCTTTTATACTCTGACTCCATATCTTCTATACTCTGACTCCATTGTCTTCTATACTCTGCTTCCTTGTGCTTCTATACCTGACTTCATGTCTTGCTATACCTGACTCATTGTCTCCCTAACTCTGCACTCCACTTGTCCTCTATCTCTGGCTCCATTGGTCTTCTATCTCTGAACTCCATTGTCTTTTATAAAAAAAATTTATTTTTTTTTATACTCTGACTTCCATTTCTTCTATAACTCTGGACATCCCCGTTGCTCTATCTATCCTCCTGGCTCCCCATTTCCTTCCTAGTACTCTTGGCTCGCATTTGCATTCTAAGTACCCTCTTGCCTGCCATTTTCTTCCTATCCTCTGCACATAGGCATTTCATTCCTTTTTTCTGCTCTAGTCCTCTGACTCCACCTTGTCTTCTATACTCTGGCTGTCCATTGCTTCTACTACCTCCCTGACAACTGCCCATCTGCTTCATAACACACCCAAAAGAAACAACATAACAAAATAGAAAAAAAACACAAAACAAATCCATTGTCTTCTAATACGCTGGACCGCCCATTGTCTTCTCATACTCTGACTCAAAAAAAAAAAAATCCTTTCGTCCCTTTCTGTAAACATATCTGGTTAAAAATTGTATATAAAATACTATTGCTTTAAATTGTCTTAAATTAATATGGAAAATTGTCTTCTTTTACTTCTTTATTCTTGCTCCATTGTCTTCTATACTCTGGCTCCATTGTCTTTCTTTTTATTTTCTTGCTCCCTCCACTTCGTCTTTCCCTACCCCCCCCCATCCCCCCCAAACAAAAAAAACAAAAATAAAAAACTAAGCACTACGCACCGCGGGCATATCCTTTACATATACTTAGCTCACTTGTCGTCTCTCTCTACTGTTGAGGAAACACCCCACCACAAACAACTACACTACACCATTGTGCCCCTTCTCAGGGGGGGGAATAACTCTGCGGTGCCAGGTGTCTCTTACTCTGCTCCTTGTCTTCTGTTATTTCTGGTTCCATTTCTTTTTCTATCTCCGTCTCTCCATTTTCTTCTTACTCTGACTCCTTTTCTTCTATATCTTTCTCCTTTTTCTTCTTCCTCTTTTTTCCTTTGTCTTCTGTACTCTGGTTCCTTTGTCTTCTATACTCTGGCTCCATTGTCTTCTATACTCTGGCTCCATTGTCTTCTATACTCTGACTCCATTGTCTTCTATACTCTGGCTCCATTGTCTTCTATACTCTGACCCTTTGTCTTCTGTACTCCGGTTCCATTGTCTTCTATACTCTGGCTCCATTGTCTTCAATACTCTTGCTCCATTGTCTTCCTTTATTCTTGCTCCATTGTCTTCTATACTCTGGCTCCATTGTCTTCTTTATTCTTGCTCCATTGTCTTCTATACTCTGGCTCCTTTGTCTTCTATACTCTGGTTCCTTTGTCTTCTGTACTCTGGTTCTTTGTCTTCTATACTCTGGCTCCATTGTTCTTCTATAATCTGGCTCCTTTGTCTTCTATACTCTGGTTCCTTTGTCTTCTGTACTCTGGTTCCTTTGTCTTCTATCTCTGGCGCCAGTTGTCCTTCTATACTCTGGCCATTGTCTTCTATACTCTGACTCCATTGTCTTCTATACCGGCTCATTGTCTTCTAATACTTCTTTGTTCTTTGGTCTTCTGTACTCTGTTTTTTTTTCCTTTTGTCTTCTATACCTCTGTTCGGCTCCTTGTCTTCTATACTCTGGCTTCCATTGTGCTTCTATACTACTCCTGGTTCCATTGTCGTCTATAACTCTACTCCATTGTCTTCTATACTTCTGACTCCATTGTTCTTCTATAACTCTGACCTCCATTTTCCTTCTAAATACTCTGGCTCCATTGTCTTTCCTTCATCTATGTGCTTGTCCCAGGCGGATTCATCTCAGTTATGGAAATTTACAGATGTCGTATTATTGCTAAGATTTGTTAAGGTCTGATCGGGGATTTTAGAAACAAACTCCTCAGTATTTACAACAAACCCCAATCTTTTCATCAAGTAATGTTCTATTTTTTCAAATGCCAAACCCTCCATCTTGTCGTTAATTTCATTTTCTTTTTTGTCACATAAATCCCATCTTGTCCCTGGCGGCGGTCGAGGGCTTCATCTTATAACTTTTGTTTAACCTATTTTTCTGGAATGGATAAAATCAAACAGTTGTGAAATGGCAGACTTAAAAAAATCCATAGAAAGTAATAATTTATACATCGCACGTTCATAAGATCCTTCAACTAGCATTCTTTCGATAAACAACTTTCTCAGGAATTCCACATTTCTCTCGTTTTTTGTGCACCATTCTGCTCGGAAGACACCCAAAGTTCTCCTACATTTTTTGCTGTGGAAAAGTCAGTGAAAGAAGATATAGGTAGGACGGCAGCCTGGAGGACTGGAGGACTCGAGCAGCTTTACTCCTGACAATTTCCCAGACTCTACAGATGGAGCCATTCAGGGACTGGAAGCTTAAAGGTTTCATTTAATGAATTACAAAACTTACACAACTTCTTAACCCATAAGAGCGACAACCTAAGTACATTCCAAATCTGGCCAATTCACATAGGGCAAGTCTAGATGGCGGAGAGAAAAAAAATTCTGGGCAGGTTGCCACCATTTCACAAGAGACAAGGATGAATCTATCCGGTCTTAGCGCTTTAATGACTGCAGAACTCGAGCTGTAATTAATTGCAAACAGAACTGAACACTATCAGTCGAGGAACCTTTGCTGATAATGAAGGAGTTAATGAGGTCCTCTTTCCCCATTGGCCATGGAGGGCAAAATTTAGAGTGTCATAAAATTCTGCAAATACCATGAAAGTTGGTTACAGAGTTACAGAGGTTAGTCTACTGGAAACCCAATGCTGTGTGAGCAATTTGGAAAAGGTCTCTTCAAATTAGGACTCATTAAGGTTCCCCTTAAAGGGAAACGTTGTAACACCACAGTGTCCAAGCATCATAGAAGATACAGGTCCACCAAATCCAACCTACTGCTCCTACAGTGCATTCTTCAGAGAAATTTGCGATTGACCTATAGATGGGGACAAAATTCCTTGGGGACTCCAAATATGGCAGCCAGATCCGTGGATCAGTGTCCCATCCCAAAAGCCACCCAGACATTCTCTTTCGTAAATGACAACCGTTTAAGGATTTTGCTCGCACGTTGTAAAATGGACACATCTGTATTTGTAGACTTTCATTCAGTCTTTTGTTAATTGATCTCTATTTATCTAGATCTGCTTGTGGAGCTCAGGGTTCAGAGTTCAGTGGGCATTTTCCAATGCTATAAAGATGTTGGTTCAATGTTCAGGTGCTCCCTACTTCTGCAGTGGCAGGTTAGGAGTTCAGTGGTTGTTTGTTTCTTGTGGAGCTACAAGTTCAGTCTTCATTGGGTGCTCACTGCTGGTGAGGCTGTACGATCAACATTCGGTGGGTGCTCCCTGCTTGTGGAGGTTTAGGTTCAGAGCTCAGTTGGTGTCCCTGTGTTTGGAGCAGCTGGTTTAATGTTCAGTGGGTGATTCATGCTTCTAAGTCTGCGGATTAAGAGTTCAGTGGGTGCTCCTAGCAGGCTCAGGGTTACATGGGTAAGCCTTCTATTAAATTATTTTATTATCTTCCCTTATAAAAAATAGATGGAGTATTATAACATTCTTATACCTCTTGTGCCCCCCCCCCTTCCTCATAGACTGTAAGCTCTTGTGCCCCCCTCATCCTCATAGACTGTAAGCTCTTGTGTCCCCCCTCATCCTCATAGACTATAAGCTCTTGTGTCACCCCCTCATCCTCATAGACTGTAAGCTCTTGTGTCACCTCCTCATCCTCATAGACTGTAAGCTCTTGTGTCACCCCCTCATCCTCACCCCTATGTACAAGAATATAACTACTATAATACTGCCCCCTATGTACAGGAATATAACTACTATTATACTGCCCCCTATGTACAAGAATATAACTACTATAATACTGCCCCCATGCCCAGTGCATATGGTCAATTCCATACTTGATATCTAAGTCTCCGTTATTTGCAATACTCTTTACAAGATACGGTTGTGATTTATAACTTTCACACTTGTAGGAGAGGGGACACAGCACCCATTTGGAGCCATGAGTTTACCGCAGACGCCTTCGGTAGCACAGATCGGTATCTCTGTGGAGCTGTTGGAGCAGCTGGCACAGCAGACACCTGTCGCAAACGCAGCAGTGTCCACTGTGGACTCATTCACTCAGGTCAGTGGAGGGATCATCGTTTGTTAAAATGACAGATTCATAACCACTAATGCATATGGAAATTATTATCCTGTAATTTGCAGGGGTCAGGAGGCAGTGCCTTTTTATTACAATACAATGAAACTCTGACCTCAGATCACATGGTGATCTAAGAATATCATTGTATCATGTGATTGGGGGCTGCTGTACTGAAGAAATCCAGCCCTCTCGGTGGAGTTGAATGCACCTTCGTGTGACTGAGGGTACTGGATGTCTTCAACACAGCATCATGTATCCAACCCCCTAGCACAGTGGTGGCGAACCTATGGCACGGGTTCCAGAGGTGGCACTCAGAGCCCTTTCTGTGGGCACTCAGGCCATCAGCCCAGGACAGAGTTCACCAAACAGGACCAAATCCATTAAATCTTCCTGCAGTCCTAGGCAACTTATGAGATGCTGCGCTCAGCACTATTTCACAGGGACACTTCATTGACTGTTTGGAACTGCTTGAAAAGTGAGAAGTGCATTATCTTTGGAGGTCATCCTAGTGGGCCCACCATTATTCCTAAACGGAGAAGCTACAATGATAATCTGAATTTGCCCACCTTCTTTCAACTGTATTGGTGTCCTCAGGGGGCCGATACAATTAAAGAAGTGTTAGAACGGGTAGCAATAAGTTACTGCTTAAAATGGCACACTGGCACATCAGGGTAAATAAGTGGGTTTTGGTTGTAGTTTGGGCACTCAGTCTCTAAAAGGTTCGCCTTCACTGCCCTAGCACATGATACAGTGACTCTCAGGAGGGAGAGACCATTTGACATCATTGTTAAGCAGTGTATAGGCACTTCTTCAGGGTGGCACTTATTTTTTTTAATTACTTATGTCATTCGTTTTTTTTTTTTCTTCAGTTTACTCAAAAAATGCTGGACAACTTCTAACACAATGACTACACCGTATAATCTACAATGACTGTTCTCCCGGATGACAGAATATTCCATATAAAAGCAATTTCTATCTTGAGAAACATGGAAGCGGATCAGCTATTTCCTGGACTGTAATGGAAATCAATGATGGAGATCAATACTATGATTAGTGTGTGGAGCACATTGCATGACATGACACAATTCTATAGGTGACACAACCAATCCTAAGGCACGTGTAAATCTGGACGCACATTGATTGAAACCTGTCCGGATCCAGCTGTTGCAGTGATATTGGCCAACACTATAAGGAGGGGTTTGGGGGTTGGGGGGCTCCCACTCATTTCTAATAGCTGATGAAGATCAAGTTTGGATTTTGCATTGGTTGTCACTGCTAGGGTTGTCGTGCAGGAGGTTACCATTCTCTTCCCCTTAAAATTTAGATGAGGTGTACTGCTAACAGGAACAGGCACCATATTTTATTCCCCCCCTGGAGTCTTTTTGCTTTTGATTGTAAAACCAGTGTATGACCTCATCAATGTGTCATCCAACCCATAACCAGTTCTGATTGTCCAAACCATTGTCTGATCCCATCTGATGCCTGCCGTCACCTAAGATTACCCACTGCCCATCCCTTTGGTGCATCTGACATATCTCAAGCCTCTTGGGTCATTGGGTGATGACCCAGGACTACTGTGAGAGGAAGCGTTCTGATGGTTCTCTACATGGAAGACCAGAGATATGTATATAGTGAATACCAGGCACCTAGACCAGTGATGGCGAACCTTTTAGGGACGGAGTGCCTAAACTAGAAGCAAAAGCCACATATTTTTCACCGAGTGCCAATTTAAAGTAACTTGCAGGATTCAAACATATTGGCGACCTGAGGACACCAATACAGTAGAAAGGAGAAATTTGGATTATTATTGTAGTTTCTCTCTAAGATCCCCTTAACAGGATGAATCACAGGTCCGGAGAAGGGACTACAATGATAATCCAACTCTGTCCACACCTGCACTGAATGTGACACATCCTGGGCTGCCTGTGACTGCAGGAGGATGTCTTGAGTCCTGAACGGTGACCTTTGTGCTGGGTGATGGCCTGGGTGCCAACAGAGAGTGCTCCGAGTGCCACCACTGACCTAGACGATCCCCTCATGATAGTCCACAAGTAAACATTCAACCTGGGCTTGGGTTTCCACAATGGGATGTGCGCCCATGAGTGTGCCCATTGCAAAGGGGCATCTATCTAACACATATTTGGGCTGACACCTTTATAGGGAGCATGGATAGTCATTAGGAGGTCGTCCTCATGAGATGACCCCTTAGTACAGCCGGACCTCCCGTAGACGTCTTCTTGAGCCGGAGATGTCGCTCTCGTGATCTCGTTGGCTTCATCGTCTCTCGCCAGCCGCACCGCAAGGTCTCCTAGAAATAAATAAAGAAATGATCAAGATCCTTTCAGAATTTCTGACTCTTCAGCTGTTCTTCAAAGACATTTCCGTCTGTCTGGCACACAGTTTAGAAGACAAATTCTGTCACTTGAAGCCTCTTTTTTTGTAGAACAAAGAGACACCATTACATTAGAGCTCTATATCAAGAAATTAATTACATCAATCCCTTCATTCCTCCCAGAGATTGCTGTGGAAAGCAGCTATTTCATGTGGCTTCATTATGCGCTCGCCTATTAGTGATCATCACAAGTTATTATCCTGTTACAAGCTACAAAACACCGCGCCAGATAAAGGGATTGGCCGCTCCGATGAGCAAACATTAAAATCTGGAAAGTTTGGGGGTCGTTGCTACTCAGGGGTCTTAGAGAGGTTCTTTATCCTGACCACTGTCTCCACCGTGACCTCGATCCCAATCGTGGACAAACATCGAATCCTTAGTCGTGACTATTGTAAATTTCTTTTAGTACATTATAGAAGTGAAGGGACAACAAAGACACATGGAACAAAAATGGCTGAACAGCTACTGTAGAAGTTTGGGTTCAGTGGGTTTACACTCACAATCTGTGTGGCACCATTCGTTGGGGTTAGCGGTCGTTTCAGGCACCCAAACCAAACCTTTTTTCATGGTTTGGCGAAACCCAACCATTGTGTCCACTCTTCCTCAGTTCTATATAAATAAATCCTGCCGCATGTCATTAGGCTTCCTAAAAGTCATGCTTGATGTTAAGATGGCTGCCTTACAAAAGAGATCATGCTTTCCTTATCCCACCCTGGAAAACTTATTTACAAATTTCCCAGAATCCCTTGGTGGAGCATCAATGGCCACACACCTACAAGGTGGCCTTAATTGGCAAAGTCTCCAAAAGGGGAACGGTTACTTTCTGACCCTAATCAAAAGCCTATCACTCAGCCAAACCAGATCCCTACACTCCAATGCAACCATATGTCAGAAATTGTACAGCACGGTCTAGAGTTGGAAATCTTTTCCTTATGGCTTTAATCCCATGTCATATCACTAAACATTTTGAAAGTCATACTTCATTATAAGGGGGCTACCTTACAAGGTAGCAAAAGAGGCGTGGTTAACTTTATTTCCACAGATGGCCACTGAAGCACTTATTGAATCTGCCTTTTACTGATATTATCAATAGGGAGGGTTGGGACAGCAGAGTCTTCTCATTATAATTGGAGGAGGGGAGAGCAGAGTCTTCTCATTGTAATTGGAGGAGGGGTCAGCAGAGTCTTCTCATTAATATTGGAGGAGGGGTCAGCAGAGTCTTCTCATTATAATTGGAGGAGGGGCGAGCGAGTTCATTACAATTGAGGAGGGTCAGCAGAGTCTTCTCCTTAATTGGGGAGGGGTCCAGCAGAGTCTTCTCATAATATTGGGAGGAGGGGTCAGCAGAGAGTCTTCTCATATTTGGGGAGGGGTCAGCAGAGTCTTCTCATTAGTAATGGAGGAGGGGTCAGCAGAGTCTCTCATTATAATTGGAGGAGGTGGTCAGCAGGTCTTCTCATTATAATGGAGGAGGGGTCAGCAGAGTCTTCTATCTAATATTGAGGAGGAGGGTCAGAGAGGGAGTATAAAGTTTCTCATTGTTAATTTTTTTTTTTTTTTTGAGGAGGGGTCAGCAGAGTCTTCTCATTGTAATTGGAGGAGGGGTCAGCAGAGTCTTCTCATTAATATTGGAGGACACGAGAGCAGAGTCTTCTCATTGTAATTGAAGAAGGATCAGCAGAGTCTTCTCATTAATATTGGAGGAGGGGTCAGCAGAGTCTTCTCATTAATATTGGAGGAGGGGTCACAGAGTCTTCTCATTGTAATTGGAGGAGGGGTCAGCAGAGTCTTCTCATTATAATTGGAGGAGGGGAGAGCAGAGTCTTCTCATTAATATTGGAGGACACGAGAGCGAGTCTTCTCATGGTAATTGAAGAAGGATCAGCAGATCTTCTCATTAGTATGGAGGAGAGGTGTCAGCAGGTCTTCTCATAAAATATTGGAGGAGGGGTCAGCAGAGTCTTCTCATTATTATTGGAGGACGGGACAGCAGAGTCTTCTCATTATTATTGGAGGAGGGGTCAGCAGAGTCTTCTCATTATTATTGGAGGAGGGGTCAGCAGAGTCTTCTCATTATAATTAGACATTGGGGACTGCAGAGTCGTCTCCCTATGATTAGAAGATGCAGATTTTCATCCCAGCTCTGGATCCTGGACGGATAGTAACGCTTTATACACAGCTAAGACGTATCCTTATTCCCTACGGCTGGAGGAGAGGTCTGGACTCCTCCCTCCCTACGTCTATGGACATGGAGCTGCCATAAAGCAAACACTTACTGCTGCGCTGCTTAGAGCCGACTTACAGGAAGTTAGTTTGTTTTTTTCCAAAAAATTTCTGCAAGAAATTTTTAGCATTTTCTTCTATGGAACAAATTGAACTTTTGTTGAAAAAATGACAAAGTTAGAAGATTTTTTTACAGGGATGGATGTAGCCACATACAAATGTTTTTATTTTTTTGTTTTTTCTTTTGATCCTTTTGTTTCCTGTCTATCCGGCAGCTGATCTGGGATCTCTCTGTCCGTGTGTGTCCTTGTGTCTCCTTTCATCACACCGAGAGGCAGAGAAGCAATTTCCACATAGGAAATACAGTTGTTTATTGTGTCGGATTAAACATTGAGAACACAACAACAAAAACACTAATCTACAATATATCTCCCCCTCTCGCGGCCGCTCCGTTTGCCGAGGAGATAAGTCACAAATTCGAGCAGATTTGCATTTATATTGGGAATTGCGCTGAACAAGGGGCTCTCTGTGCAGATTCATCTCCTCCGTCCTGAGCCCTTTCACTCCCAGCTCTGTGTTTTATGGGGAAAGTTGCCGTTCAGCAACGCGGGTAATAAAATCGGTCAACGAGGGTTGTTTGTGGGGGTCTAGTAAAGTGCGTTTTTACAGAGAACTCTTCTGTTTTCTCTTTTTTATCGCTTTGAGCAACTTTTCTTTCTTTTGTATATAAAACGAAAAGACGAGGAAAAAAATAATTCAATTCACGTAAAAGTCGAATTCCAGGCAGAACGGACAATCCATCCAGAGGCACCAACCGGAGTTTGTATCTTACTGTATATATTTTGTAAATTCAGAATTTTACTACCATAATCAAAGCTTTGAACTATTTTATATCATGTTTAGAGTTACTTCTATGTCAAGAGGAATTACCCCTTTATCATAGGCTTCTACAAGGCTCCATCCTGACAGAATCCTTTGTGTAGTCCCAGGGGTTGGGCTTTGGTTTGGATGCATTTTAAAGAACAACATGTGACTTATCTGTCCTCAGCTCTCAGTCGCCACCTTTGTGCTCCTGTATAGCTCCTCCCTCTCCACTGGTGTCAGCTCACTAGGCTGTGAGCTCTGTGAAGGAGCAGGAAGGAGGAGCTGTACAGGAGCACAGAGGTGAGGGCTGAGAGCTGAATAGTCTGCGGCACAGACAAGTCACATGTTGTTCTTTAAAATGCATCCAAACCAAAGCCCAACCCCTGGGACTACACAGAGGATTCCGTCAGGGTGCAATGTAAGTTATAACACACAATGATATTGTAATGCAAATGCTTAGAGAAGACAGAAAGGCAGATGTGCACTGCAGGAGTAATGGGCTTCTGTAACCCGTCTTTAGTGTAAATGAGGTCCCTGATGACAGGTTCCCTTTAACATCTATTGAGCCTGGATCTCAGGATCTCATTTGCATAATTTGAAAGCCCTTTTTTGCTTAAAAACAAGGACATAAGAAGCTTAGAGAAGCGCAGATCCTGCCAGTATGTCTGTGCTTGGTTTACAATCCTTCATCCTGGTGGTATGTGTCCTTTAAAGCTTGGGGCCAGTATTAGTCATAAACATATGTTTACAATACGGTGTAGTAGAATAAGATGAGAAACTAATGTTCATGGGGAACCCCCAAAATTTTCCAGTCACGGGCCCCAAAATTCCTAGTGGCAGCCCTGTCAGTGAGTATCAGTGTGACATAGCAGACATAAGCCCAAGAGGTAGATTCCAAAGGATGTTACCCCAAGAAATCGGATGCCTGGGAGGCGCGGGTACAATTATGCAGTACTGTATTTGGTCCTTTATTTGGAATGAAAACATATCAGACATGGAACAGTTAATCACCAGTTCAGCTCTGCTACATCTTTCCATGTGAGGAACATGTAGAAGATAACACACAAGTCATAAGACTCCTCGCTGACACGTGAAATCATCACAAACAAAAGCTGATAATTAGCAGAGGAGCGAAAACTGGAGCATCCATGGCTCATTATCCGTGCGGCACGAGGCTCAATAGTCACATATGTATATTCATAGATGTAGCAGAGCTGGGATAGGGCTGAGCCACTTCATCATGATAATTTTCTGCAGCCATAATGCAGGTGACCACCAATCACAGCGAGCGTGAAACCTCCAAGTGCAGAGGAACCTTGGATTACAAGCAGAATTCATTCCGGGAACATGTCATACAGATTGCTCTTACAGCAAAGCAAGTTTCTCCATAGGAAATCCTTGAAATGCAGATGATTCATTCCACACCACAAAAAATATTTTGTCAAGTGTAGTACAACATCTCTCCCCATTATTTCTTCTACTTCTTGAGTAGAGGATGGGGCAGGCTCATGCAACATCCCCCACCGGGGCCTAGCCTTTTCTTGGGGCCCGGAGGCAGCCGGGGGCCCAGAATACCGGAGTGGCTGGCGGTTGACCCTACCTGAGGGCGCTACTCATTTAATGGGGTAAAATCTGCTGACAGGTTCCCTTCAATGTTCTTGAGAACATTACCCAAAACTGGAAAAACTTGACGGCTTTCTTCTAAAAACAGCAACAACCTTATCTCCCGGTTATTACGGTTATTAGAGCTGAACCAGTAATAATCTCGATGTCTGGGAGATATTATCGGTGTTTTTCCTATCGATAATTTTAATAAGATCTTGATATGAGGGTTTTTCAGGGACAATTAGGGGCAGTGAACAGGCGGATGAGTGATGAGCTGCGTCCGGGCCGTGACGAGGCAGAGCACTCCATCATTGCTATCACGCTACAATGTGGCGGTATTATTTAGCCTATATTAGCGCACGACCTTCCCGGCTCCAGCTGTTTGGGTTTTTTTTTATACAGCCTCTTAAACAATTAACTTTGCAATTAAGCTTAATTATAGTGAATAGCAGATGAAAGTGTCCTATCTCCTGACTGCACATTTACCAGATAAGCAGGGCCAGGGAGATGAATGCAGTCATTTGTAGAGGCTTCGGCAATTGTCGGGTCAGACGCTTGAACTGCAGGATATAAAAAGTGCATGCTGCATAAATGATCTAAAGTGAGATCACGTAGACGTGTAAGGAGATGAGCCGCTCCGTATCAGACCGGAATATACCAACCATGACTTAGGGGTCGCTTACTAGAGGTCGAGCCCATTAGTGATGTACCTCAGGGGCATGTCATGTATTCAACTAAGCAGGGGCGGGGCAAAGGACTCTGTTATCCTAGTTCATGCTTGTTTCAGTTGTCTCTCCTGTATGGCCTGTATATAAAACTTATGTAATTACACAGACCATTATCATATTAAGGAAGGGACGACCAGTGACCAACCAATCAATGGCTGCTCATCGGTCCTTTCTTCTTCTTTAAGGAACCTGCTTATTTTGCATCCGCAGTCGCATCTTCTTGTGTTTCCATAAAGATATACAGTGAACCCCTTCTGCATGGAAGGAATATGAGACCTACATAGTTGCACATCACTTTTGTAGAGGTCACACCATTGTTGGGGTGTTGTATGAATGTAGATGGCTCATGGCTTCCGCTAAGCAGGGGAGGGACGAGATCTTCTGGATCTTCCTCTTTCTGTTGCTCCTCGGTCACTTCCTCTCCCTGCTACTCCTTGGTCCCTTCTTCTTCCTGATGCTCCTCGGTCGCTTACTCTTTCTGCTGCTTTTTGGTGCCTTCCTTTTCCTGTTGTTTCTGAGTCACTTCCTCTTCCTGCTTCTCCTTGGTTGCTTCCTCTTCCTGCTGCTCCTCGTTTACTTATACTTCTTGCTGCTCCTCTGTCACTTCATCGTCCTGCTGCTCCTCAGTCACTTTCTCTTCCTGCTGCTCCTCAGTCACTTTCTCTTCCTGCTGCTCCTCTGTCACTTTCTCTTCCTGCTGCTCCTCAGTCACTTTCTCTTCCTGCTGCTTCTTGGTCACTTCCTCTTCCTGCTGTTCCCCAGTCACTTTCTCTTCCTGCTGCTCCTTGGTCACTTCCTTTTCCTGCTGTTCCTCAGTCACTTCCTTTTCCTGCTGTTCCTCAGTCACTTCCTCTTCCTGCTGTTCCTCAGTCACTTTTTCTTCCTGCTGCTCCTCGGTCATTTCCTCTTTCTGCTGCTCCTCCCTCACTTCCTCTTCCTGCTGCTCCTCCGTCACTTCCTCTTCCTTGCGCTGTTGACTGATCCGTAGCCATTTCTCATGCAGGATTTGTCTGTGTTTGCAGAGTAGTTTATGTGAATATGACGAGTAATGGATGAAACTGATGCGTATTCCATGTCCGTATTCACCGCACATCACTTTGTGCCTGATCAGAAACAATCACATGGCCGGAGTGAGAAGCAGACTGTGCCATCTCCTTGTTACCAAGTCATCACTTCTCCTGGCAATCCAGCATAACGCAAATGACATCTCCGAATCCTGCGCCGGCCTCCGCCGCCAGTGGGCACGGGATATTTGCCATTATTATTGTTTCTCTTGCCCGGGGAGGCACTTAGGACCTGGGTTTGTATAATCTGCAGTAAATTGATGAACTCCAGACTTTATATCACAATTCCCTTGTATTGTGCGGATGATGAGGATCCTCCCAGGTGCTCCGCAGGACAATGACTTCCCGCCACCTCGGGCTCATCCCATTATAGCTTCATCCAGGTCTAATCATCATTTGTTCTCCCGTCTTTCAGCCATGCGGTAGTGGAATGAGATTGTGCGCCCCTGTAGGCACCGACTCCATGAGTTTGCTGCAGAAACACCTCAGTCACCTGTTATTTTATCAGCTTTTGTTGCCGGGAGACGCTCGTACGGGAACACGGAGCGATTGTGCCGAATGGTAATCCCAATGTTGATCAATGTCGTCTGTATGTAAAAACATCAGCGCTGACAAGAGAGACGGGAACAGCTGCTTCCTCCAGGCTGCCGCTCTTCATTCTGGTGTGTGAAGTGCAAAGTGCTGTGCCAGGCCGGCTCTCACCAAGCTGAGGGGTTGTTTTAGTGTGTCAGTGTAGCCAAGATTAATATCTCTATGGACCAGTCTACCCAGTGACATATAGAGTGGAGATCCTTCAGAATCTTAGATACTTGGAAGCTTTTTAAGGGTTATAATGTATAATGTATGCAGAAATAAAACCCCGAACCAATATATGTCATCACAACCCAACACTAAAACATCTTATAGACACAATACTGGTGGGAGATGTTTTTGTGAATGGGGTCTAAGGGTTAACGTAAAGTCATCCATATCGGTGGATATTCGTCTTGACCAACCAGTACACATGCACGCTAGTACACATGAGCGTGCATGTGCCCTGAATGGTAAGAGGAGAGTAATCCACTAGAGGAAGCTCATCTCTCCTAAGAACAGTCGGATGAATGGACACCTCCATGCAGTTTCCCATCTCACATTAGTGGACATTTGTGCACAGGAATTTCACAGCGCTCCATTCAATATGTAGTCGTGGAGCTGGCCTGCATTATATGAGTGCAGTAATTTAGAGAGTTATTATTACTATTATTATTATTTCCAGCAGCTTCTGTCTCCTCCTGTTTCTCTCCTTCATCACTCAGAAGCATCAGCAGGATCATATAGGACATGATAGAGAATAGTGAACTGTACTGCTGAAAATAAAGCACTTGGGGTGACATAGAAACTTACTATTATCTCCAGCAAGCTCTGTCTCCTTCTCGGTCTCTGCTTCATCACGATCAGCAGGATCATATAGGACATTATAGAGAAATAGTGAACTGCACTGCTGAGAATAAAGCATTTGGGGTGACATAGAAACTTACTATTATCTCCAGCAGCTTCTGTCTCCTCCTGTGTCTCACCTTCATCACTCAGAAGCATCAGTGGGATTATATAGGACATTATAGAGAAATAGTGAGCTGCACTGCTGATAATAAAGCACTTTGAATGACATAGAAACTTACTATTATCTCCAGCAACCTCTGTCCCTTCTTGTGTCTCTCCTTCATCACTCAGAAGAATACACAGGATTATATAGAACATTATAGAGAAATAGTGAACTGCACTGCTGAGAATAAAGCCCTTTGGGGTGACATAGAAACATACTATTATCTCCAGCAGTTTCTGTCTCCTCCTATGTCTCACCTTCATCACTCAGAAGCATCAGTGGGATCATATAGTAGATTATAGAGAAGAACTGACCTGTGCTAATGAGAATTAAGCACTTGGGGTGAGATAGAAACTTCCTAATATCTCCAGTAGCCTCAGTCTCTGCCGGTGTCTATCCTCTCTATCTCAGAAGCATCAGAAGGATAATACAGGACATTATAGAGAAGTAATGAATTGTACTGATGGTAATAAAGCATTTGGAGTGAGATAGAAACTTACTATTATCTCCAGCAGCCTCTCTCTCTCTGTTCACCTCTCTGCTTCTTTCCTATCCACTTATCTGTAATCTGATCTCTACTTCCTTTTAAGACAAATTTGACCAATATTTTATCATATTTTAGAGGGAAGAGAGGTAAGTTTCACGCTGAACATGACACATGACCCCGTGTTCTAGCAGCTGGATACATCGTCACCACCTCTCCTATGGATTTATACACCCGACTTATTACTGTCACGTTCACACTTGCTCTTTCAACTTTCGCAGTTTTTCATACAGTATCGCGCCGCTCATTAGAGCCTCATTTATGTGATATATATCTCCAGATTATAACTGACGGCTGCGGATAATATATACTTCTCTCCTGCTCCCCGTATACAAGTAATGAGGAACACTAAGAATTTAGGAGACTTAAAGGGGAAGAGCCACAAGACTCATCCATATTCATCCAAACTCACAGTCATCCCTCGATTCGCCATAAGGATTCCCAAAACACTAATGATTTCTAGGGATGAGCGAACACTAGAGATGAGCGAACACTAGAGATGAGCGAGCACTAAAATGCTCGAGTGCTCGTTATTCGAGACAAACTTTTCCTGATGCTCGAGTGCTCGACTCGAATAACGAGCCCCATTGAAGTCAATGGGAGACTCGAGCATTTTTCAATGGGTCATCTTATTGAGAAATTGGGGCAGATTTACTTACCCGGTCCATTCGCGATCCAGCGGCGCGTTCCCTGCGGTGGATTCGGGTCTGGCCGGGATTTATTAAGGTAGTTCCTCCGACGTACACCAGGTGGCGCTGCTGCGCTGAAGTTCCCCGGAACGCACTGGAATACACCGAGCTGGGCCGAGTGAAGGTGGCGCGTGCTGAGCGACTATTTTTTTTTTAAAATGCGGTGTTTTTTCCGAATCCGTTGGGTTTTCATTTGGCCCGCCCCCCTATTTCCGTTGCGTGCATGCCAGCGCCGATGCGCCACAATCTGATCACGTGCGCCAAAATCCTGGGGCAATACAGGGGAAATCGTCGCAAATCGGAAATATTCGGGTAACACGTCTGGAAAACGCGAATCGGGCCCTTAGTAAATGACCCCCATAATGTCTTCTGATAAGTTAGCAGATGTATGGAAACATCTCCATGTGTTCTTCACTGTTCTTCATGTGTTCTTCACTGAAGAACACATTGCAGATGTTTCCATACATCTTCTAACTTATCAGAAGACAATTTGCATTGACTCGAGCAGTTCTCGAGCGGGCGAAATACTCGTCCGAGCAACGAGCCGTTTCAAGTACGCTAATACTCGAACAAGCATCAAGCTCAGACGAGCATACTCGCTCATCTATAGCGAAGACCGAACTGCCATGTTTGGGTCCGTACTGAACATTGCGTGTTCAGGTCCCTGAACCCAAACCCCAGCACTTCAGGCAGAAGTTCTGGTTGGGTGTTTGAGTCCCCCTGATGGTAACACCCGTGCTTCGCTTTTGCTTTGCTGCTGCCTCTTGTCATTTAAAGGGTTAACACCCAAGATCGGTGCCGGAAACAATCACAGGTATTCGCCTGAACCGGAACCTTCCTGGATCCGCCCGTCACTAGTGGTATTTTATAATCTACATGAAGCCCAGACAGAAGCCTGGGTGGTCTCACCTTCCTCACACGCCCCGCTGCACCACCCCCTTCCTTCCTTACCCACAATGCTCGGGGCTCCAGTTTGTGCCACCATGGTGCTCCCTCTCGCCTTCCATGTCTTTATTTGTATATAATTGCTCTATAAAACGTCTCGGAGGATTATTGAGCAGCTTCTATTCCTCCATTGAACGTCCTGCAGCAGAGCAGTTGAGGTCCAGCTGACACATAATTGCCCCTCGCAGGTTCGGGAGCGGGTGTGGGGGGGGGGCTGTTTATTGTAGATTTCCTCTTATGAATGTGATTTGTCCGCGACATCACAACAAGACGCTTTAATGATTTCAGATGTTGTTGTGAATCCGCTGGAAACTCCATCATCTTTGCAATTTATTTGTTCGCCGTCTCGCAATTAATTTGCCCTTTTTTTTTTTCCCTACGTTTTTTTTTTTTCTTTTCTTCCCGCCGCCTCGTTAGACTCGTCTCTTCTATAATCATTAATAGAAGATCACAAAGAAAAAAAAAAAATATATAAAATAAATGATAAAGAAGCTTCTGCCGCATTTTACGCTCCTGGTGGTTAAAAAAACCCAAAGTGACAGAAATCCTTTTGTGTAAATTCTGGTGATGTTCTCCGGATCCCGTCGGGAGAGCAGAACGCGCTAGGTTTTTTTTCCCTGGCTTTTCAAGGGTTGTCGGGGATGATTTGTCAAACAGATAATGCGGATAATTAAGAGCTCAGCCTTTGAGAGGCAGCAAAAGCCGAATGGAGAATTGACTTGTCTAGGTTTTTTTATCTTTTTGTATTCCGTCCCCGACCACCGGGCACTCCGAACGTTCTGCCGCCAAACTCTATGGAGTGTAAAAGCAATGTTTATCAATAGGGGCTGCTGGGAACTGACGGACAAAGGGAGAATGGAAAGTAAAAAAATACAAAAAAATAAAACATCACCAACCCGGCAGAAGAATAGAAAAACACCTCGGAGCCGTAGAATTATCCTCTGATTGGACGTAGCAGAAAACATTCTAGAACACAAAGGGAAGTGGCGCCAACGGTGATTGTTACTATCGATTCCAACCGAGCAAACACAATCCAGAAAATAGAGCCTAGATAAATTAGGGATTGATTTCGCAGAGAGCCGGCAGCTTCCAGGATGGACGTCGAAGGAATGTAGACTTTTGTTAGGAATGATTGGTGGACAGTGCGATGGGTCTTACAATAATCCTAAGAATAGAAGTAACTTATTTTTGGTTGTTGAAAATGTTGACGATTTTCTGGAACCAATGAAAAAAACTTGATGTGTGATCACCAGTGAAAAGATAAAAATTGATTAAAGTGGTAAACATGAAAGGATGTGTAAGTCGTTGCATTGAACGAAGTAATAGGAAGACCGAAATTGCAGAAACTAGACACAGTAGCATTTGACATGTAGACTGAGGCAGAATGAGCAAAGTCATCTCATTTACATAAAAGTGAAGGACAGAATGAGCAGAGTCATCTCATTTACATTAGAGGGTGGGACAGAATGTGTAGAGTCATCTCATTTATATTAGAGGAGGGACAGAATGAGCAGAGTCATCTCATTTACATTAGAGGGTGGGATAGAATGAGCAGAGTCATCTCATTTACATAAAAGTGAGGGACAGAATGAGAAGAGTCATCTCATTTACGTAAGAAGGTGGGACAGAATGAGCAGAGTCATCTCATTTACATTAGAGGGTGGACAGAATTACAGAGCATCTCAGTTCTATTAGAAGTGGGGCATATGAGCAGAGTCATCTCATTTACATAAAAGTGAGGGACAGAATGAGCAGAGTCATCTCATTTACATTAGAGGTGGGACAGAATGAGCAGAGTCATCTCATTTACATTAGAAGGTGGGACAGAATGAGCAGAGTCATCTCATTTACATAAAAGTGAGGGATAGAATGAGCAGAGTCATCTCATTTACATTAGAGGGTAGGACAGAATGAGCAGAGTCACTTCATTTACATTAGAAGGTGGGGCATAATGAGCAGAGTCATCTCATTTACATTAGAGGGTGGGACAGAATGAGCAGAGTCATCTCATTTACATTAGAAGGTGGGACAGAATGAGCAGAGTCATCTCACTTACGTAAGAGGGTGGGACAGAATGATCAGAGTCATCTCATTTACATTAGAGGGTGGGACAGAATTAGCAGAGTCATCTCATTTACATAAGAGGGTGGGACAGAATGATCAGAGTCATCTCATTTACGTAAGAGGGTGGGACAGAATGAGCAGAGTCACTTCATTTACATTAGAAGATGGGACAGAATGAGCAGAGGCATCTCATTTTCATATAAGTTGGAACAAATGAGCAGAGGCATCCAATGCTGATAAATGTGTGAGACAGATTGAGTACTCATCATTTACATTACATGATGGGACAGGATGTCCAGAGTCATTTCAGAAGAGGATGGTACAGAATTAGCAGCATTGAGCGGAATTATCTCCTGCTGATTAGTCCTGCTACAGTATTTGGAATAAGTGAGGACAACTTGAAGCCATAGAGTTCCAATGCCAAACCTGTACCAGGCCTCCAACCTTGATACATTGTTTATAGTACGGGTTACTTTGTACGGAGAAGAGACACCCAATGCATGACTCTTGGTCAACCACATGAGGCCAAAGTGGCCACCAGAAACGTTTTTGCCTCCACTACTCTAGGTCCTCATATCTGAGCCTGATCAATTGTTTTTGTGTCTCGTAAACCCCACCGCTCTACAGTCGCAGTATGATCCAGTTCTGAATTTCATTATGAAGTTATTTCCAGGGATACGTAGAGCACAGCGGTGTTATTACTATGGAATCCCGCTTATGGCACAGGATGTATGATGAAACAGTAGCGCAGATCCTCCTGTATTGTAGCTGCTCTTCCCGGGAAGCCACACAGTGGAGATCAGGAGGATCAAACTGCAGCCTTAATGCCCTTTCATTCAGACGCCGTCTCTCAGAAGCCGCAGCTTCATCTACGGAGATCACTCAATGATTCCAGCCGTGTTTAGGGATGTCTGATGTTTAAAGGTCACTCGCTGAACTTTGTCCCATAGGATAACTAATTCATCCTACAAATTAAGTGATTTTCTCCCGGAGTTATTACCTTTTTTTTTATAGTCTACAGCCTTGAGCTGGAGAGAATCATGTTGTAAGCTACTCACTCATCTAAATGTTAGCCGTAATTGAGGGCCTCGAAATATCACAACGCACTTGGGTAAACTTGGGAGAGATCGCTGTGTGCTTTGCCTGGTGAGGTAGACCGCGGCCGGAAGAGTCATTAGAAATCCTTCGTAAGGCGTCAAGTTCACCGGCTCCACACATGGACATGTTATGGGGGATTCCTGGACAAATAATAATTCATTTAAATGGGATCTTGAGAGAAAAATATAAAACTATTTTTTTGGCGTATAAGACAACCCCCAACTTTTACAGTTACAATTTAGTTTGGGATATGCTCACCGTATCTCATTTACATTAGAGGGTGGGACAGAATGAGCAGAGTCATCTCACTTACGTAAGAGGGTGGGACAGAATGATCAGAGTCATCTCATTTACATTAGAGGGTGGGACAGAATTAGCAGAGTCATCTCATTTACGTAAGAGGTTGGGACAGAATTAGCAGAGTCATCTCATTTACATTACAGAGTGGGACAGAATTAGCAGAGTCATCTCATTTACGTAAGAGGGTGGGACAGAATGATCAGAGTCATCTCATTTACGTAAGAGGTTGGGACAGAATTAGCAGAGTCATCTCATTTACATTACAGGGTGGGACAGAATTAGCAGAGTCATCTCATTTATGTAAGAGGGTGGGACAGAATGATCAGAGTCATCTCATTTACATTAGAGGGTGGGACAGAATTAGCAGAGTCATCTCATTTACATAAGAGGGTGGGACAGAATGATCAGAGTCATCTCATTTACGTAAGAGGGTGGGACAGAATGAGCAGAGTCACTTCATTTACATTAGAAGATGGGACAGAATGAGCAGAGTCATCACATTTTCATAGAAGTTGGAACAAATGAGCAGAAGCATCCAATGCTGATAAATGTCTGGGACAGATTGAGTACTCATCATTTACATTAGATGATGGAACGGGATGTCCAGAGTAATTTCATTATTTTTTAGAAGATGGTACAGAATGAGCAGAATCATCACATTTTTATTAGACGGTAGGACGGAGTAACCAGAGTCTTCTCACTTGCACTAGAGAGGGTGGGACAGATTAAGCAGAGTCATTTCATTCTAATTAGTGGCTGGGACATAATGAGCAGAGTCATGTCATTCAGGTTAGAGGACAGAACAGAATGAGAAGATTCATTCAGGCTTTTTTCATTAGGGGTGGAGATAGAATTAGCAGAAGTTACTATTTCAGTTGGTTGATGGGTAAAATTGAGCGGAATTATCTCCTGCTGATTAGTCCTGCTACAGTATTTGGAAAAAGTGAGGACAACTTGAAGCCATAGAGTTCTAATGCCAAACCTGTACCAGGCCTCCAACTTTGATACATTGTTTATAGTACGGGTTACTTTGTACGCAGAAGAGACACCCAATGCATGACTCTTGGTCAACCACATGAGGCCAAAGTGGCCACCAGAAACTTTTTTGCCTCCACTACTCTAGGTCCTCATATCTGGGCCTGATCAATTGTTTTTGTGTCTCGTAAACCCCACCGCTCTACAGTCACAGCATGATCCAGTTCTGAATTTCATTATGAAGTTATTTCCAGGGATACGTAGAGCACAGCCGTGTTATTACTATGGAATCCCGCTTATGGCACAGGATGTACGATGAAACAGTAGCGCAGATCCTCCTGTATTGTAGCCGCTCTTCCCGGGAAGCCACACAGTGGAGATCAGGAGGATCAAACTGCAGCCTCAATGCCCTTTCATTCAGACGCCGTCTCTCAGAAGCCGCAGCTTCATCTATGGAGATCACTCAATGATTCCAGCCGTGTTTAGGGATGTCTGATGTTTAAAGGTCACTCGCTGAACTTTGTCCCATAGGATAACTAATTCATCCTACAAATTAAGTGATTTTCTCCCGGAGTTATTACCTTTTTTTTATAGTCTACAGCCTTGAGCTGGAGAGAATCATGTTGTAAGCTACTCACTCATCTAAATGTTAGCCGTAATTGAGGGCCTTGAAATATCACAACGCACTTGGGTAAACTTGGGAGAGATCGCTGTGTGCTTTGCCTGGTGAGAGACCACGGCCGGAAGCGTAATGAGAAATCCTTCGTAAGGCGTCAAGTTCTCCGGCTCCACACATGGACATCTTATGGGGGATTCCTGGACAAATAATAATTCATTTAAATGGGATCTGGAGTGAAAAATATCAAACTTTTATCATATTTTTTGGCGTATAAGACGACCCCCAACTTTTACAGTTACAATTTAGTTTGGGATATGCTCACCGTGTAAGACTAACCCTCTTCCATATGGTAATAATAATTAAAAAAATGAAAGTTTGATTTCAATTTGGTCATCTTTATTAATTCGAACCTTCTAAACAGAAAAAAAACTCTTCATTTCGCCAACCTCTGGCACTAATAACCTTTTCGTGCTCCGATGTACAGAGTTGGGTAAGACGCCATTTTTTTATGGGGCATCAATCTCCGAGTTTGCCCTAAACCTTCCCACCAGTAAAGATGTCAAATGCTTATCAAGCCAAGAATTATTCCTCTTAGACCCCCTCGTAGACAGGGGTGAATTTGGTATTTTTTGTCCCCTCCAAGGCACAACTGTTGTCTGAATGGCAGAGCAAGAATGTATTGCTTCCTGCCCTGCCATAGTTGTGATGGACATTGATGTCCCCTGGCCATAAATACAGTATGAAGTATTCTGGTAGTATATGGGTTACCTTACCTTTCTAGTGGAATAAGGCAAAGCCCACACTAAAAAATATATGGGTCTTCCATAAACTTTTCAGAACCACAAGGGTCAGGTACTAATGGCTCTCATGCAGAAGCTTGTGGAGCGAGTGTTGAAGGTGTTCCCTTATTTGAGCCAAGGTTGTAAGGGTATGATGACCTTAATTGCTCCCTGTAGACCATTTGTCTAATTAGAAGGGCCAACTGCACCCTGAAGAAGTCATTTTTTACAAAGTGTGAACTATACAGTAAACGGAACCAGAAGGTTGGGCCACTAGAAGGTCATCTGGCACCCCAACCAGCTGATTGCATCAGTAGCCTCAGCACCCCTATGCTTGACTATGCCAGAAGTGGCCAGATCCAGCCATAGTATATCAAATAGGCAGAAAAAAGAGACCAAAAATGCAGCACTCATCACCCATAGTATAGTGGTCATCCAGGGTTACTGCAGGCTCAGACACTGCTGCAATCGGTGGACAATAGTGGGACCATTGATGAGGCTCCACCATCACCGATTGATGACCTCTCCTTCCTAAAGCCCAGAAAATCCATTTAATAAAGAAATTGTTAGGGATTCAGGTTTTTGGAAGAATTACAGGCGACCTGTTATAACCGGAGAGAATGTCACTCGGCAGTCATCCCGTCATCTGTTGACAATACGAAGCCGACGCCAAGATGGAAGATGTTTACAGGCGAGATTGTATTGTTTGTAGAGTCTGAAGGACTTAGAGAAGGGACTCAACCATTTGTCCCGGCTGAAGCTGTCGTCCAAACAAATTCCTCTTCTCCTTGGTCAACATGTACAAAACACAACAAATCCTCAGCCAATGCTTGGCAGCGCCTAAAGAAAACAGCCCCCCCCCCCCCACCACATAATAAAACATCCCGCCAGATACGCTGCAAAACACTCTGCAGAAGAGCGGCTCGGAGGAAATGTACAGACTGAGATCTGCAGAGAAGAGTCATAGAAGCTCCAACATGTGGGATGTCAGATTTCCATTGTAATGATGAAGAATCTTTAAGACGACCATCCAACATCGCAGGGAAAATTGGTCTCCTTAAAGTGGATGGACGGAGGTCCTCAACGAAAATGGTCAGAGCGGAAAATATATAGTGAAAACCTGTGACAGCAAATCTTGGTTGTGTAAAAAGGAGGAGGTCTTCCAAGAGAAAAGATGCTACAATCCTGGAATACATTTCCATATATCATAGTCCTGCTGCTACTAACAACATAAAGAAAAGTATACTACACCGTTCTCCAGGGAAAGTACATAGAGGGACAGTACCACAGAGCACAGCAGTGTGAGGGAACGCCTCCAGTGCACTTGGAGAAGCTACAATCCTGGAATACATATCCACATACCATAGTCCTGCTGCTACTAACAACTAAAAGAAAGGTATAATTACACATCTATCCGGGGAAATACCTAGAGTACAGAGAGGGACAATACCAAAGAGCAAAGCAGTGTGAGGACATGCTCTCAGTGCACTTGGAGAAGCTATAAATCTGTAATACAAATCCACGTATCACAGTCCTGCTGCTACTAACAACATACACAAAGTTATGATTACACATCTCTCCAGAGACAATGTTTAATGGCTGCAGAGAGCACAGAGCACAGCAGTGTGAGACATGCTCCCAGTGCACTTGAGAAGCTACAATCCTGGAATATAAATGCATATATCACATACTTGCTGCTAATAACAAACACAAAGGTGTCTCCAAAACTAATACTCAACACTGACTTCTGTCTGTATGATGGCAGCTAATGACTGGTTTTATACATCCTGCTCACTCAGCTGAGGAAGCAGGAGGGGGGTGAGACAGTGTAACAGTCTGTAAAGCCAGATCACATGGGGGCTAGGTTTGCACCTTCTGGCTCATTAGCATAATTTTAAAAGTTGATTTTAAAAGGAAGGAGTCCATGGATAACAAATATAAGAAGATTCCCACATTCCCAGTGCCTGGATCTATGAGTAAGTGTCCCTGGATTACCAGGATGGATTCTGTGGGGAGATTTCCTTTTAATACTTCATGGAGTGTATTAAAGTATCAGATCAGAGAATCATTTTTTCTTCTTATGGAGAGTCACTACATAAAACCTCTGAAGTTGTAACGAGACTTTATAAGCGTAAATTTTCAGCTGGGGATTCTGGGAAGTAATTATGCTAATCTTTTCCACAACGGGATAAGGAAAACTTGTACTCAAAGCTTCCATAAAGGTCACGTGAAGCTTTTTCACGACTTTTTCAAAAAATTTTCTGTTTTGTGTCGCATCGCGCCGGAGATTGTGTTGTGCGCGATCAGATTTTGGCGCATAAGCACCGGCTTGCACGCAACACAAATCGTGAGATGGGCCTTCGGACAACCCAACGTATTCAGACTGAGTGCGGGATTGAGCATTTAGAATTGTGTCGCAAGACATGCACTTACAAGCTCTGGGAAGAAGAAGGTGAACTCCGGCCGACCACGGCGGGGAAGCGGTGGATGCAGGAACTCGGACGCACGAGCTTCGTGAATCGCGCCAGACTTCATCGGACCGTCCAAATCGGGGATCGCGACAGCACCAGGTAAGTAAATTTGCCCCAAAGTGTTGGTTATTTATTGTCCATGGAGACCTTCAGCTCTATTATTGATGGGATCAGAAGTGTCAGATTTCTAAAATATCCAAGAGTGTAGGCAAGTTAGGTTGTCGTAACCAAAATATGTTCACTAGTGATGAGTGAACCCGGGAGGTTCAGACATGACGGTTACAACCAAACCTGGAACTAAAGTTCGATTTGGGTACCGGAACCCGACCAAACCCAAACACACTGCTAAAACCTGCCCCTTGTTTGACCTCTACATCTGTGGCTAAAGGAGAGCCAGGACCACCCCTGTATTGTAGGTACGGGGATCATCAAAAACTCTACCAGCGTCTGAAACTCAAAACTTTTGGTAGGTGTCCAAACTTTGGCCAAAAATGTTACAAAAAGAGTAGTCAGAGAGTCAGAGGAGATGATGTTATCCATGGACACCTCCAACGTCATTGTCGTAGACCAGAAGTAAGAGATGAGCTTCAAAAAAGTGTAGGCAAGTTAAGTCGTCGTAACACTACAATATAACAAAAGATTTTTGTCTCCTTAATCTCGTACGATTCTATTGACCCTTCCCTCGCCGGCAGTGACATCCGTCTCCATTTGCTTTGATAATACATTTTCAATCGTAAGTCGAGCAGACTCCGCTCACCCATGGAATGTCCTCAGGAATAATGATGCGCCTCACAAATCTCAGATCCATCTTTATTTTTGTTTATTAGCCCAGTTGACCGATCCGGTACTCATCCTCATGACACGATGAAAGATGGCGATCAATGGGCGGATGACTCCCTCGCAAGACGCGCTCAATATTTCTACGGTAACCCAGGACGTCATTGGCCACATCCACCGTGATGAATTATCTTGTAGGATTGAAAAGTTCCGAGAAATTCTCCGCCTTTGTTTTTCCTGTATGATAGAATATCCGGATTTTTTTTCTGATAATTTTAGCTCAAACAAAACCTTTGAAAAAATTCTCTGGTGAATATTTATCTCCCCCCCCCCCCCCCCCCTCACCGACTGAAAAATGATTCAATCATCCTTAAAATAGGCCGCGCATTGCTCAGTCATCGGCCTCACCAGACACACAGAATACATCACGTTTCCCTAAGAGAGCAGGAATGATGGCGGAGGCCGCCGAGGTCCGAGGACATTCATCCTCCGCTTATCTCTGCTTGTGTGATGTATCATCTGTTACAATGATATCTCCGCACTGAAAGAGGCTCAGAATGACTTAGCATAGATTCCCCTCATAACTACCCAACATGATCGTGTTCAGAAGCCGAGAACTCGCTGTAAATCTACTAAGGAGAAACGTATTCCCTGAGGATTGGCCATTTAAGACACGTAAAATGATTTCCATGCATATTTTTACAAGAATATAACTACTATAATACTGCCCCTATGTACAGGAATATAACTACTATAATACTGCCCCCTATGTACAAGAATATAACTACTATAATACTGCCCCTATGTACAAGAATATAACTACTATAATACTGCCCCCTATGTACAAGAATATAACTACTATAATACTGCCTCCCACACGAAAGGGACATGGTGCCGGGGGGGATCCATAGGGGGAAAAGGGCGGGGCGGGGGGGGGTGGAACACCATGGGCTGCTTGCGATCAGAAGGTCGGTAAATCCGTACACGGAAAGGGAGACAAAGAGGCGGCGTCGGCCTGGCTGGCCAACATGCACTGGGCGCCTTAATGATGCAGGAGGCAATTACTGAGTGTAGGAAAGTATGTATATAGGCGGTGCAAAGGGAGATTCTTGAAGCCAAGCTGGGAAGGGCAGTATTATAGTACAGTTCTATATTCCGGATCACAACATCGGTGAAGGAACATCCTTTGGACTCTCAAGTCAGAGAACTAGTGAGGGGCCGCAGGGTCTTATGATCCTATATTCTTATAAACCATAGGGGGGGTAGAGCATGGGAGGAGCGACAGGGTCCGTGCAGATAGCGCAATGATCAGATGACAGGTCGTGCGGGAACAATGCCGAGGCGCATATAACATGGCGGAATCAGATATACCGTACCCATGAACGCGAGTGGGTCCAGGCCGTATGCAACGTGATGATCTCAGCGGCTCCGGCGGCAAGTCTGAGGAGAAGGGCCTCGAAAAAGTTGCGGTGGTGCGAAAAAAAAACGCATCAAAACCAACCTGGAGTGGAACATCTTACAATTACCGTCTCCATGGCCGCGCCCCAGAGTCTGCTTATAGGGGGACAGGGAATGGCAATTGAAGGGAAAACACTGGACCGAAAGCAACATAGCAAACAGTCGCAACAGCTTGTCAGCTGGGCGACGATGACGTGAGAAGTATTATGAAATAGACTGTCCAGCTATCAGCTTCTTTAGAACAAAGGTCCAGAATATTGTCCGAAATACCACTTTTGTCTTCCCTTATCGATGAAACCATATTAGGTGACAGTACAAGACCTACGACCGAAAAAGTCAACAGGGGCACATCAAAATAGGGCTGTCACATGCATGACATGAATTTGCCTCAATCGGGGAAAACGGCAATGCACTAGGACAGGTGACCTTCTCGAAGAAACTTGCAAGTATCAGGTAACCTACTTGGATAAGACAAGGGGGCAGACAGCTATCCAGGCCTGTCCTGCGCAAAAGCATGGCATGACTGGCAGATCGCCCACAGTGCTGATAGTAAACAGCGAGGAGGGGGCTAAAGAATGGTGTGACGATCCGGAAGACCACATGAAATTCAGACAGAGCAACTCCAGATCAGGGCTTTGCACATACTGAAGTCAAACCGTTGGGACCCTCGAGGGTGTGGTCCACAATACAAAAAAAGATAAAAAAACATCATAAGGAACTGTCAAGATGATAAAAGGTTCTTGCAACTGGCTAGCAGGACACCCAATACCGTGGAGGACGACGGGTCAGAAGTGTGACAGGGACACGACTTACACATTCGAAGGGGGCGATGAAGGAGATATAGACATAGTCTATAGCGCCTGGGAGGTAGCTGGGACACAGAGCAATGGGGCAACGAGTGTATCGACAGAGAAGGTGAGCCTCTACTAACAAGCACAAAAAAAACAAGAAACACACCGTACTGGGAGGGGGCCCGATGCCGGTCGCTGGGGGTGTTTCAGCAGCCTACAGGGGGTGAAGGGGGGCACAAGGAGGGAGCCAAAATCCGTCGGAAAAAGGGGCCGGGCCAAGGGTTGAATCTAATTGATGTGTAGGGAGGGGGTTTGCGAGTTTGTACATGTCTCTCTGGGTACTGATAACCAACCTGACTGGGGGGGGGGGGCCGGGAAGAAAGAGCACAAGAGGAGGGAAGCACAAGTGTATTCGCTCATCGCCGACTATATTGGGATGATGCAAGATTCCTGTCATAGATTTGAACACTGGCGTTGTATTATTTAGTTATATTATTTTGGTACAAGCACTTGCAGGTAGTGGTGCGGAGAACACCAGATGACTAGAGGGGACTCATAGAGATTTGCGTAAACAGTGGACATTACAGGCGCACACCTAGTGACACAATCAAGGGGGCGCCGCCCCTAGCGTCACCACACTTCCTAGTTCGCTTCTAAACACAGAACCCAATCCTTCCCTGCGACTGACAGTAGCACACATAAGGGCAGTATTATAGTAGTTAATATTCTTGTACATAGGGGCATTATTCTAGTGTTTTATTCTTGTACCATAGGAGGCAGTATTATCGTAGTTATATTCCTAGTCATAGGGGGCAGTATTAATCGTGGTTATATTCTTGTACATAAGGGGCGTATTATAGTAATAATTGTCCTGTACATAGGTGGCAGTAATTAACTGGTTTTATATTCTTGTACATAGGGGGTGCATATTATTATTATATTCGTGGTACATAGGGGCAGTAGTATAGTAGTTATATTCTTGTACATAGGTGCAGTATTCAATAGTAGTTTTATTCTTTGTACATAGTGGGCAGTATAAGTAGTTAATTATCCTGTACATATAGGACATTATTCTGTATTTATATTCTTGTAGCATTAGGGGGCAGTATTAGTAGGAGTTATACCCTTTACATAAGGGGCAGTATTATAGTAGGTATATCCTGTACTAGAAAAGGGCAGTAGTATAGTAGTTATATTCTTGTACATAGGGCAGTATTATGTAGTTTTTTTATTCTTTTCTTGTACATAGGGGGGCAGTGATTATAGTAGTTTATATTCCTGTACTAGGGGGCCGTATTATATAGTATTTTATATTCTTGTACATAAGGCATATTTAGTAATAATATTCCTGTACATAGGTGGCAGTTTATAGTATTTTATATTCTTGTACATAGGGGGCCGTATTATAGTATTATATTCTGTGGACATAGGGCGCAGTATTATAGTAGTTTTATTCTGTACATAGGGGCAGTATTTATTAGTTTATTCTTGTACATAGGGGTCAGTCATTATAGTAAAATATTCCTGTACATAGGTGCATTATTATAGTAGTTATTTCTTGTACATATGGCAGTAATATAGTACGTTAATTCTTGTACTAGGGGCAGTTATAGTAGAAATATAAAATTTAATTCTTTACATGAGGGGGCATTATATAGTTATATTCTTGTACATAGGGGGGTCAGTATTATAGTATTATAAATTCCCTGAATAGGGGGCAGTAATTATAAAGTCGTTATATTCCTGTCATAGGGGGCTATTATAGTAGTTATATTCCTGTACTAGGGCAATAGTATAGTATTAATTCCTGTCATAGGTACAGTATTATAGTAGTTATATTAAGAAACTGGACATAGGTGCAGTATTATGTAGTAATATATTTCTTGAACATAGGATCGGGGGACAGTAGTATAGGTTTATATTCCTGTACATGGTGGCATTATTATAGTAGTAAAGATTACTTTTTCTTGAACAGAGGGGGCAGTATTATGGTGTTTATATCCTGTACATGGTGGCAGTATATAGTAGTTATCTTCTTGTACATAGGGAAAACCAGTATTATAGTATTATATTCCTGTACCTAGGGGACAGTATTATGTGTTATATTCTTGTAACATGGGGCCGTATTAGAGTAGTTATATTCTTGTACAATAGGGAGCAGTATCTATAGTAGTAATAATCCCTGTACTAGGGGGCAGTATTAAGTAGTTATATTCTTGACATAGGGGGCAGTAATTATAGTAGTTATATTCCTGTACATAGGGGGCAGTATTATAGTATTATATTCCTGTACATAGGGGCAGTAATTAATAGTAGTTAGTATTCCTGTACATAGGAGGCAGTATTATAGTAGTTATATCTGTTTTGTCATAGGGCAGTATTATAGGAGTTATATTTCTTGTACATAGGGGGGCAGTATTTAGTAGTTTATGCTGTACATGGGGGGCATTATTATAGTAGTTATAGTCTTGTACATTAGGGGGCATATATAGTAGTTATATTCTTGTACATAGGGGGGCATATTATAGTTAGTTATATTTCTTGTACATAGGGGGCAGTAATAAGTAGTTATATCCTTGTAACATAGTGGCAGTATTTGTAGTTATATCCTTACATAGGGGCAGTCTTATAGTAGTTATACTTCTTGTAATAGGGGACTATTATAGTATTATCTTCTTGACTAGGGGGCAGTATTAAGTAAGTTTATATTCTTTGTACATATGGGACAGTATTATAGTATTATATTCCTGTACCTAGGGGGGCGTATATAGTAGTTTATAGTCTTGTACATAGGGGCGAGTATTATGTATTATAATTCTTGTACATAGGAGCTATTATAGTAGTTATATTCTTGTACATAGGGGGCATATTATAGGTCGTGTATATTCTTGTACATAGGAAGCAGTATTATGTAGTTATATCTTGTCATAGGGGGCATATTATAGTAGTATATTCCTGTACATAGGGGGCATATTATAGTAGTTATATTCTTTTACATAGGGGCATATTATTTAAGTTATATTCTTGGACATATCGGGCATTATTATCTAGTTATAATTCCTTGTACACTATGGGGGAGTAATTTTTAAAGATAGTATAATTCTTTCTGTACATAGGGGTAACTACTATAATACTGCCCCCTATGTACAAGAATATAACTATTATAATACTGCCCCCTATGTACTAGAATATAACTACTATAATACTCCCCCTATGTACAGGAATATAACTACTATAATACTGCCCCCTATGTACAGGAATATAACTACTATAATACTGCCCCCTATGTACTAGAATATAACTACTATAATACTGCCTCCACCTACTATAAGATTCTTATGGATGAGTATTTAATAAATGTTTATATATATTAATATTTGTGCAATGTGTATACATGATGGAGGAATGACCATAGTACAGTATATTACGCCATGTATATATACGTAAACCTCTATTATATCCTGTCACATAACGGACACATTTTCCTGATATTAGGACACATCATTAGACTAAGATGAAACAATGAAGGTGGAGATGTAAGGATGTGACATGAAGGTATTGATAAGATGTATTATACATTGTGTAATATACCGCACATCTGAAAGGGTAAAGTAAATGTGCCCCTGTGTGGGAGCTGGGGCATCAGGACTTCACGTCAATTCAGGTTGGGTGGAGGGTGTGGGTAATTAGGACTCTCCTGTCAATCAAGTGTGTGGGTGGGGAAACAGTACTCTTACTACTACAATTACGGTGTGTGGAGGAGTAATCCGGACTCTCTCCGGTCACAATAACTGTGTGTGGGTGGGGTAGGTAACTCAGACTCTCTCACACTCACAGCTTTGTCTTATGGGGAGGGGTAATCAGAAAGAACTCTACGTCACGCACTGGTGGGGCTACAGTAATAAGGACTTTCACTATAATCACTGTAGTGGGCAGGACAAATCAGGTCTCTCATGTCAATCATGTGCGTTGGCGGGATAGGATATCAGGACTACTGCAATCACGTGCGTGCTGGGGAAATCAGACTCTTACTACCAATCACTGGGTTTGGGCGGGGTAATCCACGATCTTACCTGTAATACTGTGTGTGGGTGGGTAATCAGGACTCTCACTGTCAATCATGTGTGTGGGCGGGAAATCAGGACTCTTACTGTCAATATCACTGTGTGTGGTCGGGGTAGGTAAGAGCGACTACTTTTCTCCTGGGAAGTGAGTACTGTCAAAACTTTGCGTTACAATGAATTCCAAAACCCATAAATCTATAAAAACTCAGCTTCGCTTCCCTATAATATCATGATCTCAGATACCGTATGTCAGCAATCTCCTGAACCATTTTACTTAAATGGTTATACAATGCAAGACCCCCTTCTCCTTTGCTGTGTGTTCGTCATACCATTAGAATTAATTGCTACAATATGGAATTCGGCTCACATTATAAAAACATAACAGTCCCCTTTTCATCAACCACCATATTTTGACACTAGGTTCTTTTTAGCTTGCGGTTATATTTTCCAGGTGGGCGGACGACTACTGTTTATAAAATTTAAAGTAAAATATATATTCAGCAAAAAAATTTACAGTGACCTGAAAATCCTGCATTTGCTGAGAATATTTCTGCATGTTAAACGTTATCATTTCTTTGGTGCGAGGTGGTAACGTATACGTAAAGTAATAATGACTATGACTCAGTCGATGGGGTAATGTATTAATAGGCGGTGTGGTTCAGAAGTCATCGTGGCAAGGGTGCACACACCTGGCCTTTGTTGGTAGGAGGACGAGCACTTCTCCCCATCTTATGTTGCATGTCATCAACTTGATTGCAAAACCACATCCTTTCACACGGCACCTTCAACCTTAATTAAATCTGCCAGAAGAAGAAACAGAAAAGAAGAAGAAACATTGAAAGATCAATGAAAAGACCTGATGTAAAATATCTTGTTGTTTGCGAAAAAATTTGATGTACATGTAAAAAAAATTGAAAACAAAGGACCCCTTTACTGACAAAGACCCGATTCTAGGGTCAAGGTAGTAAAGGGAAATGTATTCTATTATAACGAGGGGATATTTCTCAGACTTTGAGAAGAATTCAATAAGTTATTAAGTAAATGGACTTAACATGTACTGGATGGTCACAGTGGCAGACATTGCTTTCCCAACTGTAACGTAGACAGGATATAGCTAAATAGGGCCACTAGTGAAGATAAATTGTACATCCAAACATAATTATGGATAGGATAGGAGTGGCTCTAAAGCAGGGGGAGTGATTAAACAGAAAGCGTGATATGAAGAGGTTGCATGCTAAACAGGGTCCTAGTGCCTTAGTTTTTGGAATTGGAAAAGAAGAAGTCATGACTCTCGCAGACAACGACTCAGGCAGGATTAAGACGGCTAGGGCACATGGGATGTATAAGATATCTTATAGCCCCTAACAAGGTGGAATCACTTTGACAGGATACTGATTCAAGCTTCTTGAGGAATTGGAGGAGTGGGCGGACGTCCAAAGGTCCTGAAATGCTCTTGGTATGTGGTGGTATTGAGAGCAGGAACAATGCACTGAGGATTCATGGTGAAAACTCCTTTGAATATCAAATTTGTGGGTGTTTGGGTGACAATGGGCCCCCTAGAAGGCTTGCTACCGCCCAAACCACCTATATTTTAAATCCACTACTCGACCACTAGTGCAGGACTCCTGTCTCTCCTAGGAGTTCTGTAAAGCAGTGCTCCCCAGACTTTTATAACCAGGAACAAGCTGCATACAATTTCTTTTTTACTGGGACAATTGGGGTTGTGCACTCCCCCCACCCCCCACCCCCCCCCCCCCATAGATGTTACCTGGAAAACAACAAAAAGACTATTTGCGCACTCTTACTGTATGTACCTACCACCGACCTACAGTATATAATGCCCCCTTATCTGCCCACTTATAATGCCCCATTCAAGTAGCGGCCCGTAAAATGCTTCCTTCCCTACAGGTTCCCAAATTGTAGAGTTCCCCTCTTATAAAAGTACGTTCCGTAACTGCCCGCATTGTAAAGTTTCTCTTCTTGATGCCCTATCCTGAAATCCCACCGCAGAATGCCTTTCTCTCTAACAACCCTCCTTTTTAGTGCTCTGCTCTTAAGGAGGGGGCTACCAAAAGGGGAAAAGAAAAAGCAAAGGGAGCATTATAACACACACTATCTCTTAGCCCTCCCAGATATTATGTACCCAGGTGTTTTAATTTAGGACACCCGTTCCGACGGTCATGGCATAACCCAGTCTTGTGAAGAAAAAAATACCAATCATACCGTTGTTTGTACCTTACTTTCCATGCCTCCATGAAGCAGCAGCGCAGCATCCTTCTTCACTTCAAAGATGGAAGCCAGCCGACACGATAAGATGAGAGTATTGCTGCTTCAGAGGACCTGTAGGGATCTATTCAGTCACTTAATAAGGAGTAGATTTAATATAGGTTCTAGGAATGTGTACGCCCTAAAACTACCTTGCTAATACTTTCTGACCTGCACGACCGTCGGTGTACTACACCTGATCTACACACCTACAAAACAAACACTAATCCATTTAGTCAAAAATATATAAATCTTTAGTACTCAATACATTACTAAAAAACCCAAATTCCACAAAAGGGGGTGATCCAAAGGGATGGATAGTGAGGATTATCACACAGGAACTTTAAAAAACATGAGCGACAGGGAGAGGTGAAAATGGGTGTCAATGCTCCAAGGGTCATATTGCATAAGTTTAAAAAATAATCATACAATTCATGCAAGAATTGAAAAAAGTAGGCAAAAAAACGGGGCACCAAAATGCTGACGATATTGTCAGATGCGAAGGCATCCTTTTTAACACATATTAAGGGGCAATTAATAAGGGAGAAGTCTTCCTTACTCACCCCGTCACACTTGTTCCCCCCTGCCCTAACCACACCCTACAACGTCAAGAATGACCGGTACCACAGCACAAATCCTTTTTTCAATTTCCCTCACCTTCCATCATCTTTTCTTTAGCTCCTCTCAAGCTACTGGCCCTACTCTTCCCGTTTGCCTTCTTTGCTCATGATAGCTTCCACGGGCTTTGGCGGGTGCTAATAAGTGTAGATGCCAGTTGATGACCTTTGATGGCGGTTCCCAAACTAGAGACTGTAATGTACTATCTTGTTGCTAGTTGTTGCAGCGGGGCCTCCCACTTCTCTGTCTACTCTGGTTAGCAGCTGTCTGGTGCTTCCCCTGAAGGGAGTAGTATACACATTGTGGGGAATCATCAGTTTCTAAGCAATTAGTCATAGAGAAGGTCTTCATTTTAGGATAAGAATAGATTGTCAAGTTTCACATGAAAGTTTTTTTCCTGGCCACTATGAGAGTTTCATAGAGCATAGAACAAATGTGATGCTCCAGATTCTCAAAACACCTCAACGGAGGTCAGTTTATAGCTTCTCTAAGCCAACTGTTTTCAGCTGTGCTAGTAGTATATTTGAACAAGGGTTTTTTTAAACATCCATTAGCCTTCTTACACAGTTAGCAAACACAATGTAGTATTTACCACCGGAGTGATGGTTTTTGGAAATGGCCATGTATACTATATCATGTAGAGATTGCATTAAGCGGAGGGGGGAAGCACTCGTCTCTGCTCCCCTTTGCATAGAAATGTGAGCAACGGGAAGGGTAAGTAAATGTGCCCCATTGTGCTCACCTCACCATGATCCAGTGCCATAGGCCTCTTTTGTAGATACAATCTGGTGTGGCCATATTACCGGCAGATCTTGATACTCATGATCAGCACAGAGATTCCCTTATAAAAGTCAGATCAAACATAGAACATTGTATGGGGTGCAGATTTTAGGCACCAGTATCTAGGATAGACATAGCTGAACTAGAGCAAAGAAACTAAGGTGTTCAAGGTTATAGGTGGATAAGAGTACAAGGTAATTCAGATATGGATGGATTAGAGTACAAGGACATGTTTATGTAACTCGAGTTTATTCAGTTTGGAAAGAGGACGCTGTGATGTGGTTTAGTTATAATGTACTGAGACATGAATGGAGGAACAGCAGTGATGAGTGAGCACAAAACTCCCTAAACTTAAGTGAGAGGTCTAGGTTTGGGTTTGGTGCTTGGCTCATGTGGAGAAGCTGATTATTGGGCTGCTGAGCTGCCAATCAACCAGTTTTTAGCCTCTAACAACCACTGCCATGTGTGTGATCGGCCAGGCTGGGTCACGGGTATCAGTGCCATTAGAGCCAGGAGAGGTCTAGGAAGAAGCTGCAGCTGAAAAAAGACGCAAAAAGAGGGGAGCACCGGTCACAGGAAACACCCTCTCCTCAAGACCTTGGGCACGCTTCTTGTGTCACCCCACCCGCCCCTCATCCTCTAGACTGTACTTCTTTGTTCAGTCCCCTATTCCATAGACTGACGTAACCCTATGTGTCAACCCCCTCTCCTCATAGACTGTAGCTCTAGGGTCTCCCCTCATCCTCCACTGTCTCTTGTTTCCCCCCCTCTCCTCATAGACTGAAGCTCTGTGTCCCCCTCATCCTCATAGACTGTAAGCCTTTTTCCCCAACTCATCCTCATAACGGAACGCTAGTGTCACCCGCACCGCCCCTCATCCTCATAATGAACTCTTAGTTCACCCTCTCTAGCGTCTATCTTTCCCCCCTCATCTCCTCATAGACTGTAAGCTCTTGTGTGTGCACCCCCTCATCCTCATAGACTGGTAAGCTTTTGTCCTCAACCCCCCCGCATCCTCATAGACTGGAAGCTCTTGTCCCGCTCCAGCGTCTCTTTGTCACCTCACCACCCCCCACACCCCTCCGCATCCTCAGGGACTAAGCTCTTGTCTCCTTTCCTCTCCGCCGCCTTCCTCTCCGCCGGGTCCCTCCCTCCTCCTCCTCCCTCCTCTCCTCTCCCTCCCTCCCCTCCCTCCGCTTCCCGCCCTCCATCTACAAGACTGTAAGCGTCTTGTTTCACCACCTCGCCCCCTCATCCTCATAGACTGTATCGCTTTTGTTCCTCCTCTACGCCCCCCTCTTATAAAAAGCCTCTGTCTTCCTAACCCTGCCCCCGACAAAGCGGCCATTATGATAAGCTGCTATCTACCTGTGCCCTATCTTCACTGCAAAAGCCTCAGCTCAGCACAGTATAGAAGAGAAGTGAGTGGAGCTGCTGACGGTACAGAGAAGTGTCTTGTGTAACAGTATAGAAGAGAAGTGAGTGGAGCTGCAGACAGTACAGAGAAGTGTCCCCGTGTAACAGGATAGAAGAGAAGTGAGTAGAAGCTGTAGACAGTACAGAGAAGTGTCCCCCGTGTAGCAGGATAGAAGAGAAGTGTCCCCCGTGTAGCAGGATAAAAGAGAAGTGTCCCCCGTGTAGCAGGATAGAAGGGAAGTGAGTGGGAGCTGCAGACAGGACAGAGAAGTGTCCCATGTGTAGCAGGATGACCACACTGGTGTTTGAGGAGGATACTGTCCAGATTTCCAAGGGGGCAGCAGGAGATTATTACCGGAGGATTCCCTCCAGGAGAAGCCCCTGCTGAGGAGATCACTGGGTGCAGGGTGTCACACACCTGGGTGCTGCTGTGGGGGTCATTCTCATGCTGGGGTGCAGGAGAGAAGCAGAGAGGAGCTTGTAGGAGAATCACATGTAAGAGCCCGAATCTAAAATTGAGTATAAAAGTAAAGTGTAGTCGTACAATCACAATTATCAGTGATTAATAAGAGGCAGGAACAGCTGGTTGTAGCTTTTGATAATTCAATGAAACTTCAGCGCAGAACAGCGATACATCTGACCCCATATCTTGAGGCCAAAAGATACATCATATCAACACAAAACCTGCAGGACTGGAAGATGATTGTGTGGAGGAACAAGCCAGAATCCCCCTGAACGCTACAGGACACTGGTTACTCCATACATGAGGTGACCTGTACAAATAGAGAGAGATAGATATGAGATAGATAGATAGATAGATAGATAGATAGATAGATAGATAGGAGATAGATAGATAGATAGATAGATAGATAGATAGATAGAAAGATAGGAGATAGATAGATAGATAGATA
>WNYA01000251.1:71410-210318 GCA_019512145.1 Engystomops pustulosus | reverse complement strand
GTCCCGGGAGTCTGAGGAGAGAAGAGGAAAGAAGCGCTGAGGAGACTGCGGCACACAGGTGAGAGGGGCTTAGATACACCCCGACACAGGGGCTTAGATACACCACCCAGGAGGAGACTGCGGCACACAGGTGAGAGGGGCTTAGATACACCCCGACACAGGGGCTTAGATACACCACCCAGGAGGAGACTGCGGCACACAGGTGAGAGGGGCTTAGATACACCCCGACACAGGGGCTTAGGTACACCACCCAGGAGGAGACTCCGGCACACAGGTGAGAGGGCTTAGATACACCCCGACACAGGGGCTTAGATACACCCCGACATCACAAAGGAGGAGACTGCGGCACACAGGTGAGAGGGGCTTAGATACACCCCGACACAGGGGCTTAGATACACCCCGACATCACACAGGAGGAGACTGTGGCACACAGGTGAGAGGGGCTTAGATACACCCCGATACAGGGGCTTAGATACACCCCGACATCACAAAGGAGGAGACTCCGGCACACAAGTCAGAGGGCTTAGATACACCCCGACACTGGGGCTTAGATACATCACACAGGAGGAGACTGCGGCACACAGGTGAGAGGGGCTTAGATACACCCCGACACAGGAGGAGACTCCGGCACACAGGTGAGAAGAGGCTTAGATACACCCCTGACAGAGAGGGGAGCGGCTTAGATACATCACTCAGGAGAAGACTCCCACAAGCTTAGATACATCACACAGCCTCCCCACACAGCCATGCGTACAGGACTCTTACCTCTCACAACACATTGATCCCCCTCTGATATCTGGAAGTCTAGGTATAATAAATCCAGCTCTGTGCAATGAGATTTGTGATACACTGGCTCCATGTCCTCCTCCCATCTACCTAGACCATTGAGTAGCAGTGGGTCAGTATATAGTCCAGTAAGATTGTGGGAGATTTGTTATCGGGCGATAGCGGAAATTTTATTCTGTCCCCTACAGTCTGGCATCATGGCTTCAACTGGAGCAGAACTACATCTCATGGAGTACAACCTAATTAATTTCCTAGAGATATCTACCATATACAGAGCTGAGCTGCTGTATCTAAACTACCATTGTAGAGGTACCAACCATACATAGAGCTGATAACTGTATCTAAGCTGCCATTGCAGAGGTATCTATCATACATAGACTTAAGCTGTTGTATCTAAGATGCCATTATAGAAAGATCCTCCATTCATAGACCCGAGCCACTGCATCTAAACTTCCATTATAGAAATTTGCATAGACCTGGGCCGCCGTATCTAAGCTGCGGTTATAACCAGGCCATTGCATGTGTTCTTTATAGAAGTATCTACCATACTTTGAGTTGAGCTGCTATACCACCAGTGGCCTAACCGCAGTGTGGGGGCAGCTGGATTCCCAGGGACCCGAGTGGCTGATTCTGTAGTCCGGCCTAACACCAGAATATGTCATGGTGGCTTGGACCACTGGAACAGGCCTCATCCACACACATCAGGGCCGGCAGGGAGAAATAAGATAAGGGGAGGCTGCAATATAGTTAGAGGATCCCCCTGAGTCACAGATCCCATGGAAGATGGTGAAGCCCATGGTGTTAGCGGCAGCCAGGGATCACACTTGGAAACGGGAATCATGAAATAACTCACATCTGTCTCCTTATTGGCAGATGTAGTCCATGCAGCAGCAGGTAACAGGCTGTAAACTCTCCTTCTGCACATGATGGTGGATTGGTTGGCTGTGGTGATGATTCCGTTGTGAAATGAGAATATGGAAGTAGTTCAACCTTGATCCAGTGGTCAGTAGGCTGGAAATAGGAGCCAGTTTGGCTCTGCTGCTGGAGCAGGCTAGGCGCAGGGATGCTTCTCTAGATTGATACCGACCCAGAGCCCCAGACAGACCCTGAATTTATAGACTTTTCTTGTCTGGACAGTTCTGGAATATTCAGAGCCTTACAACCAATCACAAGCCTGGGATTCTGCAGAAAAGTTACATTAATTTCCTACATAACATAAATAGATAGCACATTAACTCCTTAGTGGCAGGCATGATGTAATACCAGTGTAAACACTCCTTTTGGGCAGGAGATGGCAGCAAAGTATTGGTATTGGATCGCTTTACTATAGAGCAGATGAAACTCAGGCAAATTACAGTCTTAAGGTGAATTACGATGAAAGGTGCTGAATTTAGTGATGACCCATCCTGCGGGACATTACAATAGTAGCATCTACTATATATAGAATTCAGAGACTATGCTCCACATTTATCAGAACCAGTGCAGTCTGTACTATGTGCAGTGTCCTGTATAGTCTACAGGGGGCACCAGATTCATGAATAGTAGCGCACGGTCTTCATGAATCTGGCGCCCCCTGCTGCTCGGGAAGTGGGCTCCATTATTTTTTTGGTGCACTTTGTTTATGCTGCAGAATTGTGGCGCACGTCAGTAATAAATTTCAAAAAGCAGTAACAATCCCTTTAGGTGACATTTTTTCGGACAAAGTGCAGCTGCAACACAAAACTGGTGCGGTACTGGTACTTTAATAAATGTGGGGGCGTATCTAAGCTTGCCTTACAGAGCTTAATAAGATACATACCTGACAAATTGATCTGCTGTATCTAATCTACAATAAATAGAACTGAGCTTCTATATCTAATCTACAATACTTAGAGCTGAGCTGCTGTATCTAAGGTGTCATCTTAAAGCCATCTATGACCCTTTGAGATGCTGTACCTAAGCTTCCAAGTTGTCTTGAAGATATTCAGTGTCCTATATACACTCACCGGCCACTTTATTAGTTACACCTGTCCAACTGCTCGTTAACACTTAATTTCTAATCAGCCAATCACATGGCGGCAACTCAGTGCATTTAGGCATGTAGACATGGTCAAGACAATCTCCTGCAGTTCTGCATTCTCCTCTTCCCCGGTCGGATTCAGTTTAGGTGGAAATAAAGCTGGTGATTTTGTGTGGACCTGTGAACGGGCATGGTTGTTGGTGCCAGCAAGGGCTGGTCTGAGTAGTGTCAGAAACTGCTGATTCGACTCTGGGAATTTTTTCACATTCACGCACAACCTAGTCACTAGAGTTTTACAGAGAATAGGTCCGAAAAAGAAAAAACATCCAGTGAGCGGCAGTTCTGTGGGCGGAAATGCCTTTTGATGTCCAGATGTCATAGGAACTGGCAGGACTGGTTCGAGCTGATAGCAATGCACAGTTGACTCAATCGCCACCCTTACAAACCGAAGGTAGGCAGAAGAGCATCTCTGAACGCACAGTTAACGTCCAACTTTTTGAGGCAGATTGTCTACGAGCTGCGAAGACCACATAGGCCAGCGGGTTTCCGGCTCACTTCCGACTTTCAGCTAAGGATCAGGAAGACTCTTGGCTGAGCAACTTTGACTACACGCTTCATCCGAATTGGGGATCAGTAGAAGAGTGGAAAAACGTTGCACCTGGTCTGATGAGTCTCTATTTCCCCTGCTTTTCTTCTCGCTTGTCTGCCGACATTCGTAAGTGGTAGGTTGTCCCGGCCCCCTTTGGTTTCCCATCGACCCCCCCGCTTCCTCAATTACCTGCCCCGCCCCCCCTTGTAGGTGCTCCTCGGCCCATTCCCTTTTTCTGACGCTCTTGTGTCCTGGCATCTCTTTTTTGTGGTTTTTTTTTGCCTTATTATTTGGTTATTGTTTCCTACGTACGCTTTTCGTTAATGTCAGGAGATAGCTAAATTGGCGTTATCGGTTGAGTTATGCGACCGTGGGAACGCGTAGTTCGTGATGTATGTGTTGGTAATTGGGGGTGTATTTTCCACCGGGTGGTTATATCCCTATGAGGTGGATTCGAGGGGATAGGAAGAAGAAAGAAGGAAAAACTAGTATAGGAAGAAGTACTGCGAGTTAGGGGGGGGGGGTATGGGGGGGAACTGTTGGAGGGAAAGTGGAAGACCTGGGTCGCCCCCAGGTCGGATTAGGGCCACTTCCAGGGGGGGGATGGTGTTCGTGTAATACGATATTCCTCTCCTGTGATTGTGGTCACTGGTAAGGGTGAATGGGAAAATTGGGACGAGTCCATGGGAAGAGGAGCCGGGGTTGCTCGGCATGGCGTAATTGGGTTGATCGGACGGTTAATGTAAAGCTGAAGAGGAGTAACGGTGGCGGATAAGGTAAATAGAGAAGGAAATCGTAGACGAGTGAAGCAGAGTATGAAAGGAGGGGGGGGGTAAATTCGGGGAGGAGGGATTGACGAGAGGGGAGTAATGGGAGAATATTGTGGTTGGGGGATAAGGAGGGTATGGGGTGGCACAGGGAGGAGTCAGAGGAGGGAAAGAAACAAATGGGGTAGCAGAATGGTTAGTGGGGTTTCGGGTAAAAGGTGTGATCCGGGGCTGGGTTATAAAAGGAGAAGGGAGCGCACGTTTTTCTTCTATGCCGGGACTAGGTACTGAACGGGGCGTTTGAGGCGGTGCTTAAAGGGCTTTCGGGTATAAGAGTGGATGGGTAGCTATGCGTCTGGAGTGTGTGTTTCCGAAACGCGCTGGAGGGGGGTACGGAGGGCGGAGGAATCTGTGGAACAGGGCGGAAGGCCCGTCGGGGGGTTCCGTTAGTATGTGATCTGATGTGCTACCGCGTAGACTTTTGTGGGAGGGGGAGGCAGGGTGCAGTAAAAACGTCGCGGGTTTTCGGGCCCGGCATCCAAAAAGGATTGAGTGAGGGAGAGGGAGTGGGTTGAGGAGGGGGAGAACGGAAGGAAGGAGGAGCAAAAGTCGCGGCAGGATGGGATTGAAGTGTCACTATGGCGGTCGGTGGAAGGTGGTAATTGGAGCGAGAAAAATGTTGGATGGTAAGATCAAAAACTGTCTCAGGGGTGTGAAGAGGGAGAGACCTTCGGAGTGAATGTCGCGAATACGCGGTATGGCAAGCAGGTGGGTGCGGGGCAGGGCTTTGGTGGAGACACAGTGACATGATTGCTGAGAGTGGCCCTGGCGGAGACAAGGGGCATTAGAAGGGGAAAGGGGGGGGATTTGGGAACATAGGAAAGTAAGGGACAGTTGGTCATGTGTGAGAGAAAAAAAGGAGGTGGGCTGAGGATTCACAGGGGGAGGAGGGGGGTGGGGATGAGTGGCTCAAGAAGTGAGTGCCAGGGAGGAGTTCTCGTGTCGCTAAATTACACGAGGACGGGAATGCGGGGTGGTCCAGAAAGGCGAGAATGGAGTTGTACCAGGCAGTGGTGGCAAGGGGGAGTCTCCGAGATGGACATGAGATATGCAGGGAAGAGAATGAGGAGTGGACAGCTGGAGGGAGGAGCGGAATGGAGGGTGGGCGTTTGTATGTGAACGGAGGCGACCAGGTTGAAAGGTGTGGCTGGGATAACAAGTACGGGGGTCGTGAGATGCGCTCGTCCGTGATAGGGAGGCCCTATGGTTTTACTAGGTGGGGTGTGTGGCGGATCGGTTGAGGAAGACGACGGAAGGTCTCCTTGAGGGCAGGGATGTGTGCGAGGGTTAGGGTCGTCTGCGGGCGGCCTACGAGCTCTCGGGTTAGAGGTCGACAATATTTTGACACTCCGAGATGTGCAAGTGTCGCTTCTGTAGCTTCTTCCTTGCTTTTGTCTCCTATCCCACAGCAAACTACTTACTAAACCTATAACCTTAAAATACTATTTAAACAATTCCTTATTCACAAAAGACTCACAGTACTCTAGTTTATCCGTGCAAAAGGCATAATCTATCAAGCACGAGTCCATTCCACAAAACCTCGATTACCAGAATGCTATATTACAGATACTGAGCAATACAAACGAGCAGCAACCAGGGAGAAAGGGATTTTCAAACACGGCACTGTGAACTAGTGAAGCTGCAATTTATGCGCCAGAACTCCACCTCCAGAATCTGATAGGAGCTGGACATTACCTGGGAATTAACCCCTCACGGTGCAGAATAACCAGGCACCCAGCAGAGGTTTCAAGTCCCAGCCCCTCTAGACAGCGCGAGATCCTTAGCACCGCTGCCCAGGACGAAGGTGGAAGTTTGCGCGGATACGGCGCCGGGGTACGGAGAACCGCTGGCACAACCAGAAGAACCAAAGTCCCAGCAATCTCCCTAGCAACCTGACACAATTGTACCCTGTAACATCTGATGGCTACTTCAGCAGATAATCGCCATGTCATAAAGCTGAAGCATCTCAGACTGGTTTTCTTGAACATGACAATGAGGTCACTGGACACAAATGGCCTCCACAGTCACCAGATCTCAATCCAATGAGCTCTTTGGGGTGGTGGAACGGGAGATTCGCATCATGGATGTGGCAGAGTGCCGACAAATCTGCGGCACTGTGTGATGCCATCATGTCAATGGACCAAAAATCTCTGCTTCAGGCACCTCAGTTGTTATCTATGCCACGAAGAATTGAGGCAGTTCTGCTGAAGGCAAAGGGGGTCCAACCCATTACTAGCATGGTGTACCTTAATAAATGGCCGTAGTGTTTGTAATTAGAGGGGCAAGAAACATGCGTTGGGACTTGTACCCCATATTTCTGTAGGATTGGGGTGGTGATCCTGGCTGGTTGTGCTGCATTGATGGATCATGTGATGCTGCTGAATGGCACAGGTGGCCGCGGCTGGTAGTGAAGGCCATAGCTCCCAACCGTCCCGGATTGGCCGGGACAGTCCCGTGGCCAAGGAGTGATTGGGGGTGTGACTTAGGGGGATCGCCGCGGCATGCATTTTGTCCCTGCTTCCCTTCCAGAAATGTTGGGAGGTATGCCGGAGGCTCGGGCTATGCCCATCAGTCTTTAGTCCCTGCGACCTCATGTCTGTCCATGTCCCTGATTACATTTCTGATGGTGTCTATTTTATCCCCAGACAGTACACACAGAAGATGACAAGAAGAATGGTGCCAACCCAAAAGGTGGGTACACGTTTTCTCATGGCTATACATGCTACAGGTGTGATGTATGGGGAATAGCAGGGACTGGTGGAGCAGGGACCATGGAGGACTGCCTGTCCATCCACCGCCATGTGGACTGAAGCTGGTGACCCTGGAACACAGAGAGACAGTGCCCCCCCCCACACCAGATGTTACTATGAGGATTAATATTCAGACAGGGGGCAGCAGAAATGTTCTGCCAGATATCGCCTATACGTGATGTGTACAGCACGGGTTCAACAGGGGGCGCTATTTATCTTCATAGACAGAAATTAATTCACATAAAAATCACATAGCTACAGGTATTGCACACATATGTGATGTGATGTGCTGCAGAAGGATGGGAGAGTGATGTGCTGCCAGGATTGGAGAGTGCCTGTGCTGCAGAACATGGGAGATGATGTGCTGAGAATGATGGGAGAGCGATGTGCTGCAGAAGGATGGAGAGTGTGTCTTCAAATATGTGGAGAGTGATGTGCTGCAGAAGGATTGTAGTGATTGCTGCAGGATTGTGGGAGAGTATGTGCGCGAATGATGGGAGAGTGATGTTCTGAAGGATGTGCGAGTGATGTTCTGCAGAAGGATGGGAAGTATGTTCTGGCAGAGGATGGAGAGTTATTTATGCTGCAGAAGGATGGGAGAGTGATGTTCTGCAGAAGGATGGGAGAGTGATGTGCTGCAGAAGGATGGGAGAGTGATGTGCTGCAGAATTGTGGGAGAGTGATGTTCTGCAGAAGGATGGGAGAATGATGTTCTGCAGAAGGATGGGAGAGTGATGTTCTGCAGAAGGATGGGAGAGTGATGTTCTGCAGAAGGATGGGAGAGTAGGATGAAAGTGCTGCGAATGAGGGTAGAGTGATGTTGCGCAGATGATGGGAGGTTGATGTCTGAAGAATATGGGAGAGCGATGTGCTGCAGAAGGATGGGAGAGTGATGTGCTGCAGAAGGATGGGAGAGTGATGTGCTGAAGAATGATGGGAGAGTGATGTTGTGCAGAAGGATGGGAGAGTGATGTGCTGCAGAATGATGGGAGAGTGATGTGCTGCAGAAGGATAGGATAGTGATGTGCTGCAGAATTGTGGGAGAGTAATGTGCTGCAGAATGATGGGAGAGTGATGTTCTGCAGAAGGATGGGAGAGTGATGTTCTGCAGAAGGATGGGAGAGTGATGTTCTGCGAGATGGGATGAGTTATGTTTCGCTCAGAAGGATGGGAGAGTGATGTGCTGCAAAGGATGGGAATGATGTTCTGCGAAGGTTGGAGAGATGTCTGCAGGAGGTTGGGAGAGGATGTTCTGCAGAAGTATGGAGAGTGATGTTTCTGCGAAGGATGTGGAGAGTGATGTTCTGGAGAAGGCTGGGATAGTGATGTCTTGGCAGAAGGATGGGAGAGTGAGTTTGGCAGAGAGTGGAGAGTGATGTTCTGCAGAAGGATGGGAGAGTGATGTTCTGCAGAAGGATGGGAGAGTGATGTTCTGCAGAATGATGGGAGAGTGATGTGCTGCAGAATGATGGGAGAGTGATGTGCTGCAGAATGATGGGAGAGTGATGTGCTGCAGAATGATGGGAGAGCGATGTGCTGCAGAATGATGGGAGAGTGATGTGCTGCAGAATGATGGGAGAGTGATGTGCTGCAGAATGGGGGAAGTGATGTGCTGCAACGGGGGATAGAGGGCTGTAGTATGAGTGTTTATGTGCTGCAGAGCACTGATGGAGTTATGTGCTCCAATTTTCTAGGATTGATTTGCTGCAGATCTATAGGGAAGTGATGTGCTGCAGATCTATAGGAAGTGATGTGCTGCGAACATGTGTATCACTGTCTCTCTTGGAGCACTGTCTCTGTGAAGTGCTGTCTTGTGGAGCATTGTCTCTGTGAAGTCTGTCGCTTTGTGGAGCATTGTCCTATGAAGTGCTGTCTTTTGATCACTGTCTCTATGAAGTGCTGTCTCTGTGAGTGCTGTCTCTGTGAATGCTCTTCTGTGAAGTGCTGTTCGTGAATGCTGTCTCTGTGGAGCACTGTCTCTATGAAGTGCTGTCTTTGTGGAGCACTGTGTGACAGTGCTGTCTCTGTGAAGTGTTTGTCTCTGTGAAGTGTTGTCTCTGTGAAGTGTCTCGGTGATTCGTCTCTGTGAAGTGCTGTCTCTGTGAAGTGCTGTCTCTGTGGAGCACTGTCTCTGTGGAAGTGGCTGTCTCTGAGAGTCACTGTCTCTATGAAGTGCCTGTCGTTATGTGGAGCACTGGTCTCTGTGAGTGCTGTCCTCTGTGGAGCACTGTCTCTGTGAAGTGCTGTCTCTGGTGGAAGCATTGGTCTCTGTGAGTGCTGTGTCTGTGAAGTGCTGTCTCTGTGGAGCACTGTCTCTGATAAGTGCTGTCTTTGTGGAGCACTGTCTCTGTGAGTGGCTGTCTTTGTGGATCACTGTCTCTGTGAAGTGCTGTCCTCTGTGGGAGCACTGTTCTCTTAAGTGCCTGTCTCTGTGGAGCTTGTCCCTCTGTGAGTGCTGTCTCTGTGATGCTGTCTCTATGAAGTGCTGTGTCTCTGTGAAGCGCTGTCTCTGTGAGCCTGTCTCTGTGGACACTGTCTCTGTGGAGCGCGTCTGTCTCTTTCAATGTGCTTACTCTCTGTGGAGCACTGTCTCTGTGAGCGCGTCTCTGTAAGTGCTGTCCTGTGTAAGTGCTGTCTCCTGTGAAGTTCTGTTCTCTGTGAGTGCTGTCTCTGTTGAGCGTCTGTCTCTATGAAGTGCTGTCTCTGTTGGAGCACTGTCCTCTGTGAAGCGCTGTCCTCTGCGGAGCACTTGTTCCTCTATGAAGCCGCTGTCTCTGTGAATCCCTGTCTCTATGAAGCGCTGTCTCTGTGGAGCACTGTCTCTATGAAGTGCGTCCTCTGTGGAGCACTGTCTCTGTAAGTGCTGATCTCTGTGAGCACGGTCTCTATGAAGTCTGTTCTGGTGGAGCACTGTCTCTTGAAGTGCTGATCTGTGAGTGCTGTCCTTGGAGGCACTGTCTCTATGAAGTGCTGTCTCTGTGTGAGCACTGTCTCTGTGAAGCGCTTTCCTCTGTGTGTAGCGCTGTCTCTATAAGCGCTGTCTCCTGTGGAGCCACTGTCTCTAATGAAAGTGCTGTTCTCCTGTGGAGCACTGTCTCTATTGAAAGCGTGTCCTCTGTGGGCACTGTCTCTATGAGTGCTGTCTCTGTGAGGAGCGCTGTCTCTGTGAAGTGCTGTCTCTGTGGACATGTCCTCTGTGAAGTGCTGTCCGTGGAGCGTCTCTATGAAGTGCGGTCTCTGTGGAGCAACTTGTCTGTGAATGCTGCTGGAGTGCTGTCTCTCTGTGGAGCACTGTCTCTATGAAGGGCTGTCCTCTGTGGAGCACTGTCTCTGTGAGAGTGCTGGTCTCCCCCTGCCTCCTGTGCGCCTCTTAGTGAGAGCTGTCTCTGTGGAGCACTGTCTCTATCCTAGTCTCTGTGGAGCTCTCTGTGTATCACTATCTCTGTGGAAGTTTTCTCATTCAAGTGCTATCAATGGAGCACTGTCTCTGGGTATCACTGTCTCTGTGGAGCACTGTCTCTGTGGAGCACTGTCTCTATGAAGTGCTGTCTCTGTGGAGCATTGTCCTCTGTGAATCTGTCTCTGTGGAGCACTGTCTCTATGAAGTGCTGTCTCTATGAATTGCTGTCTGTGGAGCATTGTTCGCTCGTGAGCATTGTTCTATGGAGCACTGTCTCTATTAAGTGCTGTCTCTGTGGAGCATTGTCTCTGTGAAGCGCTGGTCTCTGTGGATGCCTGTCTCTTTGAGCACTGTCTCTGTAAGTGGCTGTCCTCTGGGCACTTGTCTCTGTGAGGCCTGTCCTATGAGTGCTGTCTCTGTGGAGCATTGTCTCTGTAAGCTGTGTCCTCTGTGGAGACTGTCTCTGTGGAGCGCTGTCTCTGTGATGCTGTCGCTATGAAGTGCTGTCTCTGTGGATGCGCTGTCTCTGTGGATGCGCTGTCTCTGTTGGTGCACTGTCTCTGTGGGCGCGCTGTCGCCTGTGCAGATGCTTGTCTCTGTGAAGCGCTGTCTCTGTGAAGCGCTGTCCTCTGTGAGCACTGTCTTGTGAGCACTTCTCGTGAATGCTGTCTCTTGAAGTGCTGTCTCTGTAAGTGCTGTCTCTGTGGAGCACTGTCTCTATGGAGCACTGTCTCTTGAATGCTGTCTCTTTGACTTGTCTCTGGTGAAGTGCTGTCTCTGTGGAAGCATTGTCTCTGTAAGGCTGTCTCTGTGAAGTGCTGTCTCTGTGGAGCATTGCTCCTGTTCATTGCTGTCTCTGTGGAGCATATGTCTCTGTGAAGTGCTGTCTCTGTGGAGCTGCTGTCCTGTGGCGCGCTGTCTCTGTGGAGCGCTGTTCTCTGTGAAGTGCTTTCTCTGTGAATGCTGTCTCTGTGAGGTAGCTGTCTTCTGTGAGTGCTGTCTTCCCTCTTGTGAAGTGCTGTCTCTAGTGGAGGCTGTTCTGTGAAGTGCTGTTCTCTGTGGAGCGCTGTCTCTATGAATGCTGCTCTGTGGAGCACTGTTCTCTGTGGAGTCACTGCTCTGTGAAGCGGCTTTCTCTGTGGAGCACTGTCTCTATGAAGTTGGCTGTCTCTGTGAAGTGCTGTCTCTATGAAGTGCTGTCTCTGTGGAGCACTGTTCCTCTAGAATGCTCTGTCTCTTGAAGCGCTGTCTCTGGGTTGCACTGTCTCTGTAGATAACTCTCTGTGGAGTACTGTCCTTCTCTCCTGTGAATGCATGGTGGCAGTCATTGACCCTGTGGAGCGCTCTTCTATTTGGAGCACTCTCTCTTGAGTGCTGTCTCTGTAGTGCCAATCTCTGTTTGACACTTCTAATGTAGACAGTTCCACTGTGGAGCACTATCTGCTTTGGAGTGCTATTATGGAACACTGTCTCTCAGTGTTTCGCTGTCTCTTATGTCTGTTATGGCTGTCTCTCTGTGTAATGGCTGTTCTCTCTGTTGTATCGCTTCTCTCTATGGCGTCTCTCTATTTGTGTTCCTGTGGCTTGTCTCTCAGTGTTCGCTGTCTCTCGGTTTTCGCTGTCTCTCAGTGTTTCGCTGTCTCTCAGCTGTTTCGCTGTCTCTCGAGTTTTCGCTGTCTCTCACTGTGTATGGCTTGCTCTCTGTGTATGGCCTGTCTCCTGTGTATGGCTGTCCTCTCTGTGTTTCGCTGTCTCTCTGTGTATGGCTGTCTCTCTGTGTATGCGCTGTCTCTCTGTGTAGGCTGTCTCCAGGTATGGCTGCTTCATGTAGCTGTCTCCTCTCTGTAACGGCTGTCTCTCTGTGGTTGCGCTGTCTCTCAGTGTTTCTGCTGTCTCTCAGTGTTTCGCTGTCCTCATTTTTCTGCTCAGTTTCGCTGTCTCTAGATTTCTCCTGCTTCTAGTGTATGGCCTGTCTCTCTGTGTAATGGCTGTCTCTCTGTGGTTTCGCTGTCTCTCTGTGTATGGCTTCTCTCTGTGTACGGCTGGTCCTCTCTGTTGTATTGCTGGTCTCTTCTGGGCGCACTCTCTTCCTGTGTATCGCATTTTTCCCTGTATGGTAGCTCGCATTGGTGATCACAGAGGGGCACAGCGTGTCTCGGCACATCAGGTGCGGTCACTATTTACTCCTATCAGTCCTGCTTTTGGCCGAGCTGGCTTCCGTCTGAAGATGTCAAAAATCTGGGGCCAAAAATGGTGTCGCACTCTGTGGAAAACGAGACCATAATTATGATGAAATTATCTGCAGTACGCTAACTTCATGACCGCAGCTGAATCCTGCTGTGTGTGTGTCTGACAGGTTTTATTTTGTATAATGTCCTCGTCTCAAGATCTCTCTGCTTTGCTGCTAGGACAAAAATTCCCAACCTGATAACTCCTCTCTTAGTGTATCAGCGGTAGTGTGTACGATCCTCTCTGTAGTGTATTCAGCATTATGTGTACAGTCCTCTCTGTTGTTATCAGCAGTAGTTTACAGTCCTCTCTGTAGTGTATAGCATATTTGTATCAAAAGTCCTCTCTTAGGTTTATCAGCGTTTTTCCACCCCGTAGGTATTTTCATCGTGTATTTAAGCTAGTGCAGTCCTCTCTGTTAGTGTATCAGTCGTAAGGTTGTACAGTCCTCTCTGTATGTTCAGCAGTATTGTAGCAGTTCCCATCTGTAGTGTATCAGTGGTAGTTTACATCCTCTCGTATGTAATCAGTAGTAGTTTGTACATCCCTCTCTGTAGTGTATCAGTAGTAGTTTGTACAGTCCTCTCTGTAGTTACTATAGTTGTAAGTCTCTCTGTAGTGTATCACTTATTCATCCTTGTAGTGTATCAGCAGTAGTTGTACAGTCCCTCTCTGTAGTGTAGCACATAGTTGTACCGCCTCTCTGTAGTGTATCACAAGGTAGTTTGTACAGTCCCTCTCTGTAGGTATCATAGTTGTACGTCTCGTAGGTATCCGATTTTACAGGGTCATCTCTTAGTGTATCAGTAGTGAAGTTTGTACAGTCCTCTCTGTAGTGTATCAGTATAGTTTTAGTACAGACTCGCTCGTCGTAGTTCCGTGTAGTTGTACAGTCCTCTCTGTATGACTATTGTACGACTCCTGGTAGTTTCAGCGATTCAGTTGTACAGTCCTCTCTGTAGTGTAGTCAGCAGTAGTTGTACGTCCTGAGTATCCTAGTTGTCGTCCTCTCTGTATGTATCAGTGTATTGTACAGTCCTACATCTGTAGTGTATCAGGGTAGTTGCTACATTCCTCTCTGTAGTGTCTCAGATGTTATTGTACGTCCTCTCTGTAGTGTACATCAGTGAGTAGTTTTTACAGTCCTCTCTGTAGTGTATCAGCATTGTTGTACAGTCCTCTCTGTTGTATCAGTATTGACAGTCCTCTCTGTAGTGTATCAGGTAGTTGTACACAGCCTCTCTGTAGTGTATCAGTAGTAGTTGTACAGTCCTCTCTGTGTGTATCAGTAGTATTTGTACAGTCTCTCTGTAGTTATCAGTTTAGTTTTGTACAGTCCTCTCTTAGTTGTATCAGTGTAGTTGTACAGACCCTCTCTGTAGTGATCAGCGGTAGTTGTACAGTCCTCTCTTGTAGTGTATCAGCGGTAGTTGTAACAGTCCTCTCTGTAGTGTAATCCGCGGTAGTTGTACTTCCCTTCTGTAGTGTATCACTAGTATTGTACAGTCCTCTCTGTAGTGTATCAGAGTAGTTGTACAGTCCTCTCTGTAGTGTATCAGTCAGTAGTTTGTACAGTCCTCTCTTAGTGTATCAGCTAGTATTTGTACAGTCCTCCTGTAGTTGTATCAGCGTAAGTCGTACAGTCCTCTCTGTAGTGTTATCAGTCGTATTAGTTGTACAGTCCTCTCTTTATTGTATACAGCAGTAGTTGTACAGTGTCCCTCTGTAGTGTATCAGCAGTAGTTAGGTACAGTCCCGTCTCTGTAGTTATCAGCAGTAGTTGTACAGTCCTCCTGTAGTATATCATCAGTAGTTGTTACAGTCCTCTCTGTATGTTCACTTGGTAGTTGTACAGTCCTCTCTGTATGTATCAAGTAGTTTGTACAGTCCTCTATGTAGTGTATCAGTAGTAGTTGTACATCCCTCCTGTAGTGTATCAGTCAGGTAGTTGTACAGTCCTTCTTCTGTATTGTATCAGCAGTAGTTTTGCAGTCCTCTCTGTTACGTATCCCCAGTTAGTTGTACATCCTCTCTGTATTGTATCGTAGTAGTTGTACATCGTCTCTGTAGTGTATCAGTGTAGTTGTACAGTCCTCTTGTAGTGATCAGTAGTAGTTGTACAGTCCTCTCTGTAGCTGTATCCACGTAGTTTTGTACAGTCCTCTCGGAGTGTCTCAGCAGTGTTGTACAGTCCTCTCTGTAGTGTACAGTGGTAGTTGTACAGTCCTCTCTGTAGTGTATCAACTATGTATGTTGTACAGTCCTCTCTGTCAGTGTATCAGTAGTAGTTGACAGTCTCTCTTGTAGTGTTCAGTAGTAGTTGTACGTCCACTCTCTAGTGGTATCAGCGGTAGTTTACAGCCTCTCTGTAGTGTATCAGCAGTATGTTGTACAGTACTCTCTTTAGTTAATCGTGTAGTTGTACAGTCCTCTCTGTAGTGTATCAGCAGTAGTTGTACAGTCCTCTCTGTAGTGTATCAGCAGTAGTTGTACAGTCCTCTCTGTAGTGTATCACAGTAGTTGTACAGTCTCTCTGTAGTGTATCAGCAGTAGTTGTACAGTCCTCTCTGTAGTGTCGCTAGCGTAGTTGTACAGTCCTCTCTGTAGTGTATCAGTGGCTAGTTGTATCATGTCCGCCTCTCTGAGTGTGTATCAGTAGTAGTTGTACAGTCCTCTCTGTATGTATCAGCAGTAGTTGTACAGTCCTCCTCTGTAGGTCTCAGCTGGAGTTTTACAGTCCTCTCTGTAGTGTATCGGCGGTAGTTGTACAGTCCTCTCTGTGTGTATCAGGTAGTTGTCAGTCCTCCTTGAGTGTATCAGTGGGTTTGTACGTCCTCTCTGTAGTGTCTAGTAGTAGTTGTACAGTCCCGTCTGTATTGTATCAGGTAGTTGTACAGTCTCTCTCTGTATGTATCAGAGTAGTTGTACAGTCCTCTCTGTAGTGTATCAGTGGTAGTTGTACAGTCCTCTCTGTAGTGTTCATCCGTAGTTTGTACGTCCTCTCTGTATGTATCCATTGGTAGTTGTACGTCCTCTTCTGTAGGGGATTTTGCGTCCCTCTTGTAGTTGTATCAGTGGTAGTGTACAGTTCCCTCTGTAGTGATCAGTGGTAGTTGTACAGTCCTCTGTAGTGGATCAGTGTAGTTGTACAGTCTCTCCTGTCTGTTCCTGGTAATGGACACAAGTACAGTTGTCGAGTATCTCAAGTGAATGGTTCTAACGTGCCCCTAGGACACCCGTGAAGCTTCCTGTTATGATGCGGTAATTAACAACACCCTATTGTAGGAACAGGTCCACTCAAATCAGCGCGCGAACCTGGTCTCATCTCCCTGCAGAGCATGAAAGAAGAGTACCCCTTATGACTCCCAAGACTGAGAAAATAGGTACCACCAGAGACGGAGAACTAAGCAGCCACGCCCCTCCACACGACTCGGCATGCACCTCAGCGAGGCCGACCCCCATGACCACGGTAGACGAGGGAACAAGGCCGGAGTGTTATCTGACTACTCATGCACTTTTCTATAGTATGATAATCTAGTCTCTTCTTGTTGTCCAGTGAGGCTAGAGTACAGACAGACCAATTAAGCTGAGAGTTCTGTGCAATTCTGCAAAAGTAAATATCTGCAATGTTTATATGTACAATGTAATGAGGGCAGGAACATATGGACACATTTATCAACACCCTAAGTGCCGTCTGTACTATGTCATGATTGCCTTGGTGTCTACAGTGGGCGCAGATCATCAAAACTAGGTGCCTGGGTCCTTCGTTATCTGGCATCCCTGCACTTCTCTGAAGTGGGGCAACAACTTTTTTTTAGGGCACCTTCACCTCATTGTGCCACCCAATTCTCTGTCGATTGCAGTAATAAATGTGGCACGGTCAGACACTGCTCCGGCACACCTTTCTATGGTCCGAAGTTTGTGCACACGTGACACGAGCACCACATGCACATTGGCCAAAGATTTAATAATTGTGGGCCTCGAGTCTCTTAGAGAACCTCGAGGTTGATGCTACTGTGACACCCCCCATACATAACCATTATGTGCGGAGACCCTAAATACAAACTTTCAGATGTGTGAAGGAGCAACAAACCAGTAGAAGACAGCAAAAAAGTTTTTGTCTCCTTTTTTAACCTGCCCCCAATGCCGTCCCTAGTGTGCCCACACAGTATAAATGACCACACCATATAACCCATTCATGTAATATGTACAGTGTGGACATAATTTAATACTACTGTGCCTCTACGTCATTTATGGTGGGTCCTACTGTAACATAAGTTAGGGGAGGGGGTTTTGCCTACGCCACGTCGGCATAAACCTTTAACGCTATAATTGTCAGGCACGAGCGAATTTTGGTCCCGACATTTGCTACATCCAATCTCTCTCACAGATGAAGCATTGACAAGAAAACATCCTCCCAAACTACCCGATCCAAACCATCCTGAAACCACTGGCAAAATTGAATGTGGTGGAACCCTTTTTGCCTCAACATAGAGGTGAAGTTCATCCCACATCTCATAGGGATGAATCCGACCTCCAACTTATGAACCCTGAGAGAACATCCAATTCTACGGTGAAGCCAATGAGAACAAATCCAATCCTTTAGTGTGAAGCCAATTGAAGACAACATACAATTCCTGGTGTGAAACCATGAGACAACATCCAATCCACTCGTGAGCCAATTAACAACATCCAATCCTGGTGGTGAAACCAATGAGGCAAAACCATCCTGGTGGTGAAACCACGAGACAACATCCAATCCCAATCGTGACAGCCAATGCGACAAACATCTATCCTATTCGTTGAAGCCATTGACGAACAACATCCAAATCCTATTGGTAAAGCCAGTCAGAAGATGAGTCAGTTAAGACCCGGGTTGTTTAATGACCTATATAGTGCTGTAGTTCATAAGACCCTTCAGTGAAGAAAGAAGCCTCCAACCACAACTCTAGGTTAGGAGATATAATAGTTCTAACGACCTAAAAAAGTTGACTTTGTTCCATCCCTCCATACAACACAAATGCCCCAATCCATCACAAATTCTGGATTCATGTTTTATCCAACTTAATAGTCGCAGGGCAAAAGTCTTCACCTCCCTCTTAAAGAAGTCTCACTGTATGTTTGGTCCAGAAGTTCTCACCACCGATTCCCCGAAAAGCTATTCGACCATTAAAGTGAACTTGAACAGTCTACAATTAAGTAAGTGGTCATTACCACCAAGTCTAAGAAATAAAAACCTTTCCCATGATGCTTGATGGAATCCAAGTCCTCCGTTTGAGTGTTACCACCTGTAGGGTCGCCACTTGACCATGCAAGCAGAATCAAAGCCATGATGTACGATGGATCCGTTCATGGATCTAATATGTCAGAAAGGTGGTGAAGCATAGATTTTTAGCCAGCTTTCTACTTTTCTGTACTTGCACCCATCAAGCTCCACGGTAGATTCCCCCCTATGGAGTCAACTATAGCTGAACGCCGAAGAATCCTAAGGGTCAATTGGGGGTCCTTTACTAGGGCCCGATTCGCCGTTTCCTTACGTGTTTTAACCCGCATTATTTCCGATTTGCGCGTGGCCGATTTTTCCCTGTATTAACCCCAGGATTTGGCGCACGCGACGAATTGTGGCACAATCGTCGCTGGCATGACACACCGGAAATGGGGGGCGGTTTGCCGAACGAAACCTGACGGATTTGTAAAAACCCCGCATTTTTTAAAAAAGTGTCGTGGAGCTTGGCACTTACCGTCACTAGGATAGGCCGGTGAATTTGAGTGCCTTCCGGGACTTCAGTGCAGCAGCGGCCACCCTGGTGGACGTCGGAGGAACTAACCGACTCCCGGGCCGGACCCAATCCCACCGCAGAGAACGCGCCGCTGGATCGCGATGGACCAGGTAAGTTAATCTTGCCCCATTGTTCCCATTTGAACGCATCTTATAGAGCTCTTTGGCTGAAGGCAACATGCACCGCCAAGACTAAAAGATTTCTCTCGTCCAACACTATGGCAAAGTGTCTTCTATGGGTGACACTGCCAACACCCTGCCTGTATCCGTATGTTGGGTCTGTAGACTGGACATGGTTTGAGGTCCAAAACTATGGAGCTTCTCGATCTGTCTTTTTCTGGTGCCGTCCTCTGTGTAGTGACAACGCACCCCTGCAGATGTCATTGGGGGATTGGGTTGTTCCTACCCTATGTATGACCTAAGGTTATTAAGTTTATTATTCGCCCAAAAACCATAGCAAAACTGTGACCTCATCTCTGGGTCCATACTAAATATTCAGTGCAATAGTCATAAATAGCATCAATGACTAGGCCAATACTCTGCAATCTGGATCTAATGACCAGTGAACCAAGGCAAACATTAACGTATAGGGTGCACAAATTTAGTAGCCATTAGTTACTCCAGATTTTGTCCTAGGGATCCGCTTCTATAGACCTGATGATCACGTATTACTGTCCCTATGGGCGAGGCAGGACTTCTGTTTAGGAGGCTTTTTCTTCTCATTTCCTGATGATCCATGCATGGAATATGTCAAAAATATAATATACAAATTAAATTCAACAACAATATAATAAAACCAAGCTAAACAACACTAATAAAACAAAGTTACAATTAGTACACACCACATAACAAAATATATAAAAAAACATTATTTTATAAAATGAAAAACACCCGGAAGCACTAGTGATATATAGAATACAAAAAATTAACATATTAAAACATAATAAGAATATATAAATATATTACACCTAAAAATTCTGTTTAAATATAAATAAAATTCATATAATATAAATGAATATATTGTAATAAAACACGAAAAATAGCACAAAAACATATAATAATCAATATACCATGATAATTAAAATGTTTATAAATAATAACATAATGCAAAAAATTGTAGTATAATAATACAACAATAAAATACAAATAAATTATATAGTAAGAAAACTGCGCATAATCTGAGCGTCAGGGTCATGTTATCATGCTGGTCTGGTCAGGAGTCGACCTAACCTATGAGCTGAGGGGACGGACAGATCGTCCAATCTAGAGAGTTTATATGTCTTTAGGGGCCGAGTCCCTTTATACTGCCCCATTGACCTGCATTGCTTCCCTCTCCCACATCAGGGTGTAATGATGGACTTTACCCCTTATGGGGAAGGTCATGTTGGCGCACAAGTGTTTGTGAATTAGTTAGTTAGTTAGTAAAGAAGTTCCTCACACTTCTGACAAGTCACTGCACATTCATTTGAGAAATCTCGGGGCAGTTTCTGTGAGTCTACTATTCCTCTGCACTTGAGAGACTGCACGTCCTTGCTGTATAAGAACCTCTGGGAATGCTAGACAGGAGGCAACGTGACAATGACGTATGTTTATAAAGGATGGATATAAACCCTGTCCACCTCCGGGAGGGGGGCATAGCGGACAGGCAGGCTTGTGATCCAAGTTCATTATGACTTTGACCCATGACCATAACAAAGCTAAGGACCCTCACGCTCATGTGCATGCGGTGGGCTGAAGAGAAACTGTTTTCCTAAAATCAGTGGTGGCGAACCTATGGCAACTGGTTGCCAATATGACCTCGGACTCCTGTGGCACACGGCTGTCTCCCAGGCCACAGAGTTTGCCAGACTGGCATTTCCTGCCGCAGTCTCAGTGCGTCCAAGCATGCGCCCTGCCTATCTTAAAGTGACCCATCTTGTGCTGCCTGGTCCTTTGCGAAGAGGGAAAGGTTGGACTGGGTTCGTTGGAGCTCAAAGATTCTGGTGGAGCAATAATTGTGTACTGCCTAAATTGTCGGTTGGGGCCGACTTTGGGAAAGCTATGGTTTTTTTGGGGTCTCATTTTGCCTCGATCTCTAAAGGTTCGCCATCACTGTCCTAAATTTTGGGGGGTATTTCGGTCCTTTTCTAAGAGCATTGTGTATGGTTATCTGGTTATCACACTCCTTAACCTCTATAAGAAGAGCAGTATACGCATGCAGAATACAAGAGTAGCCTAAAACACTATGGGGCCTCATTTCTAAGGCCGCCCAATCTCTCATTTTTCGTCGGGTATTTGGTTTTCCCAAAAATTCGTGGGGGGAGGGCTTTGCGCCGTGTTTGCCCCGTGTTTTCGTCGCACACGTTTGGATTGTGTCGCATCGGCGCCCGCGGTTTCACACGATGGAAATCGGGACGTGGCTGTCGCAAAACCCGACGGGTTCGAAAACGGCGTTTGACACGCACTTACATGCACCAGGAAGAATACGGTCACACTTCCGGCGGACCTCAAGCGCACTCAGCGACAACCTTAGTGAACCGGGCAAGCTCCGAATCAACAACTCGACCAAAGCGGCCGGGGGTCGCGAATGACAGGTGTAATTATGAGCCCTATTTTGCCTGAGGTGAGCTATTGAGATTAGCGTGGACCCATCATTGCAACACCAAGATTTTTTTGTTTGTGGTAGGGGTGGGTTATCAAGGAGTTTGTTTTACATTGGGTGAGAAGAGAAACTATGTTTAAGTTCTGACACTTTGTAGCAGAGACTGGCATCTAGCTATGCCGCCCCCCTAATTTGCTGCAAGGCCGTGCTTGCTCCTGAGGCAGGAGGCTCACTGTCGCCTCATGCTGGTGCAAACCTTGGGTACATACACCCATCATGGAAATCCTGACTGTGGTCAACCATATAATATAATAATAATTTTCCTTGTAGGATTCTAACACCAGTGGCCCCATGGTTTAGCTACAATTTTATTCACCACTACCACTCAATCTACCACTAAACAGTGGCAATACAATGTTGGATACTAATTTTGGGGTATTAGGGATTTTTTGACTGCAGTTATCTCTTAATCCAGCTTGTTGCCAGTCCTGTTCTCCCAGTCATGCATCAGATTTTTTCTACGACATATTTGAAGTTCCCGCATATTATAATGTATATTGGACATTGGGGCACATTTAACTTACCCGGATCCCCATTCGCGTTCCCAGCGGCGGCTTCTCGGAACAAGGCGTTCTGGGTCTTCCGGCGATTCATGAGGGTCCTGCGCCCGATGTCCACCAGGTTGGTCACTGCTTTCTTGCGCCCGAGGTCCCCGACTGACTTCGGTCGAGTTCCAATGATCTCTTCCTGGTGCATGTTGAGTATGGCGCGTGCCACCAAGTTTTTTTGTTTCAATGCGGGCGTTTTTTCCCGAATCCGTCGGTTTTCGTTCGCCCACGCCCGCCGGGTGCCGATTTCCGTCGCATGCCAGCGCTGATTAGCCATAAACGTCGCGTGCGCCAAACCCCGGGGCAATTCATGGAAATCGCGCAAATCTCGGAAAGTTTCGGGTACCCACGTCGGTGAACACGCGAATCGGGCCCTTATGTAATGCCCCCACTTATCTTTTAGAAACACAATTTTTCATAGTCTTTTCATAGAGTTTTCACTGCACCATTATAAATTCATAATTCTTCCCATTTTTCTCTTACAGGATGACACCAAAATCTCTAGGGATCTACTGGCCTGAACCTAAAACCCTCTCCTCATTTCCCTATATGGACTCCTTTTATGTGCTTATATGACCACATCGCGAGAATTAATATAAACTCCTTACCAAGGTACCCTCGGAGCTGCTGTGTTGTGATGACTTGTCTCTGTAATGAAGCTAAAAATCTGTAACATATAACATAAATATAAGCAAATAAAGCTGATAATAAGATGCCCTATTGGTTGATATATGTTTTTGATGACTCTCCACTTTTTCGTGCGCTCAGCTGTTTTAGTTTTTTGTGCCATATATAAGTTTCACAATACCCGTCTTAAAAAAAAATCTGTGTACATATCTAATCACTCCACAAATGGCTTAAAATGTGCTCCTAAACCATATAGTCCAAGTAAAGTATAAACTTAGCAATACTTTAATATTCAGTATTATTGTTTTGCAATCATTTCCCCTTTTATCTCTTGAGAGTAGGTTGGGTACAAGCGCATGCCCAGAAGATGAAACAATCGTCTCCAATAGTAGAACTGGCTAAAAAACCAAAAAAATACTGAGATATGAAAACGTAAGAAGATGACTAATCCCCACCATATGTTGTCGGGAATGTATAGAAATGAAGGGAAGTCCTGTTTGCGTGGCAGGTGTGAACCAGAAATGGGTCCCGATTCCAGTTGTTGAGCTATCTAGTTGATAATACAGGGCGGTGCCCCTACTTAGAACACCCCACTTTCACGACAACCCTAGTAACAAGAACGAGACCCTCGTCCCCTTGTTGACCCTCTGGGACCTCTCTCGGATGTTACTATAGTCCCAGGCTGCATATCACTGTAATGATGTCTGTAATGAGCTTTATGGAATCATCCTTAGTCCTATTCAGCAAAAATGTTAAACACTACCAATTGTCACTGGGGCAAAAGAAAAAGATTTGTCTGGAACTACAATGATAAATATACAGTTTCGCCGTACATCCAAATTCCACTTAAGAACAACCTATGGACCCGATCTTGGACGTAACCCGGGGGACTTGCCCTGTATAGAATTCTAACTTACCAAGGCCTGTATTGGTACCCATATCCATCCCTTTCTCCTCTATTTTTCATATTCCTTGCGTTTAGAGGTAAAAAGAGCTCCGGAACCTGTGGTATAATAATGGAGACAGCATTTATTTCATATTTGGAATGATCCTACTTCATTCTAGTAGCTAGTCTAGTTACGGAGGTTTTTAGCTGGGTGGAGTGCCCCTATCGGTCCCCCCTTTATAATGTGCATATTGTATCTCTATATTTCCCATTGACATAATAATCATCAATGAAAATTAATGCCGATACTTACTACTTGCCTGAATCTGCCACTCTGTTCAGGGAAAATGTAGCCTCTACGGGTTTTACAAATACAAATATGTGGTGGCTAATTCTCATTTTGCTGCCAGCTGTAACTTCTATTACTCCCTTGTTTGGTGATGGTGTTCTGTCGTGGAGGAGAACTCAGCTACTGGACAGTTCTGGTGGTCCTAGCTCCCTATGAGAATCGGCATGATAAATTAATACTAACCAACCTCTTTCCCCAAACCTTCGGCAGGACCCATTATATAATCATCGAGCCTCAGCAGGATTTGGGTGCGGGCCAACCCATGATCATTTGTGTGGGCACCTTTGGGAATATCTTTCTTCTTGTAGGCTCAGTTTCATCTTTGGCTTGATATGGTTTACATGTAATCCTATAATTATATTCTATTTTTTTAGTCCTTGTCAATTTCCAAACCAAGAACTAAGCTCCCATGGGTTGCCATGCTTGCCTTCCCTTCCCTCGACCACAATGCATTGCTGGTGATATGCCGTTTGTAGAATACTGGGAACCCATAGCGGTCACCTCTGCTTTAACTTGTGGCAACACTGCCATCTCATACATACCCACTGTATTATTAGTTTTTTACTTTGTTGATCCCCAGAAACTAGCCTGATTCTTCTGTTTATAGCAGAGTGCTGTCCCCTCTGAAGTTCTGCCATCCAGACCACACTGTGCCCTCTCTTCATCACCTCCTCTCCGTCAAGTATGGGAAGCCAAAAGGGGGGAACCTGCACAAGGCTGGACACTTTTCTATTTGGCTGCACATACTCTTCTTCAATCTTTCGTCATCTTCTTCAGCCAGGATTGTTGGTGGAGAGGCGGCAGTTTTTCAGGAGAAGTGTTCAGTTCACAGCATCATGCATAACATGGATGAAGGGATTGCTCTGATGGCACCGGGGTGGTCCGATGGCAAGGATACACCCTGAGGCACCACTGTGCTCATTATCAAAACCGAATGAGTTCCTTTTTTCAGAGGATCCGCAAAAATTGAAAATTAATTCGAAGTATGTAGGAGTGAGCTCCAAGGTATGCCAATAATATTGCATCAGTTTTAAAGTGTAGTATGTGACTTCGTGAGACCCCCCATGAATCAGCAACATAGTGACCGTCATTTTCCTTCCAACTTGTCTACATGACATCAGGACTTACATGTATCGGCTGGCCTCTTAAGCTTAGCTAAGTTAATTAAGTTGCGTGCTTTTGATTGAACTTTGAAAGCAAGTGCTGGCATTGAGTAGTTCAGGGACTTACAGTCAGACCCCTCAACTGTTTTATATAAGAATTAATGTAAAACATTATAAAACCCCACTAATTAGATCCTGGTCTTAGATGCACTAAACGTTAACATTTATAGGTACTGTATAGGTATCTGTTAAACTGGCCTGCTCCAGGCACCCATGGCTGTACCCCTTTGCATTGCAAATACCATGCTTTTTCATCAAATGGTGCGTGGTTAGCACTAAAGGATGGGGTATTACATACTTTTATCTTCACATCTAACACAAGAAGATTACCCACATCTTCGGTAAACAGTTTTGTTTTGTGCACTATCTGGCTACATTACTGTAAAGTACGTAGGATTACAGTTTTTGTGTACGGTGGAGGGAGACATCTCAGCACAGTTCACAACCCGAATGAAGCCGTGAGATTGTTATTCCAGCTTGGTGTTTTACATGGAGGGGGTGTAACTGCTGAAACGATCAAATCACACAAGTTGCTATTCTTTCCTTGGCTCGCAGTTTTGTTCTTACCCCTGGAGACGTGCCAGACTGTGTAAATCATTATACTGCTGTAAGGCATTAAATAAAGCAACTAATACAGAAAGTAATTAACACAACATTGTGATCCTGTCCACATCCTTGGACTGCCAGCTAGGTTTTTTATGATGCAAAGTAAAATATGTTGATCCAACCATTTACGAAATGATCTATTACACAAATTCAATTCACAGCGAGACAATCGACAATGAACGCCCTTCGATGCAAATGTAAATTTAGCCATAGGGCAAGATGACGATAGAAGTTGTCTTCAGAAATTCCCCAGCATAGGCAGCAATCATTGACTCCTCCAGCTATGACGACCTTAGCCCCCACCTGACCAGTTGTTCTCAGTGGTGGCTCATTACTCCATGTTGAAGGTCACCAAGCCTGAAGGTCCTGCCATAATCGTGTTCCATGAGTTTTCCTTGTTGTTATGACTACACTAGCATCTTCATTCTTGAGGTCTGCTACTAACAAAGGCTTGAATTGTTGAAGTCACCTCTGCTCCAAATTGCAAACTGCAGGGGCTGAGCAAGATATCCCACGCCCCCGCAGAGCAGTAAGTCAATAAGAAGTGAGAGCAAAAGTAGTAGAGAGTTCAGTTTGATAACAAAGAGTAACCTGACCCCATGTGTGGTCCTACTACGATCAACGATAGAGCCAACACACTGGGGCACATTTACTTACCCGGCCCTGTCGCGATCCCCGGATCCGGACGTCGACGAAGAAGAAGTCCTGCGTCGATTCACCACCATTGTGCGCCCGAGATCCGCATTTGTTCGCTTCCACGCTGATGTCCGCCTGAGTTCACTTCTTCTTCCAGGTGTTGTAGTGCTTGTCGTGTGACACTATTTACGATTTTTAAATCCTGCACATTGTCCAAATCCGTCGGATCGTCCGAACGGTCCGTCCCCCCCGATTTGTATGTGTGAAAGCCGGCGGCATTGCGCCAAATCCCCGATTGCGACAAAAACCCTGTTAAATGCGTCGCTAATTGGAAATCGTAGAGAAACCCAACGAAAATGCACTCCGCGGACCCTTAGTAATTAGCCCTCACCACTGAGTAATATCGATGTATCTCCCTTTTATGGTTCCTTCAAAGAGCTGCCATAGACTTTACAATTGACGTCTACCTGTAATAACTTGTTGGTTGTGCCTCCACATCGCACAATGCGAGCTCCACTTCTTAAAAGTCAAACATTACAGGACTATCATGCAGCGCAACGATCGTCCTGTGGGCTTAGTAAAACCGGCCAAGTTGGCTGACTTGCATAAACTGTTTTTTTCTCCTGGGGTGAGAGTGATGTGCTGCAAAACTGGGGGATAGAGGTGCTGTAGAGCTATGAGTGCTTTATGTGCTGCAGAGCAATGATGGAGTTATGTGCTCCAGATTTATAGGGATGTGATGTGCTGCAGATCTATAGGGAAGTGATGTGCTGCAGATCTATAGGGAAGTGATGTGCTGCAGAACATGTGTATCACTGTCTCTGTGGAGCACTGTCTCTGTGAAGTGCTGTCTCTGTGGAGCATTGTCTCTGTGAAGTGCTGTCTCTGTGGAGCATTGTCTCTATGAAGTGCTGTCTTTGTGGAGCACTGTCTCTATGAAGTGCTGTCTCTGTGAAGTGCTGTCTCTGTGAAGTGCTGTCTCTGTGAAGTGCTGTCTCTGTGAAGTGCTGTCTCTGTGGAGCACTGTCTCTATGAAGTGCTGTCTTTGTGGAGCACTGTCTCTGTGAAGTGCTGTCTCTGTGAAGTGTTTGTCTCCTGTGAAGTGTTGTCCTCTGTGAAGTGTTTCTCGGTGAAATTCTGTCCTCTGTGAAGGGCTGTCTCTGTGAAGTGCTGTCTCTGTGGAGCACTGGTCTCTGTGGAAGTGGCTGTCTCGGAGCACTGTCTCTATGAAGTGCCTGTCTTATGTGGAGCACTGGCTCTGTGAAAGTGCTGTCCTGCTGTGGAGCACTGTCTCTGTGAGTGCTGTCTCTGGTGGAAGCATTGTCTCTGTGAGTGCTGTTCTGTGAAGTGCTGTCTCTGTGGAGCACGGTCTCTTATGAAAGTGCTGTCTTTGTGGAGCACTGTCTCTGTGCAGTGGGCTGTCTTTGTGGATCACTGTCTCTGGAAGTGCTGTCCTCTGTGGGAGCACTGTTCTGTTAAGTGCCTGTCTCTGTGGAGCATTGTCCCTCTGGAGTGCTGTCTCTGTGAATGCTGTCTCTATGAGTGCTTTCTCTGTGAAGCGCTGTCTCTGTGTAGCCTGTCTCTGTGGACACTGTCTCTGTGGAGCCGCTGTCTCTTTCAATGTGCTTCCTCTGTGGACACTGTCTCTGTGAGCGCGTCTCTTAAAGTGCTGTCCTGTGAAGTGCTGTCTCCTGTGAAGTTCTGTTCTCTGTGAAGTGCTGTCTCTGTTGAGCGCTGTCTCTATGAAGTGCTTGTCTTGTTGAGCACTGTCTCTGTGAAGCGCTGTCTCTGCGGAGCACTTGTTCCTCTATGAAGCCGCTGTCTCTGTGATCCCTGTCTCTATGAAGCGCTGTCTCTGTGGAGCACGTCTCTATGAAGTGCTGTCCCTCTGTTGGAGCAACTGTCTCTGTAAGTGCTGTCCTGTGAGCACTGTCTCTATGAAGTCTTTCTGGTGGAGCACTGTGCTCTTGAAGTGCTGTATCTGTGAGTGCTGTCGCTTGGAGGCACTGTCTCTATGAAGTGCTGTCTCTGTGTGAGCACTGTTCTGTGAAGCGCTTTCCTCTGTGTGTAGCCTGTCTCCTATAAGCGCTGTCTCCTGTGGAGCCACTGTCCCTCTAATGAAAGTGCTGTTCTCTGTGGAGCACTGTCTCTATTGAAAGCGATGTCCTCTGTGGGCACTGTCTCTATGAGTGCTGTCTCTGTGGGAGCCTGTCTCTTGAAGTGCTGTCTCTGTGGACACTGTCCTCTGTGAAGTGCTGTCTCGTGGAGACTGTCTCTAATGAAGTGCGGTCTCTGTGGACAACTTGTCTGTGAAGTGGCTGTCTCGGGAGTGACTGTCTCTTCTGTTGAGCACTGTCTCTATGTAAGGCTGTTCCTCTGTGGAGCACTGTCTCTGTGAAGTGCTGTCTCCCCCCCCCCCCCCCCCTCCCCCCTTGTGAGGCTGTCTCTGTGGGCACTGTCTCTATTAGTTCTGTCCTCTGTGGAGCACTATCTCTGGTGGAAAGTTTTCGTTCTCCTTCAAGTGCTAATCAAGGAGTCACTGTCTCTGGGTATCACTGTCTTCTTTGGGAGCATGTCTCGGTGGGCACTGTCTCTATGAATTGCTGTCTCTGTGGAGCATTGTCCTCTGTGAAGTCTGTCTCGGTGGAGCACTGTCTCCTGTGACAGTGCTGTCTCTATGATTGCTGTCTGTGGAGCATTTGTCGCTGTGAGCATTGCTTCTGTGGAGCACTGTCTCTATTAAGTGCTTCTCTGTGAGCATTGTCTCTGTGAAGCGCTGTCTCTGTGGATTCCCTGTCTCTGTTGAGCACTGTCTCTGTGAAGTGGCTGTCCCTCTGGGCACATTGTCTCTGTGAGGCGCTGTCTCTATGAGTGCTGTCTCTGTGGAGCATTGTCTCTGTAAGCGTGTCCTCTGTTGGAGACTGTCTCTGTGGACCTGTCTCCTGTGATGCTGTCGCTATGAAGTGCTGTCTCCTGTGGAGCATTGTCTCTGTGAATTCTGTCTCTGTTGGTGCAACTGTCTCTGTGGGCGCGCTGTCGCCTGTGCAGTGCTTTCTCTGTGAAGCGCTGTCTCTGTGAACGCTGTCCTCTGTGAGCACTGTCTTGTGGAGCACTTCTCGTGAATTCTGTCTCTTGAAGTGCTGTCTCTGTAAGTGCTGTCTCCTTGGAGCACTGTCTCTATGGAGCACTGTCTCTTTGATGCTGTCCGTCTTTGACATTGTCTCTGGTGCAGTGCTGTCTCTGTGGAAGCATTGTCTCTGTAAGGCTGTCTCTGTGAAGTGCTGTCTCTGTGGAGCATTGCCCTCTGTCAGTTCTGTCTCTGTGGAGCATATGTCCCTGTGAAGTGCTGTCTCTGTGGAGCTCTGTCTCTGTGTGGCTGCGATCTCTGTGGAGCGCTGTCTCTGTGAATGCTTTCTCTGTGAATGCTGTCTCTGTGAGTGCTGTCTCTGTGAAGTGCCTTTCCCTCTCTCTGTGAAGTGCTGTCTCTGTGGAGGCTGTTCTGTGAAGTGCTGTTCTCTGTGGAGCGCTGTCTCTATGAATGCTGCTCTGTGGAGCACTGTCTCTGTGGAGTCACTGGCCTCTGTGAAGCGGCTGTCTCTGTGGAGCACTGTCTCTATGGAAGTGCTGTCCTCTGTGAATGCTGTCTCTATGAAGTGCTGTCTCTGTGGAGCACTGTCTCTATGAAGTGCTGTCTCTGTGAAGCGCTGTCTCTGGGTATCACTGTCTCTGTAGATAACTCTCTGTGGAGTACTGTCTCTCTCTGTGGAATGCTGTGGAGCATTGACCCTGTGGAGCGCTCTCTATTTGGAGCACTCTCTCTGTGGAGTGCTGTCTCTGTAGAGTGCCATCTCTTTGTGGAGCACTGTCTATGTAGATCACGTTCCATGTGGAGCACTATCTCTGTGGAGTGCTATCTATGGAACACTGTCTCTCAGTGTTTCGCTGTCTCTCTGTGTATGGCTGTCTCTCTGTGTATGGCTGTCTCTCTGTGTATGGCTGTCTCTCAATGATGGCTGTCTCTCTATTATGCTGTCCTCTCTGTGGTATGGCTTGTCTCTCAGTGTTCGCTGTCTCTCGTTTCGCTGTCTCTCAGTGTTTCGCTGTCTCTCAGTTTTTTTCGCTGTCTCCTCCGAGTTTCGCTGTCTCTCACTGTGTATGCTGTCTCTCTGTGTATGGCCTGTCTCCTGTGTATGGCTGGTCCTCTCAGTGTTTCGCTGTCTCTCTGTGTATGGCTGTCTCTCAGTGTATGGCTGTCTCTCAGTGTATGGCTGTCTCTCAGTGTATGGCTGGTCTTCTATGTATGGCTGTCTCCTCTGTGTAAGGGCTGTCTCTCATTGTTGCGCTGTCTCTCAGTGTTTCTCCTGTCTCTCAGTGTTTCGCTGTCGCTCATTTTTCGCTGTCCTCTCAGATTTTCGCTGGCTTCTGTGTATGGCTTTCTCTCTCTCTGTGTATGGCTGTCTCTCTGTGTTTCGCTGTCTCTCTGTGTATTGGCTGTCCTCTGTGTACGGCGTGGTCCTCTCTGTTTATGGCTGTCTCTCTGGGTCGCACTCTCTCTGTGTATCGCTTTCCCTGTATGGTAGCTCGCATTGGTGAATCACAGAGGGGAGCACAGCGTGTCTCGGCACATCAGGTGCGGTCACTATTTACTCCTAGCATTCCTGCTTTTGGCAGAGCTGGGCTCTCTTCTGAAGATGTCAAAAATCTGGGCCAAAAAATGGTGTCGCACTCTGTGAAACAGACATAATGATGATGAAATTATCTGCAGTCGCTGAACTTCATGACCGCAGCTGAATCCTGCTGTGTGTGTGTCTGACAGGTTCTTATTTTGTATAAATGTCTCTCGCTCAGATCTCTCTGCTTTGTCTAGGACAAAAAGTCCCAACCTTATAACTCCTCTCTTAGTGTATCAGCGGTAGTTGTAACGTCCTCTCTGTAGTGTGATCAGCAATTATTTGTACAGTCCCTCTGTATTGTATCAGCAGTAGTTTACAGGTCCTCTCTGTAGTGTATCAGCAGTATTGTATCAGTCCTCTCTGTAGTTTAATCAGGCGGTAGTTTGTCCAGTCCTCCTGTAGTGTATCACGGTATTTGTACAGTCCTCTCTGTAGTGTATCAGCAGTAAGGTTGTACAGTCCTCTCTGTAGTGGGTATCAGCAGTAGTTGTAGCAGTCCTCATCTTAGTGTATCAGTGGTAGTTTACATCCTCTCTGTAGTGTAAATCAGTAGTAGTTGTACATTCCCTCTCTGTAGTGTAATCAGTAGTAGTTTGTACAGTCCTCTCTGTAGTTATCCTATAGTTGTATCAGTCCTCTCTGTAGTGTATCAGCAGTAGTTGTACAGTCCCTCTCTGTAGTGTAAGCCAGTAGTTGTACCGCCTCTCTGTAGTGTATCACAAGTAGTTGTACATCCTCTCTGTAGGTATCAGCGTAGTTGTACATTCTCTCTTTAGTGTATCAGTAGTAGTTTGTACATCCTCTCTGTAGTGTATCAGTATAGTTTGTACAGTCAGCTCTGTAATATCTCGTAGTAGTTGTACAGTCCTCTCTGTAATTGTATCATTTAGTTGTACAGTCCTCTCTGTAGTGTATCAGCGGTAGTTGTACAGTCCTCTCTGTAGTGTATCAGCAGTAGTTGTACAGTCCTCTCTGTATGTATCATCAGTAGTTGTACAGTCCTCTCTGTAGTGTATCAGCGGTAGTTGTACATTCCTCTCTGTAGTGTATCAGTGTATTGTACCGTCCTCTCTTAGTGTCATCAGTGGTAGTTTGTTACAGTCCTCTCTGTAGTGTATCAGCATTAGTTGTACAGTCCTCTCTGATTGTATCAGCATATTGAACAGTCCTCTCTGTAGTGTATCAGCGTAGTTGTAACAGCCTCTCTGTAGTGTATCATAGTAGTTGTACAGTCCTCTCTGTGTGTATCAGTAGTATTTGTACAGTCATCTCTGTAGTGGTAATCAGTATTAGTTTTGTACAGTCCTCTCTTATTGATCAGTAGTAAGTTGTACAGACCGCTCTCTGTAGGTGATCAGCGGTAGTTGTACAGTCCTCTCTTGTAGTGTATCAGCGGTAGTTGTAACAGTCCTCTCTGTAGTGTAATCCGCGGTAGTTGTACATTCCCTTTTCTGTAGTGTATCACTGTATTGTAGCAGTCCTCTCCTGTAGTGTATCAGTAGTAGTTGTACAGTCCTCTCTGTAGTGTATCACAGTAGTTTGTACAGTCCTCTCTTAGTGTATCAGTAGTAATTTGTACAGTCCTCCTGTAGTTGTATCAGCAGTAATCGTACAGTCCTCTCTGTAGTGTATCAGTATTAGTTTACGTCCTCTCTTTTTGTATCAGCAGTAGTTGTACAGGCCCTCTGTAGTGTATCAGCAGTAGTTGGTACAGTCCCGCTCTGTAGTTACAGCATATTGTACAGTCCTCGCTGTAGTATACTCATCAGTATTGTTACAGTCCTCTCTGTAGTGTAATCATTGGTAGTTGTCAGTCCTCTCTGTAGTGTATCAATGTTAGTTTGTACCAGTCCCCTCTATGTAGTGTAATCAGTAGTAGTTTGTACATCCCTCCTGTAGTGTATCAGCAGGTAGTTGTACAGCCTTCTTCTGTATTGTATCAGCAAGTAGTTTTAGCAGTCCTCTCTTTAGTAATCCCGCAGTATTAGATTTACATCCTCTCTGTATTGTATCGTGTAGTTGTACATCGTCTCTGTAGTGTATCAGTGGTAGTTGTACAGTCCTCTATGTAGTGATCAGTAGTAGTTGTACATCCTCTCTGTAGTGTATCACAGTAGTTTTTGTACAGTCCTCTCGGTAGTGTTCAGCAGTGTTGTACAGTCCTCTTCTGTAGTGTCAGCAGTGGTAGTTGTACAGTCCCTCTCTGTAGTGTATCACTATTAGTTGTACAGTCCTCTCTGTCGTGTATCAGTAGTAGTTGACAGTCTCTCTTGTAGTGGTATCAGTAAGTATTGTACGTCCACTCTCTAGTGGTATCAGCGGTAGTTTAACAGTCCCCTCTCTGTAGTGTATCAGCAGTATTTGTACAGTACTCTCTTTAGTGTAATCGTGGTAGTTGTACAGTCCTCTCTGTAGTGTATCAGCAGTAGTTGTACAGTCCTCTCTGTAGTGCTACAGCAGTAGTTGTACATCCTCTCCTGTAGTTTATCAGCAGTATTGTACAGTCCTCTCTGTATGTATCACAGCGTTAGTTGTACAGTCCTCTCTGTAGATGTCGTGGTAGTTGTACAGTCCTCTCTGTAGTGTATCAGTGGTAGTTGTACAGTCCCCTCTCTGAGTGTATCAGTAGTAGTGTGTACAGTCCTCTCTGTATGTATCAGCAGTAGTTGTACAGTCCTCCTCTGTAGGTCTCAGCGGAGTTTTACAGTCCTCTCTGTAGTGTATCGGCAGGTAGTTGTACAGTCCTCTCTGTGTGTATCAGCAGTAGTTTGTCAGTCCTCCTCTGTAGTGTAATCAGTGGTTGATTTGTACGTCCTCTCTGTAGTGGTCTCAGTAGTAGTTGTAGCAGTCCCGCTCTGTATTGTATCAGCAGTAGTTGTACAGTCTCTCTCTGTATGTATCAGCAGTAGTTGTACATCCTCTTCTGTAGTGTATCAGTGGTATTGTACAGTCCTCTCTGTAGTGTTCATCCCGTAGTTGTACCGTCCTCTCTGTATGTATCCATTGGTAGTTGTACGTCCTCTTCTGTAGTGTATCAGTTGAGTTTGTAGCAGTCCCTCTCTGTAGTTGTATCAGTGGTAGTGTACAGTCTCCCTCTGTAGTGTATCAGTGGTAGTTGTACAGTCCTCTCTGTAGTGGATCAGTGGTAGTTGTACAGTCCTCTCTGTCGTGTATCGTGGTATGGACACCAATACAGTTTGTAGTTATTCTAATGAATGGTCCTCTGACGTCCCGATATTGGGGACATCCCTTTGGCTTTCCTCCTTTGTTTGATTGCGGCTTTTACATTTTAACAATCACTATTGTGTGAACAGTACTAAAATATCAGCAGTCGGACCTGGTTGCTCCTTCTTCTCCCTGCAGATACCAATGAAAGAAGAACATGTCACCCAAGCTGAAAAATGGTACGCCCCTACCCATTGAAGAGCGATGGATGAAAAACACCCCTAAGCCGAAGGACCATAGCGCTCCCTCCCGACCACCCCCCAAGAACCTCAGGCCCATGCACCTTCAGCGGATGAGGTCCGACCCCCTCTATGACTCTTCCAAACGGATCAAGGAACGGCGGAGGAGAACACACACAGGGCGACACCCCAGGGGAGTGTTATCTGACTACTTCATGCACTTTTCTAATAGAATGATAATCTAGTCTCTTCTTGTTGTCCCAGTGAGGCTAGAGTACAGACAGACAAGTAAGCTGAGAGTTCTGTGCAATTCTGCAAAGTAAATATCTGCAATGTTTATATGTACATGTATGAGGGCAGGAACAATGGGACAGCATTTTAATCAACAACCCTCGTGCCGTCTGTACCTATGTGCATTTGCCTGTGGTGTCCTACAGTGGGCGCAGATTCATCAAACTAGGTGCCGGGTCCTTCGTTATCTGGCATCCCTGCACTTCTCTGAAGTGGGCAACACTTTTTTTTTAGGGCACCCTTTCAAATCATTGTGCCCCCAATTCTTGTCGATTTGCAGTAATAAATGTGGCATCCGGTCAGACACTGCTCCGGCCCCCTTTCTATGGTCCGAATTTTTGTCACAGTGACACGAGCAGCCACATGCAAATTGGCCAAAAATTTAATAATTGTGGGCCTCGGTCTTCTTAGAGACCTCGAGGTGAATTGCTATGGACACCCCCCATACATAGACATTATGTGCGGAGACCCTAAAATCAAACTTCAGATGGTGAAGGAGCAACACAAACCAGTCAGAAGGACACAAAAAAGTTTTTGTCTCCTTTTTTAACCTCGCCCCCCAATTCCGTCCCTAGTGTGCCCACACAGTATAAATGACCCACCCATAGTAACCCATATCAGGTAATCATGTAAGTGTGGACATAATTATAATATACTGTTCCACTCTACGCATTAATGTGGGTCTCTACTGTACCATAAGTAGGGGAGGGGTTTTGCTACCCACGTCGGTCCAATAAACCTTTAACGCTATAATGTCAAGGCATTCAGAATTTTGTGTCCCGACATTTGCTACATCCAATCTCTCTCACAGATGGAAGCATTGGCAAGAAAAAAAACCATCCTCCCAACTATTCCCAAACCATCCCTGAAAACCATCTGGCAGAAATTTGGAGTGGGTGGAACCCTTATATGCCTCAACATAGAGGTGAAAGTTCTCCCACATCTCATAGGGATGAATCCGAACCTCCAACTATAACCATGAGAGACATCCAATTCACGGTGAGCCAAGAGACAATCCAATCCTAGTGTTAAGCCAATGAGACAACATACATCCTGGTGTGAAACCATGAACAACATCCAATCCATCGTGAGCCAATTATACAACATCCAATCCTGGTGGTGAAAACCAATGAGGCAAAATCCATCCTGGTGGTGAAACCACGAGACAACATCCAATCCCAATCGTGAAGCAATGCGACAAACATCTATCCTATTCGTGAAGCCAGTGACGACAACACCAAATCCTATTGGTAAAGCCAGTCAGAACGATGAGTCAGTAAGACCCGGTGTTGTTTAATGACTATTAGTGCTGTATTCATAAAGACCCTTCAGTGAAGAAGAAGCCTCCACCACCAACTCTAGGAGAGGAGATTATATAGCTAACGCCAAAACGTTGACTTTGTTCCATCCCTCCATACAACACAAATGCCCCAATCCATCACAAATTCTGGATTCACTGTTATCCAACTTAATAGTCGAAGGCAAAAGTCTTCACCTCCCTCTAAAGAAGTCTCACTGTATGTTGGTCCAGAAGTTCCTTTCCACCACCGATTCCCGAAAAGCTTTCGACCATTGAAAGTGAACTTGAACAGTCTACAATTAAGTAAGTGGTCATTACCACCAAGTCTAGAAATAAAAACCTTTCCCATGATGCTTGATGGTAATCCAAAGTCCTCCTTTAGAGGTTACCACCTGTAGGTTCCGCACTTGGACCATGCAAGCAAAATCAAAGCCATGATGCCGATGGATCCGTTCATGGATCTAATATGTCAGAAAGGTGGTGAGCATAGATTTATTAGCCAGCATTTCTACTTTTCTGTACTTGCACCCATCAAGGCTCCACGGTAGATTCCCTCCCCTGATGGACGTCAACTATAGCTGAAGCCAAGACTCCTAAGGGTCAATGGGGGTCCTTTACTAAGGGCCCGATTCGCCGTTTCCTTACGTGTTTTACCCGATATTTCCGATTTGCGCCGTGGGCCGATTTTTTTCCCGTATTACCCCAGGATTTGGGCGCACCGCGATCGAATTGTGGCACAACGTCGCTGGCATGCACACACACGGAAATGGGGGGCGGTTGCCGAACGAAACCTGACGGATTTTAAAAACCTCCGCATTTTTTTAAAAAAGTGTCGTGGGCTTGCACTTCCTTCACTAGGATAGGCCGGTGAATTTGAGTGCCTTCCGGGAAACTTCAGTGCAGCAGCCGCCACCCTGGTGACGGCGGAGGGACTAACCGAATCCCGGGCCGGACCCAATCCCCCGTCAGAGAACGCGCCGCTGAGTCGCGATGGAACCAGTAAGTAAATCTGCCCCATGGTTCCGCATTTGAAACTGCATCTTATAGATCTTTGGCTGAAGGCAACATGCACCGCCAACTAAAAGATTCTCTCGTCCAACACTATGGCAAGTGTCTTCTATGGGTGACACTCAACACCCTGCCTGTATCCGTATGGTGGGATTGTAGACTGGACATGGTTTGAGGTCCAAAACATGGAGCTTCTCGAATCTGGTCTTTTTCTGGTGCCGTCCTCTGTGTAGTGACAAGCACCCCTGCAGATGAGCATTGGGGTGATTGGGTGTTTCCTACCCATATGGATGACCTAAGGTTATTAAGTTTATTATATCGCCCAAAAAACCATAGCAAAATGTGACCTCATCTCTGGGTCATTACTATATTCATGTGCATAGTCATGAAATAGCATCAATGACGGGCGCAATACTTGCAATCTGGATCTAATGACCAGTGAACCAGAGCACACAACATTTAACCGTATAGGGTGCACAAATTTAGTAGCCCATTAGTTATCAGATATTGTCCTAGGATCCGCTTCTATAGACCTGATGATCAACGTAATTACTGTCCCTATGGCGAGGCAGGACTTCTGTTTAGGAGGCTTTTCTTCTCATTTCGATGATCCATGCATGGAATATTTCAAAATATAATATCAAATTAAATTCACAACAATATAATAACTAACCAATGCATAAAAACAATAATAAAAAAAGTTACAATTAAGTACACACCAATAAACAAAATATATAAAAAAACATTATTTATAAAATGAAAAAACACCCGGAAGCACTAGTGATATATAGAAATACAAAAATTAACATATTAAAACATAAATAAGAATATATAAATATATTAACACATAAAAATTCTGTTTAAAATATAAATAAAATATCATATTAATAAAATGAATATATAATCGTATAAAACACGAAAATAGAACAAAAAACATATAATAATCATAATACCATGATAATTAAAATGTTTATAAATAATAACATAATGCAAAATAATTGTAGTACTAATAATAACAACAATAAAATACAAATAAATTAGTATAGTAAGAAAACTGCGCATAATCTGAGCAGTCAGGGTCATGTTATCATGCTGTCTGGTCCAGGAGTCGCCTAACCTATGAGCTGAGACGGACAATCGCCAATCTAGATAGTTTCTTATGTCATTAGGGGCCGAGCCCTTTATACGGCCCATTTGACCTGCATTGCTTCCCTTGCTGCTCCCACATCAGGGTGTAATGATGGACTTTACCACCCTTATGGGGTTTAAGATGTTTGGCTGCCCAAGTGTTTGTGAAATTAGTTATTAGTAGTAAAGAAGTTCCTCACATCTCTGACAAGTCCCTGCACATTCATTTAGAAATCTCGGGGCAGTTTCTGTGAGGTCTACTTATTCCTCTGCATTGATAGACTGCACGTCCTTGTGTATAAGAACCTCTGGGAATGCTAGACAGGAGGCAACGTGACAATGGACGTATGTTTATAAAGGATGGATATAAACCCATTGTCCCTCCGGAGGGGGGCATAGGGACAGGCATGGCTGTTGATCCAATTCATTATGACTTTGACCCATGACCAATAACAAAGCTAAGGACCCTCACCTCATCGTCCATCGGTGGGCTGAAGAGAAACTGTAATTTCCTAAAATCAGTGGTGGCGAACCTATGGCACTGGTGCCAGATATGACACTCGCTGCCTCCTGGGCACACGGCTGTCTCCCAGGCCACAGAGTTTTGCAGACATGTCATTTCCTGCGTCTCAGGCTCCAAGCTGCGCCCTGCCTACTTAAAGTGACCCATCTTGTGTCTGCCGTCCTTTGCGAAGAGGGAAAAGGTGTGGACTGGGGTCGGTTGGAGCTCAAAGATTCTGGTAGCAATAAGTTGTGACTGCCTAAATTGTCGGTTGGGGGCCGCCCCACTTTGGGAAAGCTATTGGTTTTTTTGGGTCTCATTTTGCACTCGATCTCTAAAAGGTTCGCCATCACTGTCCTAAATTTTGGGGGGTATTTAGGTCCAGTTTTCTAAGGAGCATTGTGTATGGTTATCTGGTTATCACACTTTAACCTCTTAAGAAGAGCAGTATACGCCATGCAGAATACAAGGAGTAAGCCTAAAACACTATGGGGCCTCATTTTCCTAAGGCCGCCATCTCTCATTTTTCGTCGGGTTTCCCAAAAATTACCACTTTGCGCCGTGTTTGCCCCGGGTTTTCGTCGCACACGTTTGATTTGTCGCATCGGCGCCGGGTTTCACACGATGGAAATCGGGGGACGTGGCTGTCGCAAAACCCGACGGGTTCGGAAAACGGCGTTTGACACGCACTTCATGCACCAGTAAGAAATACGGTCAACCAGCTTCCGGCGACCTCAAGCGCATCAGCGCACAACCTTAAGTGAATCCTGGCAAGCTCCGAATCAAGCAACATCGGACCAAGCGGCCGGGGGATCGCGAATGTACAGGTACGTAAATGAGCCCTATTTTTGTCCTGAGTGAGCTATAGATTAGCGTCCCACTTCATTCAACCACCCCATATATTTTTTTTTTTTTTGGTAGGTGGGTACTCATGGAGTTTTTTTTTAGCATTGGGTTGAGAAGAGAAACTATTTTTAAGTTCTGACACTTTGTAGGCAGGAGACTGCGCATCTGATGCCGCCCCCTAATTTGCTGCAAGGTCCGTGCTGCCCTGAGGCAGGAGGCTCACTTCGCCTCATGCTGGTGCAAACCTTGGGTACTACACCATCAGGAAATCTGACTGTGTTCCAACCATCATAATAATAATAATAATATTTTCCTTGTATGATTCTAACCAGTGCCCCAGTGTTAAAGCTACAATTTAATTACCACTACCACTCAATCTACCACTAAACAGGGCAATACAATTGTTGATACTATTTTGGGGTATTAGGGATTTTTTGACTCATTATCTCTAATCCATCTTGTTGCCAGCTCCTTTTCTCCCAGCATGCATCAGATTTTCTACGACATATTTGAAGTTCCCGATATATAATGTATATTGGACATTGGGGCACATTTAACTTACCCGGTCCTTCGCGTTCCCCACGCCTTCGTGCGGAACGAAGTGCGTTCTGGGTCTTCCGGCGATTCATGAATGTCCTGCGCCCGATGTCCACCAGGTGTCACTGCTTTTCTTGCGCCGAGGTCCCGCTGAACTCGGTCTGAGTTCATGATCTCTCCCTGGTGCATGTTAGTATGGCGCGTTGCCACCAAGTTTTTTGTGTTTCAATGCGGGCGTTTTTTTGTCCCGAATCCGTCTGGTTTTTCGTCGCCCACGCCCCCTCCGATTTCCGTCGCATGCCAGGCGCTGATGAGCCTAAACGATCGCGTGCGGCCAAACCCCGGGCAATTCATGGAAATCGTCGCAAATCTATCGGAATAGTTTCGGGTACCCACGTCGGTGAAAACGCGAATCGGGCCCTTATGTAAATTGACCCCCATTATCTTTTAAAACCACAATTTTTCATAGTTCTTTTTCATTAGAGTTTTCACTGCACCATTATAAATTCATATTCTTCCATTTTTTACTTTACAGGATGACACCAAAATCTCTAGGGATCTACTGGCCTGAACCTAAACCCTCTCCTCTCATTTCCTATATGGACTCCTTTTATGGTGCTTATATGGACCAGCATCGCGGAATTAATATAAACTCTTACAGGTAACCCTCGGAGCTGCTGTGTAGTGATGACTTGTCTCTGTAATGAAGCTAAAATCTGTAAATATAACAAAATATAAGCAAATAAAGCTGATAATAAGATGCCCTATTGGTTGATATATGTTTTTGATGACCTCTCCCTTTATTCGTCGCGCTCAGCTGTTTTAGTTTTTTGTGCCATATATAAGTTTCAATACACCGGTAGCTCTAAAAAAAAATCTGTTACATTGATCTAATCACTCTCACCAAATGGCTTAAAATGTGCTTCTCTAAACCTATAGTCAGTAAAAGTATAAACTTTAGCAAATACTTTAATATTCAGTATTATTGTTTTGCAATCATTTCTTATCTCTTGAGAGTAGGTTGGGTAGAAGGCATCATGCCCAGAAGAAAAACATCGTCTCTCCTCTATAGTAGAACTGGCTAAAAAACAAAATCTGAAGATAGAAACGTAAGAAGATGACTAATCCACCATATGTTTCTGTAAATGTATAGTAATGAAGGGAATCCAGAACTGAAACCCATCAGAGCTATCTATTGATAATACAGGGGCGGTCCCCTACTTAGAACACCGCCACTTTCCGACAACCCATAGTAACAAGACGACCCTCTCCCCTTGTTGACCCCTCTGGTGACCTCTCTGGATGTTACTATAGTCCCCAGCTGCAATATCACTGTAATATGTCTGTAATAGCTTTATGGAATCATCTTAGTCCTATTACAGCAAAAACTTTTAAACACTCCAATTGTCACTGGGGCAAAAAAAAAGATTTGTCTGGAACTACAATGATAAATATACAGTTTCGCCGTACATCCAAATTCCACTTAAGAACAACCTATGGACCCGATCTTGGACGTAACCCGGGGGACTTGCCCTGTATAGAATTCTAACTTACCAAGGCCTGTATTGGTACCCATATCCATCCCTTTCTCCTCTATTTTTCATATTCCTTGCGTTTAGAGGTAAAAAGAGCTCCGGAACCTGTGGTATAATAATGGAGACAGCATTTATTTCATATTTGGAATGATCCTACTTCATTCTAGTAGCTAGTCTAGTTACGGAGGTTTTTAGCTGGGTGGAGTGCCCCTATCGGTCCCCCCTTTATAATGTGCATATTGTATCTCTATATTTCCCATTGACATAATAATCATCAATGAAAATTAATGCCGATACTTACTACTTGCCTGAATCTGCCACTCTGTTCAGGGAAAATGTAGCCTCTACGGGTTTTACAAATACAAATATGTGGTGGCTAATTCTCATTTTGCTGCCAGCTGTAACTTCTATTACTCCCTTGTTTGGTGATGGTGTTCTGTCGTGGAGGAGAACTCAGCTACTGGACAGTTCTGGTGGTCCTAGCTCCCTATGAGAATCGGCATGATAAATTAATACTAACCAACCTCTTTCCCCAAACCTTCGGCAGGACCCATTATATAATCATCGAGCCTCAGCAGGATTTGGGTGCGGGCCAACCCATGATCATTTGTGTGGGCACCTTTGGGAATATCTTTCTTCTTGTAGGCTCAGTTTCATCTTTGGCTTGATATGGTTTACATGTAATCCTATAATTATATTCTATTTTTTTAGTCCTTGTCAATTTCCAAACCAAGAACTAAGCTCCCATGGGTTGCCATGCTTGCCTTCCCTTCCCTCGACCACAATGCATTGCTGGTGATATGCCGTTTGTAGAATACTGGGAACCCATAGCGGTCACCTCTGCTTTAACTTGTGGCAACACTGCCATCTCATACATACCCACTGTATTATTAGTTTTTTACTTTGTTGATCCCCAGAAACTAGCCTGATTCTTCTGTTTATAGCAGAGTGCTGTCCCCTCTGAAGTTCTGCCATCCAGACCACACTGTGCCCTCTCTTCATCACCTCCTCTCCGTCAAGTATGGGAAGCCAAAAGGGGGGAACCTGCACAAGGCTGGACACTTTTCTATTTGGCTGCACATACTCTTCTTCAATCTTTCGTCATCTTCTTCAGCCAGGATTGTTGGTGGAGAGGCGGCAGTTTTTCAGGAGAAGTGTTCAGTTCACAGCATCATGCATAACATGGATGAAGGGATTGCTCTGATGGCACCGGGGTGGTCCGATGGCAAGGATACACCCTGAGGCACCACTGTGCTCATTATCAAAACCGAATGAGTTCCTTTTTTCAGAGGATCCGCAAAAATTGAAAATTAATTCGAAGTATGTAGGAGTGAGCTCCAAGGTATGCCAATAATATTGCATCAGTTTTAAAGTGTAGTATGTGACTTCGTGAGACCCCCCATGAATCAGCAACATAGTGACCGTCATTTTCCTTCCAACTTGTCTACATGACATCAGGACTTACATGTATCGGCTGGCCTCTTAAGCTTAGCTAAGTTAATTAAGTTGCGTGCTTTTGATTGAACTTTGAAAGCAAGTGCTGGCATTGAGTAGTTCAGGGACTTACAGTCAGACCCCTCAACTGTTTTATATAAGAATTAATGTAAAACATTATAAAACCCCACTAATTAGATCCTGGTCTTAGATGCACTAAACGTTAACATTTATAGGTACTGTATAGGTATCTGTTAAACTGGCCTGCTCCAGGCACCCATGGCTGTACCCCTTTGCATTGCAAATACCATGCTTTTTCATCAAATGGTGCGTGGTTAGCACTAAAGGATGGGGTATTACATACTTTTATCTTCACATCTAACACAAGAAGATTACCCACATCTTCGGTAAACAGTTTTGTTTTGTGCACTATCTGGCTACATTACTGTAAAGTACGTAGGATTACAGTTTTTGTGTACGGTGGAGGGAGACATCTCAGCACAGTTCACAACCCGAATGAAGCCGTGAGATTGTTATTCCAGCTTGGTGTTTTACATGGAGGGGGTGTAACTGCTGAAACGATCAAATCACACAAGTTGCTATTCTTTCCTTGGCTCGCAGTTTTGTTCTTACCCCTGGAGACGTGCCAGACTGTGTAAATCATTATACTGCTGTAAGGCATTAAATAAAGCAACTAATACAGAAAGTAATTAACACAACATTGTGATCCTGTCCACATCCTTGGACTGCCAGCTAGGTTTTTTATGATGCAAAGTAAAATATGTTGATCCAACCATTTACGAAATGATCTATTACACAAATTCAATTCACAGCGAGACAATCGACAATGAACGCCCTTCGATGCAAATGTAAATTTAGCCATAGGGCAAGATGACGATAGAAGTTGTCTTCAGAAATTCCCCAGCATAGGCAGCAATCATTGACTCCTCCAGCTATGACGACCTTAGCCCCCACCTGACCAGTTGTTCTCAGTGGTGGCTCATTACTCCATGTTGAAGGTCACCAAGCCTGAAGGTCCTGCCATAATCGTGTTCCATGAGTTTTCCTTGTTGTTATGACTACACTAGCATCTTCATTCTTGAGGTCTGCTACTAACAAAGGCTTGAATTGTTGAAGTCACCTCTGCTCCAAATTGCAAACTGCAGGGGCTGAGCAAGATATCCCACGCCCCCGCAGAGCAGTAAGTCAATAAGAAGTGAGAGCAAAAGTAGTAGAGAGTTCAGTTTGATAACAAAGAGTAACCTGACCCCATGTGTGGTCCTACTACGATCAACGATAGAGCCAACACACTGGGGCACATTTACTTACCCGGCCCTGTCGCGATCCCCGGATCCGGACGTCGACGAAGAAGAAGTCCTGCGTCGATTCACCACCATTGTGCGCCCGAGATCCGCATTTGTTCGCTTCCACGCTGATGTCCGCCTGAGTTCACTTCTTCTTCCAGGTGTTGTAGTGCTTGTCGTGTGACACTATTTACGATTTTTAAATCCTGCACATTGTCCAAATCCGTCGGATCGTCCGAACGGTCCGTCCCCCCCGATTTGTATGTGTGAAAGCCGGCGGCATTGCGCCAAATCCCCGATTGCGACAAAAACCCTGTTAAATGCGTCGCTAATTGGAAATCGTAGAGAAACCCAACGAAAATGCACTCCGCGGACCCTTAGTAATTAGCCCTCACCACTGAGTAATATCGATGTATCTCCCTTTTATGGTTCCTTCAAAGAGCTGCCATAGACTTTACAATTGACGTCTACCTGTAATAACTTGTTGGTTGTGCCTCCACATCGCACAATGCGAGCTCCACTTCTTAAAAGTCAAACATTACAGGACTATCATGCAGCGCAACGATCGTCCTGTGGGCTTAGTAAAACCGGCCAAGTTGGCTGACTTGCATAAACTGTTTTTTTCTCCTGGGGTACACATGCAGGATATCGGGTGCAGGATCTTAGTGACTCCCCGCACAGCGCATTATACACGGACAATGCACTTACATGCACCAGGAAGAAGAAGGTGAACTCCGGGGACCTGAGCGGGGAAGTGACACATGCAGGATATCGGGCACAGGATCTTAGTGAATCGCTGCACAGCACATTATACACGGACGCTGCACTTTCTGTGAACTCCTCCAGATGGGTAAGTAACTTTGCCCCAGTGATTACATCATTCTCTGGAGCAGTGCATAATTAGGGTAAGAGGAGAAGAGCCGGGGAAGCCACAGGAGCGACAAAGCCTCATTATCATCATATTATAATAGTTTTTTGAGCAAAACCACTCAGTTCAGAGATTAAACAAGATATGTTTCTGCATCAGTGCAGCTGCAGCATTCTCAAGGTATGCTTGCTTCATAATGCATTAAAACAAATGGTAGATTTCCTTTAAGTATCCATAAAGCAAGTTCCTCCGAGATCCTCATGACGAGTGTGCTCCGAGTTTAGGTCACAACAGGAAATACAATTTTTGTAAATCTTTAGTTTAAGTCAATCGCTTGGTGCCTTGTATCATGTGATAAGGTATTGGCAGGTAGTAGTAGTTGCAGCGCTGGTGGTTTAGAAGAATTCTGCTGCGGGCCCTGATCCATCTGTCACCGGGAGCATTGCTCACATACTTTTGCTCCATGGCTTCCTATTTTAGATATGTCATTCTTGTCTATTTCTGGACGTTAGTAGAAGGTAAGAGGAACCCTCCAAACCGGGGGCCATGAGGCGCAGCCCTATATGAAGCCGTCCCGAGTCTCACGAGTTTCCCATCCCAGGAACATATAAAGCGTAACCATCATTGGAAATAGTTTTGTGTGGAGGGGATATGGTGACCACTTTTCTAATATACTTAAAGGGGTTGTCCACTTTAAGCACATTCCAGCAAATAATTGATATTGTTTGTCTAATGAAAAGCTATAACATTTTCCAAAATACTTTCTGTATCAATTTCGCATGGTTTCCAAGATCTCTGCTTGTTGTCATTGAGCAGGAAGCTTCATAATTTACTTCTATGGTCATGTGATCTCACACAGGTGCATGTCTCATTGGGGCTCATTTACTAAGGGTCCGAATCGCGCATTTTCCTTCATTGCTCAATGACACGGTCTGCGCAGACCCTGGTTGCGGCACACCGCATTATACATAAATATTATGAAGGGACAATTCTCCTGTTGGCCAATCAGACTTGCCAGAATAGTGCTGTCCTCGGTATTTCGGATTTTTTGACTCAGTTATCTCTAATCAGCTTGTTGCCGCTCCTGTTCTTCCCAGTTGCTCAGATTTTCTACGACATATTTGAAGTTTCCCCATATATCATGTAAATTGGACATTGGGGCACATTATTTACTACCCGTCCATTCGCGTTCCAGCGGCGGCTTCTCGGACAAAGCGTTACGGGTCTTCCGCGATTATGAAGTCCTGCGCCGCGATGTCCCACACAGGATGTCCTCGCTGGCTGCCGCGGGTCCGCTGACTCGGTACGGAGTTCAATGAGCTCTTCCTGGTCTGAGTTATCGGCGCGTTCGACCCAATTTTTGTTTTAATGCGGGTTTGTTTCCGAATCCGTCGGGTTTTCGTTCGCCCACGCCCCCTCCGATTCCGTCGCATGCCACGCTGATAGACCATAAACCAATCCGACGTGCCCAAAAACCCAGGGCAATTCAGGAAATCGGCGCAATATCGGAATTTCGGGTACCACGTCGGCGAAAACGCGATCGGGCCCTATGTAAATGACCCCCATTAACGTTAGAACACAATTTGTCATAGTCATTTTTCATAAGGTTTTCAATGCACCCATTATAAATTGCATAATTTCTCTCATTTTTACTTACGATTGCACACCAAAATCTCAGGGATCTATGTCCTAACCCTAAACCCTCTCCATTTCCTAATGGGAACTCCTTTTATGGTGCTTCAAATGGACCCAGCATCGCAGGAATTTAATATAAACTCTTACAAGGGACCTCGGAGCTGCTGGTGTATGTGATGACTGTCCATCTGTAACTGAAGCTATAAATCTGTAAATATAACAAAAATATTGCAAATAAGCTGATATAAAGAGCCCTATTGGTTGATAATGTTTGAGTACCTCCACTTTCGTAGAGCTTTCAGACTGTTTTTAGGTTTTTTTGTGCCATATATAAAGTTTCAATACGGACTCTTATAAAAAAATCTGTACATCTAGTCACCCATGCGTTAAAATGTGCTCGCTAAAACACATATAGTCAAAGTAAATTATCAAAAACCTAGCAAATACTTTAACTATCAGTATTATTTGTTTGCATTTTTCTTATTCTTGAAGAGTAGGTTGGGTAAGAAGGATCATGCCCGAAGAAGAAACATCTCTAATATTAGAAGCTGGCTAAACAAACACAAACTACATTGAAGATTAGAAACGTAAGGAAGATGATCTAAGGCCACCATAGTTTCTGTAAATGTATAGTAAATGAGAGAATCCAGAAAACTGAAACCCCAGGAATCATGGTAGCTATCTAATTGATAAACAGGCGGTCCCCTACTTAAGAAACACCCCACTTAAATGACAACCCATAGTAACAGTACGGACCCTCTGCCCCTTGTGACCTCTGTGACCTTCTGGATGTGACATATAGTCCCAGGCTGCAAGATCAGCTGTAAGATGTCTGTAATGAAGCTTATGGATAATCCTTAGTCCTATTCAGCAAAAAATGTTTAACTCCAATTGTCACTGGGGCAAAAAAAAAAGATTTGTCTGGAAACTACAATGATAAAAATACAGTTTCGACGTACATACAAATTCAACTTAAGAACAAACCTATGGACTCCGATCTTGTACGTAACCCGGGGACTGCCTGTATAGAATTCTATTACCAAGGCCTGTATTGGGTACCATAGCCATCCCTTTATCCTCTATTTATTCATATTCCTTGAGTTAGAGGTAAAAAGAGTACTTGAAACCTGATGGGTAATAATGGAGACAGCATATTTTCTCATATTTGGAATGATGGCCTACTTCAGTCTAGATATCTAGTCTAGTTTACGGAGGGTTTTTAGCTGGGTGGAGTGCCCATAGCGGTCCCCCTTTATATGTTCATATTTGTATCTTCTAATTTCATTGACATAATATCATCAATGAGAATTTATGAAGTACTACTTGCAGGAATCTGCCAACTCTGTTCATGGGAAAATGTCGCTCTAACTGGTTTACAATACAAATATGTTAGGTGGCTATGCTCATTTGGCTGCCACTGTAACTTCTATTACTCCCTGTTTGGGTGATGGTGTGCTGTGCGGGGAGGAGAACGTGCAGCTACTGGACAGTTCTGGTGGTGCCTTAGCTCCCTATGAGGAATCAGGCATGTATAAATCTAATATACCAACCTCTTTCCCCAACACATCTTCGGCAGGAATCCCATTATATAATCATCGAGCCTCATGAAGTAGTGTGGGTGCGGCCAACCAGGATCTAATTTGTGTGGGCCACCTTGGGATATTCTTCTTCTTGTAGCTCAGTTTCATATTTTGGCTTGTATATGGTTACATGTAATCCTATAATTATATTCTATTTTAGTCTTGTCAATTTCAAAACCAAGAACTAAGACGCCATGTGCCATTCTTCCTCGACCACAATGCATTGCTGGTGATTGCCTTTTGTAGAATACCTGGGAACCCATAGCGGGTCACCTCTGTCTTACATTGTGGCAACACTGCCATCTCATACATACCACTGTAGTTTATTTTTTTACTTTCGTTGATCCCAGAAACTAGCCTGATTCTTCCTTTATGAGCAGAGTGCTGCCCCTCTGAAGTTCGCCATCCAGACCACCACTGTGCCATCTCTTCACATACCTCCTCCGGCAAGTATGGGAAGCCCAAAGAAACCTGCACAATGCGGACATTTTCTATTGGGCTGCACATACTGTCTTCATCTTCGTCATCTTTCAGCCAGGATTGGTTTGTGGAGAGAGGGCGCAAGTTGCAGGAGAAGTAGGCATTTCAGCATCATGCATAAAAGTGGATGAAGGGAGTGCGCTGATGGCACAGGGTGGTCCGAGGGACGGATAACACCCTGAGTGCACCACTGTGCTCATTATCAAAACGAATGAAGTTCCTTTTAGAGGATCCGCAAAAATTGAAAATTAATTTCGAAGTATGTAGGTAGTGAGCTCCAAGGTATGCCAATAATATGGCAGCAGTTTAAAGGGGTAGTATGTGATTCGGAGACCCCCATGATAAGCAAAATAGGTGACACCATGTCCTCCAACTTGCTACATGACATCAGGACTTACAGGTATCGGCTGTCCTCTAGCGTAGCCAGAAGTTAATGAAGTTGCGTGCTTTTGATTGAACTTTGAAAGCAGTGCTGGCATGGAGTAGTTCAAGGGGACTTACAGTCAGACCCCTATAATCCTGTTGATAGAAAATTAATGTACAACATGATAAACCCCCCCACTAATTAGATCCTGGTCTTAGCATTGCACTAAAACGGTAACATTTGAGGTGACTGTATAGGTATATGTAAAACTTGGCCTATCCAAGGCACCCATGGCGGTTACCCTTTGCATTGCAATAACCATGGCTTTTCTATCAGAATGGGGCGGTGGTTAGCAATACGGATGGGTATTACATAATTTATCTTTCACACATCTAACACATAGATATTTACCACATCTTGGAAACAGTTGTTTGGCAATATCTGGCTCATTACTGATAAAGTAGAGGGATTACAGTTTGTGTGTGTACGGTGGAGGGAGCCATCTCAGCACAGTTCCACCCGATGAAGCCGTGAGATTGTTATTCAGCTTGTGTTTCATGAGTGGGTGTAACTGCTGAAAGCGATCAAAGATCACACAATTGCTATTCTTTCCTTGGCTCGCAGTTTGTTCTTACCTGGAGACGTGCCAGACATGTAGAGTAATCATATACTGCTGTAAAGGTCATTAAATAAGCAATAATACAAGAAAGGTAATTTACCCAACATTGTGATCCTGTTACATTCCGGACGCCAGCTAGGTTTTTATGAGGACAGTAAATGTTTGATCACCAGTTACTAATGATCTATTACACAAATTCAACACGAGACAATCGACATGGAAAGCCATTCATGAAAATAGGTAAATTTACCATAGGGCAAGATGACTATAGAAGTTGTCTTCAGAATTCCCACATAGTCACGCAACATCATTGACTCCTCCAGCAATGACTACATGAGCCACCCACCTGACCAGTTGTATCTTGGTGGTTCATTACTCCATGTTGAGGTCTACCAAGCTGAAGGTCCTAGCCATGAGCGTGTCATGAGTGTTCCCTTGTTGTTATGACTACACTAGCATCTTCATTCAGTGAGGTCTGCTACTAAAAAAGGCTTGAATGTGAAGTCACCTCTGCTCCAAAATTGCAAAACTGCAGGGCTGAGCAAGATATCCACGCCCCGCAGAGCAGTAAGTCATAAAGAAGTGAGAGCAAAGTAGTAGAGAGGTTCAGTTTGATATAACAAAGAGTACCCTGACCCACAATGGTGTGGTCCTACGACAACGTAGAGCACAAACACACTGGGGCACATTTACTTACCCGGCCCGTCGCGATCCCCGATCCGGACGTCCGACGAAGAAGAGTCGGCGCGATTCACCAACATTGTGCGCCCGAGATCCTGCATGTGTCGCTCCTCCCCGCTGAGGTCCGCCGGAGTTCACTTTCTTCTTCGCAGTGCTTGTAAGTGCTGTCTTGTGGACACTATTACGATGTTAAATCCTGCACATTGTCCAAATCCGTCGGATCGTCCGACGGTCCGTCCCCCCGATTGTATGCGTGTGAAAGCCGGCGCGATGCGCCAAAATCCGATTGCGACAAAAACCCCTGTTAAAGCGGCGCTACATTGAAATCGGAGAGAAAACCCAAACGAAATGCACTCCGCGGACCCTTAGTAAATGAGACCCCAGCGTAGTAGCGATGTTATCTCCCTTTTTGGGTTTCCTGCAGAGTGCCAGTAGAACTTTACATTGACGTCTACCTGTAATAACTTGTTGTTGTGTCCTCCACAGCGCACAATGCTGAGCTCCACTTCTAAAAGTCAAACATAACAGGAATAGATGCACGGCAGCGAGCGTCCTGTGGGCTTAGTAAACCGGCCAAGTTTGTGCTGACTTGCATAACTGTTGGTTTTCTCACTGGGGTACAGCCAGCCGGATTACAACATTTCATTAATCTAATCTGAGTAAACGCTTTACAGACAAGGAAGGAAAAAGGCCGCAAACAAAAATGTGCAAACATGACAGTCCCTGAAGGGACGGGGATGGAATGAACACCGTAGGGCGAAAGCCACCTATTCACACTGAACAGCTCTAGGCTTACAGGTGTGGCCATCAGTGCCTCAGTATAAATGGACTAGGGGGCGCTAGTTGTGACCTGTGATCTGTAGATCACTTCCTGACGTGCTTAGTGACACTAAAGAGAGGTCAGAGTGTTTAGTTCCCACATTGGGTTACTTGTAATTCCTGTATAAGTCCTTAGAAAGTCCATCTAGGTGTGACGGTTGCCGATTGTTGGCCTCGAAATATACGTTTTATAATGTTTTATTACATCTCAGTTTTTCATGGTGCTCCTTGGGGGAGTTTCTCATTGAGGTTGTAAGTAAGAGAATATTGCATAACAATATCTGGGAGTACATGAACAGTCTAATTTGCCACTGTCCAGAAACATGTGATTGGGTCATGGACTTGGTGGGGACTGGAGGATTCTTTGGCCATTTCCCACCTGGTGGGGGCTGTGGGAGAACCTTTACAAGGACCTGCCCATGGGATCCAGGGGCTGGGAGACCTCTGATAAAGAGCACAGATGTGGCTAAGGGGCTGCTCAGAAGAGAACCTGTTGAGTTCAACCAGGATTCACCTCCAAAGCGATGCAGTTGGACCGAGGGTGGTCAGCCCTATGAGAAGTGATCAGTGACGTCTCAGAACAGAAATCTGGTTCTCATCATTCCTGGTTCAAGAGGATGCACAATGCCACTGGTTCCTCTAATCTATCCGGACATTCCAAAAATAATGCCATTGGGCAGTCCCCCTTTTTGTAGATCCGAAGGGATATCATCTGTCAAACCTTGGCCTTGCCATTTCTACTGATGCTCTACAAGCAAAGTATGAAACAGGAGAATGATACATGGTGGGTAAAAGGGATACAAACTCCATGGCCTCCATCATCCACCCTTTCAGGCTCTTCCATAAATAGGTTATTAAAATCACAGCCAGATCAAAAACAGTTGTTCTTGGTTGCTGTGCCCTGAGAACTCAATTCTCAAATCTTTTTGTCCAACCATGCGTCCTTACTGTATCAACCCCTTGTGTATTGGGTAGCCTTAATGCTATGCACTTCTCATGTAATGTGGTTCCCCTCCTCCCTCAGTACAGAGCCGCTTACAGATTATGTTCTGTGGGACCAGAGTGATGACGTCACACACATGTAACGGTCAGCAATTGGTGGTCATAGTATCACATGCTGTTCACTGTTTAGTGGTAGTATCAAGGTACTGCACTCAGTTATCATCAATTGAACACAGACCTTACTAGTGACAAGTCTGTCCAATTCACGGTCAAGGCACCAGTTTGCGAGAACCTTGTGATGCACCAACCTGAGTGTTGAGTCTTTTGCCTCCAGGCAAGCATCAATTCCAGAAAAATAGAGTGACTGCTTAGAGGTGCAGTCTCCTGCTACAAGCAGGACTTGACATGTAAAAATAGCAATTCTTTAACCAGATGTCAGCATGGGTGTGACACGCGCATGGAGAACTTACTAAAAAAAACCTGATATACTACTGGATAGTCTCCATAATTTAGGGGAGGGGTTAAACTTCATGTGCAGTTACCGCTGCAATTACAATAGAGTCACTTTTAGGAGGTAGATCCCAGTGATTATTTTCTCTTCACTCCTGCTGTATGGAACACTGCCTGGTATCATAATGGGGGCAACGCTATGGGGGTACTGCCTGGACACTGTTATGGGAACTCCATCGTGCTTGTCCTTATTCTTTGTTTGGAGTCCAAGGTCAGAACGACGGGCTTTACACCTCCCCAGCCACTACTGGCATTGAGCATGTTGTTCTTATATGCAGCCGCTCAGCCAGGTACAGACCCATTGCATGAAGCTCCCGACCATCAGTTCATCCAGTTTTTATAAGATTTAGTTTTTTCCCACACCCTTAAGAGTGGCCCTCGTTTCAGATGATTTTTCATATTGTGTGGGGGAGAATGTTGTGAACTTTTTCTAATATCATCATGCAATCTGCTTAGGCTACAGTCACACGACCGTAAGAAATGGCCGTATCCGTACCGTACGTTTTTTTACGGGTTACATACGGCCACATTGTTTCTAAGTAAAATATGTCCACATCATTTATATTGCCGTTTTTAAGCCTGCACCGTATTTTGGCCGTAGAAAAATATAGAGGAGTCTATATCTGTCCTGTATGCTCCATAGAAGTAATGGGAAAGTAAAAATAGGGCTAAATACGTGCTGCATACGGTTTGAACCGTATGCTGCCGTATATACAGGCCGTTTCCAGGGTGACCAGAATCATGGGGGTGGACCTTCCTGTCAGCATTTGGTCTGTCTAGTCGGGGCTCTGGTGACTGAGAGCAAAATGGCTTTCCCTCCATGGATCGTTTCTAGCTTTAGTCCAGGAGAATCCATGTTGTGGGATAAGCAAGACGAGAGCTTCTCAGACCGTTGCACGAAGGCCAAAACAGTGGGAGTAGGTGACGGCTGAGTTGCTTCCGGATACATGGATTGAGCGCGGGACCACCAAAGCAGACGTAAAGCACTTGGTGATTGAGAATTGGACCTCTGTGTCACCCCCACGTGCCAGTGCCTCTATGCATTGTGCATGATAAATGGTGACCCCTGCAGCTTTGTGCATGATAGATGTCACCCCTGCAGCTTTGTGCATGTAGAGTGTACCCCTGCAGCTTTGTGCATGATAGATGTCACCCCTGCAGCTTTGTGCATGATAAATGTGACCCCTGCAGCTTTGTGCATGATAGATGTCACCCCTGCAGCTTTGTGCATGAAGATGTCACCCCTGCAGCTTGTCGCATGATAGTATGTGATCCCTGCAGCTTTGCGCATGATAGATGTGACCCCTGCAGCTTTGTGCATGAGAGATGTCACCCCTGCAGCTTTGTGCATGAGAGATGTCACCCCTGCAGCTTTGTGCATTATAGATGTGACCCCTGCAGCTTTGTGCATGATAGATGTCACCCCTGCAGCTTTGTGCATGATAGATGTCACCCCTGCAGCTTTGTGCATGATAGATGTCACCCCTGTAGATTTGTGCATGAAGATGTCACACCTGCGCTTGTGCATGATAGATTTCACCCCCCTCCAGCTTGGTGCATGATAGATGTCACCCCGGTAGCTTTGTGCATGAAGATGTCACACCTGTAGCTTTGTGCATGATAGTGTCACTGCTGCAGCTTTGTGCATGATAGATGTGACCCCTGCAGCTTTGTGCATGATAGATGTCACGTCTGCGCATGTGCATGATAGATGCACTGCTGCAGCTTTTGCATGATAGATGGGACCCCTGCAGCTTGTGCATGATAGATGTGACCCTGCCAGCATCATGTGCATGATAGGAGTCACCCTGCAGCTTTGTGTGTAATAGATGTGACCCTCCTTTCTTTTTTGGTTTCAACAGTAGAAATCATCACCAAACGCTGGACATCTGTTGCCGATCGAGATAAAAGAGAAAAGGTAATGAGGGCCAAAAGCGGGAGAGGGAAATTGAAGAATAAACCATACACCAAGTACCTGCGTTTCTGGACGCAGTAGGATGTTGGAAAGTAAGTATAAGGTTTTCAAAATGGTAAACGTTCTATATGTCCAGAGGTGTTTTCTTTCCGCATGCAGAATTATATCACTCAACTGAAAAGATTCGTTATGCATGATTGACGGAATCCCTTGCATATACATGTTGATTTTTAATAGAATTTTTTATCCCACAGTACGGCTGTAAACCTGGCAGAATCACCAGAACCAGAGATGGCAGCCTCCTCTGCGACGATCCGACCACTGATGAGGAGGAGCGGGTGGAGAGGCTGGTACTTCCACTCAGGAGCAGCAGGAGATCCTGCTCCTGCGACATGCCCACCAGCACTCTATCTGCCACACCCATGCGATTTCTAGCAGCGGGCCACCGCAGGTCCAGGAGAAGACGACCTGGAGAATTGGCTCTATTAGAAATATTCGATCAGTTGCGGAATCGTAGGGATGACTCCCCAGAGGATCTCTACTAAGGGGACTGGCGCCCGAATTAAAAAAAGTGGCCGAACAAGACATGGCCAACTGTAAAGCGGCACGCTTTGCCGTTGTGCAGATATTTAAAAAAAATGATTATCTTTACAAAAAGGAGGTGGCTCTGTTCCTGACCGGCACCGGGAACGTGTTGGAGGCCAACTTCCGCCCAGCCCTCCACGGTCCACTAGGTTGTACCCCACATTTGAAGGCCCATGACATAGCCACGGCATCATGTCGCAAGAATTTTGAATTATAATTTTTTTTTGTTTTTTACGTATATAGTTAAAGATGTATCTTCATAAAAGTTAGAAAAAAAAGTAAAGTCTACTTTGTTTATTTGGAAATAGTCACCTAAAATATACACCTTATTAATACATGGGTTTACCTCTGAATCCAAGTCGGCCCAACGTGATTCGTGGGAAACCCAATTATAAAACATATAGCGTTACGAAACTGTGTTTAACCGTTTGTGTCTCAATACTACTGGTTGTGTACAGTTTGGAGGCAGAGAGTTCCTTTCTTTTATATAAATGTATTGCAGAGACATTCCCTTATCAAGACAGAACTGGGCCTGTGCCCGATATCCTGCATGTGTCGCTTCCCCGCTCAGGTCCCCGGGGTTCACCTTCTTCTTCCTGGTGCATGTAGGTGCATTGTCCGTGTATAATGCGCTGTGTGGGGAGTCACTAAGATCCTGCGCCCGATATCCTGCATGTGTCGCTTCCCCGCTCAGGTCCCTGGAGTTCTGCTTCTTCTTTCTGGTGCATGTAAGTGCATTGTCTTGCGACACAATTTGAATTTTAAATCCCGCGCTCAGTGCGAATCAGTCAGGTTGTCCAATGGCCGCCCCCCAATTTGTGTCGGAGCCAAAATCCGATTGCGTGCGCCAAAAACTGCGGCACAAATCTGCAGACCCTTAGTAAATGTTGCCCAATGTGTGATGTCTCATCCTGGCTATGCCGGGGGTCTCTGCTCAGCATTGTTCTGAAGGATCCCACCATCTTCCCTTACCGGGAGAATCCACATGTCGTCTCCCCCTTTATTAACATTGTATCATTTGTAGCAAATCTTTAAAATTGTTCACAGGAGGCAGAAACATTACAAGTGACATATAGATGTATAGATCTAGATCTAGTATTGTATGGTATCTAGACTCCTATTGTACGAGTACATATGGATGGATAGATCTATTAAAGGGGTTGGCCACTTATACCAAACTTTAAAAGGGAAAGTTTAAGACCCTAATAAGGTTCCTATCATTTCCAAAAGCAAAATTCTTGGACTAAGCTATACTTCTTAGAAGGATTGGAGCGGACATAGTGCAGGTAACCCAAATAAATGTAAAAGTCTTACTTGATTGAAATATATACAGAAAAATATTCTTAAAAACTTCACATTGAGATAAAAGTCCAGAAAATGCCTCATTCTGGCTTCTTCCGGGACATGGATCCTTACATACTTGCACTAAAAGGCTAATGTTTGCCCTTCACAACCAGGAGCCACGGGCCGTGGGACTCAGGACCTCCAATGACGTCCCACGTCCTGACAGATTCTGGTCACTCTTGGAGGGACGTGCGGATGTCACAGCTCCTGCTATCCCAGGGGGTCACATGTCTCACGTCTTCTGGCAGCAAACTTTGAAGGAAAACATCCATCCTGATAAACCAGGGACATTACTCCTAGATCCAGGCACCGGGACTTTGGGATCTTCTCATATTTGTTATCCATAGCCTCTTCCTTCTAAAATCAACTTCTATAATTATGCTAATTAGCCAGAAGGGGTCCCCTCCTCCTGCAGTCAGGCAAGCCCTTCTCGTGAAGTCAGGTAACCGCACCTCCTACAGTCTGGCACCCGCGCCTCTTGCAGTCAAGCAACCACACCTCCTGCACTCAGGTGACCCCTCCTCCTGCAGTCAGTTAACCCCCTTTTCCTGCAGTCAGGTGACCCCTCCTCCTGCAGTCAGGTAACCCCCTCCTCCTGCAGTCAGGTGACCCCTCCTCCTGTAGTCAGGTGACCCCTCCTCCTGCAGTCAGGTAACCCCCTCCTGTTGCAGTCAGGTGACCCCTCCTGTTGCAGTCAGGTGACCCCTCCTGTTGCAGTCAGGTAACCCCGCCTCCTGCAGTCAGTCTGCTCTGCCCTCTCCATGCATCTGGCCCAGCCTGAACTTTTTTTTGTTACAAAGTATCATTTGGCTATTGAGAATTATGTTACAAAGTATCAGTAATAATCTCCAAATTCTGCTTCGGAGACCTTATTACAGCAGCCGTCGCTTGTCCCTGATTTTCTGACCTCCCTATACGGCCGTTTAGTGTCTCTGGATTTGTAGTTGTGTTGTTGCCTCTCACAGATATAAGATGTTGGATACGGATGAGATCCGGGATTATCCGGAGCCGGGCCCCCGGAGCCGCATCTTCATAGCAGACACATTCCACCTTTTTTTTGAGAAACGTGACGGGTTCTCTCCTCCCCCGGGAATTCTCTTCACATCATTGATTGATCTTAATGGCTGAGAAACATCTGATCTCTGTGAAGCATCAAATATCCGATCATTTCTCCGGATTAATGGGAAATAAAAGGCAACGACACCTTCGCCTTTAACAAGATGAAAGGGATGAGCCTCCGCACAGCGGATCCGTCCTCCGAGACATCCGAACAGACAAGACAGAGACCTATTAATAACGCGCTCCCTCTAGACATCTCCACGCGGCCGACTCCTGGGTGAGGCAAGACAGGCAGTCGCCTTAGGAGCCCACAAACAGTGATATATACGGTATATATATATATGTATCTGCAAAACCCTTTATAGAGACTCTATTACTTGTACTGACCCTACAAAGCTGCAGCCAGTGTAAGGTATTGTCCCTGGAGAGATGTGCTATCATACATTTCTATATGTTAGTAGCAGCAGGACTGTGAAATATGGATTTATATTCCATTTTATTTATTTTTTTAATTGTATTTTAGTGGACTGCGAGTGTGTTCTCACACTGCTGTGTTCTGTGCTCTCAGTATCCAGTTTTGGGTATTGTCCCTGATGATTAGTGTGATCATACATATGAGTATGTTGTTAGTGGAAGCAGGACTGTGAAATATGGATTTATATTCCAGGATTGTATCGTCTCCATGTGCACCTCACACTGCTTTGGTCTTTGATTTCTGCATCCAGTGTTATGTATTGTCCCTGGAGATCAGTGTAATCATACCTGTGACTATGTTGTTAGTAGCAGCAGGACTGTGAAATATGGATTTATATTCCAGGATTGGATCTTCTCCAAGTGCAATGGAGGTGTGTCCTCACGCTGCTGTGCTCTGTGATCTCTGCAGCCTGTGTTATGTTTAATATCTTGAGCGATTTGCATTCACACCTTTGTTTATGTTAGTAGCAGCAGAACTGTGAAATATGGATTTATATTCCAGGATCGTATCTTCTCCAAGTGCACTGGGGTAGGGGTGGGGTGTCCTCACACTGCTGTGCTCTGTGCTCTCAGCAGCCAGTGATAGGTATTGTACCTGGAAATGAGTGTAATCATACCTGTGACTATGTTGTTATTAGTAGCAGGGCTGTGAAATATGGATATATATTTCAGGATTGTATCTTATCCAAGTGCAATGGAGGTGTGTCCTCACACTGCTGTGCTCTGTGATCTCTGCAGCCTGTGTTATCTGGACAGATATGCAATCACACCTTTGTTTATTTTAGTAGCAGCAGGACTGTAAAATATGGATTTATGGAAATATGGATGGCGCAGCTAAAGATTTTCTGCAGGAAAAGAGAACTTTGAATCCTGCTCCTATATAAATACCGGGGGGGGGGGGGGGGGGTGTCTCATCACTGTCATCTGTTACTGTGACTGGTGCCTGTCACCACCCCTGTCACTGTCATCTATGTCAACGTTGTCAGAATAATTTCCATCATATCCCACTACAGTCTCTCTGGGCCATACATATCACCGTGTAGCATCTGCCGCTCCATGATTCCCAGCATCCTACAAGACACATACACACAACTCAATGTAATATCAAACACATAAACTGACCTTACAATGATACAAATATTCCGTTTTTTGGCAGCTTTTCATACATCTCAGCAATGCTAATATGTCTGAGGATTGCAATGTACAGACAAACATCTGCTGGGCATTTCGAGGGCAGTAGATTGGGCGTGCAACCATCTGGAGGAAACATATCCGATTCTAAAGTGCTGACAAATAGTAACACAGAAGAATAACTAAAAAAGTAATTGAATCATTTCAGGTTCAGCAATAATAGAAAAATAGATGGAGGGAAAAGCCACAAAGTGCTCGTCTCAGAACCTTTTTTTAGCTGTTTTCTTCTTAGTTTTGTTGTGTTTAGTTACTCTCTGTACTGGAATAGATTTATATTATGTCTATGCAGGACACGCTGGAAATCATTTACTTTCCAGATCTTTCCAGAAGCTAACTACTTTCTCACGGCAACTAAGCTCCTATTCAGACTAATGGGAGCTGATCTGCAGTAACCTGGTCTGACCACTACAGAGAGAACGGCGCTGTCTACTGTTCTGTTTATTAGCTGCTGATCTGTGGGGGTGCTGGGTTTTGGACCCCCCACTAATCTAATACTGAGGACCAGAGATGATCGGATCTGATGTTTGTGTCCTGCCTCCTGGAATATTGCTGGATTGAAGGTGGAACAGCCAATACGACAAATTGACGCCCCTAGAAATTAGCCATGGCTATGTTTGGCCAATTGGACAAACCCTGGCCAATAATAACCATGGCTAGTTGCTAGAGGCGTAAATTTGCCAGATTGTCTGTTTAGGCACCAATCAATATGTCCGGGTCCTTGTCGGGGAGCGTGCCTGCTTATTTTGCAGTCCTGTTCCATTGGTTCCTCCATAGAAGTCCCTGGGTTCATGCCTTGAGATTTGCAACTTGGATCCATGGAAATAACCTTAGAGTGTGTGCACTTGAAATGGACATTTGGGTTGTAGACAGATAAGGACATTTTAGGAGCCTAATGTGTTCCAAATCATTCAGTGTATGATTGCCAAAAATTACAAAATCTTGTGCATTGAGTCAGATTTGGAATCTACCACAGTTTTAAGGAACCCCCACAAACTAAAGTCTCTAAAGTTTATTGCTTTTCGATATACTTGTGTGGACCCAGGTGACCTCTGCTGTTCTAATGGTCTCTTGAAGACCTCTGGGTCCAACCCATGGTTATTTGATTTACTATTGACTTGAAGGAGACTTGTTAGACTAGACGTTTCTTAGATGTTCAAATGGTTGACTGGTATTATGGTTCTCCTAAAGTACGGTTCCAATATGAGTATAAGACGGGGGAGGTCTTCTAAATAAGGTGGAAATTTGGAGAGGTTTTACTATTAGCTTCTTGAAAACTCATCTGGAGTTTGCGTCTTGAAACATGCTCAAAGACCTCCTTCCTCCGATGTCTATGACAGACTCCATTAACAACAGGTGGGGAATCATTGACTAAGTATTGGTTCACATGTGATGTAGACTTGGGTAGTGGGCCGGTCAGACAGACTGCAGAACCCATCAGAGCTTCTTAGACGACTTCTCCGTATGTGGCCCAATTCAGATTTATGACCTGCCCACTACCTGGAACATTGGGTGAAGCAGATGTTGGTCTTTCCTGTATATAGGATGTCCACCACCATGGTTGCTGGTTGTGTTCTTGTTTGAGATCTATTTTTATGCCTTCCAATGAGTAGCCGCCATATAAACCTCCGGGAATGTGTAGGCATTAAAGAATAAGCCTGAAGGAAAACAAGTTACTTTGAAGTTAAAATGTGTAAATGTAAGTACAGATTTACTATAGTCACGGCCCGGGAGTGAGTCAGTGACCACATCTGCCCCTGCCTGATACTTCCTTCACTCCTTCCTCTGCATCATCCCCTCATGATTTTCTTTTGTAGAAATGTGGTCCTTAGTAAGAACCTAATCTAAACCTGCTTTATATTACACAATATATATTGTAGTATCAACATGAAAAAATTTGGAATAATTACAGTAGACTGTGCTGGATAGAGTGGTGTAGAATGAACAGAGTCATCTCAATATGGATGGATCAGTTGATGTTTAGAAAGTCCTCCTGATCTACCACTATATCACCCACCCACCTCCATGTTACGACCTGTTTCTTTCAATGCTGCCTGTATCTTTCGTCATCTCTATCTGTAATGTGCCCCCATCTAATCTCTGCACACCCCTTGTGATAAAAGGCAGCTTCTCCCACCAGTTGGGTGGTGCCCGACTTTTACAGTTCCTATCTTTGTAGTCCTTTGCAAAGGCGTTTCTTCTGTTGTCCACTTCCAAAATTGTAGACCTTGGCTCTGCTGTATGATTCAGTTGTCAGATTGACCTGACCCTGATCCGTATCTGCCTGTCCTGTACCGTGTACTCTCTCTGACAGTCCATAGCTGCCCCAACCCTAGACTCTCTCTAAAAAGTCCGTGTCTGACTCCTGGCATCCTCTCATCTCCAGTACCAGGACCTTGTGATCCTGTCACATCAAAGCCCAGATCCCAGTACGGGGTAACAGGGTAAATATGAACAGGGTCTCTAGGATAACAGCCTTCGGATCAGTTGCTAGTCAAACTAGCCTGGTGACACAGTGATTTCTGATACCAGTGTGTATTATGCATATTTGGTGTATTTACTCGATTTGCTTGTTTTATGTAGATGTTGGGGCACATTTACTTACCCGGTTCGGGGAGTTCACAGAAAGTGCATTGTTCGTGTATAATGCCCTGTGCCGCGATTCACTAAGATCGTGCGCCAATATCCTGCATGTGTCGCTTCCCCGCTCAGGTCCCCGGAGTTCACCTTCTTCTTCCTGGTGCATGTAAGTGCATTGTCCGTGTATAATGCGCTGTGCGGGGAGTCACTAAGATCGCGCACCCCAGTTCCTGCATGTGTCGCTTCCCCACTCAGGTCCCCGGAGTTCACCTTCTTCTTCCTGGTGCATGTAAGTGCTTGATCTTGAGACACAATTTGAATTTTAAATCCTGCGCTCAGTCCAAATCGGATCGTCCAACGACACGCCCTTAATTTGTGTCACATGGAAGCCACCGCAGCTGCACCAAAAAAAACTATCACTTGCGCCAATATCCTAGAGCAAATACCTGTCCAAGCCACACAATCCCCGAAAATGGTGCAAAGTACGACGATAGTGCAGCTCGCGACCCTTAGTAAATGAGCCCCATTGTGGTAGAAGTGGTAGATCAGGAGGACTTTCTACAAACCAACTGACCCACCTTTTAATGATAATGAGATGACTCCCTATTCTATCCCACTCTATCAGGCAACATCTACTCAATAGACAGGTTTTTTTAAGTTGATATAAGTGCAATATAAAAAGGGGCAAATGCAATGAAATGCACTTTTTTTTAGCCCAATGTAACAATGGCACCTGTAGTAACCACAATTTGTCCTGCAGAAACCAAGCCCTCATTATCCTGCGTTTGCACTGCATTGTTATGAAGAGTTGAAAAAATTTAAAAAATGTATGTGGTCCTAATAGACAAAAATACTTGCTCTTTTCGGAGTCCTTGAGGGAATTACAGGAATTGCAAAATCTGACACAATATATAATATAAAAACAAAATTCTGCCCCGTCCAGTATATCCACACCCACTTAGCATGAGATTTGGCAGTACGCCCGCCCTGTAACATTGCTGACAAGAAGAATGAGGGTCCTGTCGTTGCGGATCTGCTATTTGTACAATGGGGAGACAGGACGTGATAGATGCCCTTTTAATGGGCAGCGCCGGGTTCTGTGTGACAGGCCCATACACACGGCTGCTAATGAATGTTCCCCCGGCCACTTTCTCTCCATTAGGAAATGTCAGCGGTAAATTAAGGAGAACAGGCAGCGCTACTGGACGAGGCAGACCTCTGATAAACCTGCTATACGGTTACAGCAATGAAAGCCACAGCGGGGCGTGTGTGTGTACAGCGGACGCTCAGCGTCGACCTAATGTGTCCCCAGAGCCCCGACAGCTGCCGGCTACAATTTAACTTCTCTGCTAAGAACTCGCCATAAGTAAAACAGAATTATAAAGTAATTGATGGAAGTCCCTGTAAACAGCTCCATTTATCATGAGGATTTTGGGGAGGGGGTACATGCACCCGTCTGCTCCACTTTTAGCCTGTTTTAAGGATCCAAGGGTATCAACATATCCCAGTCCCGAGACAGGATTCAGCTGTGTCCTTACACGATACAAGTGTTTAAACAGAAACACTTAAAACCGCAATCGTTTTCCGTCTTTTTCTTGGAAAAGAGCATCGAGAGCCGGAAAATCAATGTTATGACTGTTTACTTGTGACAAAAAAGAACAAATATACTTCAATCTAACTGGTTACGGAGTCAGCCAAGGATTCTGGATGTTAATCCTAAATTTGGATTGGACGGGGGTTGTAGATTTTTTTGCAGCAAATATTGGCTACTTCACTGGCACTAAAATTAAGGGGTCCCTTCTGGTAACTTTAAATGATTAATTCACATAAATTAATTTACTGACTCCACCAAAGGCTCTTGAGGAAGAATGGGGGGGAGGGGAGGATGGGGAGATTGTAACCCGGACCAGGAGTCGTAGGGGTCTCCTGCCCATATATAGAAATCAATACTATAAAGAACACTTCACATTTGGGGATCTGGTATAGATTTAATATTGGGGAGCAGAAGTGTAAAGTTCAGTCTCTATGTAGAGTGTATAGCAGTTCAGGTCCAAACCACTGGGGGTAATATGATGATTGTGGTTATATTCAATAATACAAAAGGGAGAGGCTGTCAGAGGAACAGCTGTCACCTACTTTGGTTTAGCTGATTAGAGAAGATCACAGAAATCACTGCAAAAAGCCCCTACGCATCACCGACGGGCTGTTATTCTGTGATATAAAACATTGGTCCACATTCTGTAACGTTCTAGTCTTTTAAGAGGTACGTTACCACGACAGCCTATACTGTCAGTCTCCTTCCCCTCCTGAAAGCTAACAACATATGCATCAGCATATAATTGGCAAAAGCAAGGTATCTAAGCCTAAATATATTACTGGCCCCAACACTATTGGACACCCCATTCCAGTGCCCCCCACAATGTATTATTCCCCCATTTCAGTAGCCCCTTCCTTCTGATCCCCCCTTTTCACCAGCTCCCTCCTTTATAATGTCTGCTAGTTGTAGGCCCTGATTGATGCCCCCTTTTCCTGTAGCACCTCCATTTATAACCCCCTAAATTTTAAATTTCCACATTTTTGTAGCCTCCATTTCTCAATTTTCAGATACTTACCTTTCATGTTTCCCTTGTATAAATCGTCTTCCCTTTCCTGCCTCTGTTGCAGGTGGCTCTGCAGCCAGGAGGCACAACGACACCATCACATCGCACTGACCTCTGGCCACGGAGCAGTGGAGAGGTTTAACGGTGGACTGGGGGGCCATTGGATTTAACTCTAGATAGAATTGAAGCCTGGGATGCCAGAACAGACCCAAAAAATCAGGACAGTCCAGCTCCATCCGGTAAAGTTGGTAGCTATGCTACAGAAGCTTAGCTCCTACCTGGGCAGGAATCCCCCATCTTTACAATGCCCCTTTATCAGATACTTATCTTTCCCGGTCCCCCTGTAGAAGTTATCCTCCCTTTCCTACCTCTGCTATCTGTGGCTCTACAACCAGGAGGCACATGGACACCATCACATCCTACCTGTGGCCAAGGCTTAACGGTAGAGGGGGGAGCCCATAGCTCCCTCTTTATCATTGTATTTAAGTCTACATACAATTAAAGCCTTGGATGCCAGAACAGAACCAAAAATCCAGGACTGTAAAGTCGGGAGCTATGCTACTACCCTGACAGGTAGCCCCCATCTTTATAATGCTCCTTTTTCACATACTCACCTCTCCAGGTTCCCCTCAGATGTCGTCTTTCCTTTCCTGCCACTGCTGTGCATGGCTCTGAAGTCAGGAGACACTGGGGTAGCATCACATCCCGCCTGCTGACCTATGTACAAGGGGCAGTGGCCGAGGCTTAACGGTGGAGCGGGGAGACGATGGCTCCCTCTTTTCCATTTTATTTAACTCTATATAGAATTGAAGCCTGGGATGCCGGAACAGACCCAAAAATCCAGAACTGTCCTGTTCTATTTGGGAAGGTTGGGTACTATATAGAGGCACTGCTCCTACTCGGACAAAAATCACCAATATTTATGGTTCCTTTGCAGTAAACGGATCGTTACCATACAGAGACTTGGAGATGAAAAATTGGGGATGGCACAAACAGCAGGGGGTTCAATGCATACTGAAAATACTGTTTGGGTCACAATTTTACACCATCCCAAATATTTCAGATTCACAGGCCACCCCGTTCTGCTCTATTTATGTACTTAAAAGGGGAGCCAGAGGGCACAATCTACATCAAAATGAGACACAAAGTCAGTGCTAATCATTATGAATGAGCAATTCATGTAATATTGAAAGACGGGACAAGTTGACGTCCTGCTTGACACATCGCTCTCGCCAGCAGCGCGTATCGTTTTTCAGTCTTACGTGTGGGTCACAAGTTTACCGCTATAATTACCCGTCTCTTGTTATCCTGTTACTTTGTTATTGTTGAATATGAATAAAATCCTCCAAGATCGTTGACAGTCGTAGCCAATAGCAGCTGACACTCCCGGCTGAAGCTTTGTCACAGCCGAGGACTCTATGTAACAGATGGCTGCCCCTCTGGACCTAGAATGTCCTTAATCTCCCCCCCCCCCCCCCCTCACAGTTACATTTAACATTGGCCTTCGAATCTTGTAGGAAATGAGTGTAAATTCATAGCTGTCATGTTTGTAGTATATAGAAGTCATTATAGCAGCTCATGTTCTGTAATCAGGTGTCGGTCACTGGTCTTTGTCACAGCCGACGTACGGTACGGGGTAACGTTAGACTTTATTGGAAAGGCATCTGATACTTGTTTATGCAACTCATTTGTTTATGGAACCACCAAACGACCAACAAACCGTTTTCAGGGAGAGGAACGTCAACTTCAGAAGGATATTAATCATCTTGTTATTGAATAAAGCCCATTCAGTCAGCCTAAAAGGGTTGTCCCACCAACAAAAATTTCCAATATGATACAAGAATGTATTAAAAGGACTAATAGTGACCCTATGGATCCCTGGATGCTCCCATGTCATGATCTTCCGGGACCTATATATAGGTCTTTAACAAAAACATATTTTGATTTATCATGGTGACCTCAGTTGTGACCAGTAGACCAAGAAGCATTGGAAAGACGGATGTTCTTCTATTACTTTCTTGCAGTCTAAGTATTTTTGAGTCCTTAAAAGATGTCTGTTAAAGTTTCAATGGAAACCAAGGGTGTCTTCTAAAGTTTCATTGGAAACTAAGGATATCTTCTAAAGTTTCATTGGAAACCAAGGGTATCTTCTAAAGTTTCCTAATCCAACCGCCATTCAGAGCCTCGTAGGAGCCATTCAACCTAGGAACAAACATTAAATATGACCAATGTTTACTGATCTTATCTGGGAACTCTGAAGTTATACTGTACGGAGGAGCAAGAGAGACCAACTCTGCATCCTCAACATCCACCGAACTACCTATACAACCCAAAGAACGTTACAGCAAAAATAAATACAATGGCGCTACCCCTAAAGTATATATGGATTGGCTCTCGTTCTCGGCCTTCATGGAGGTCACTCAGTAAATAGTGATAAGACCTTTGATATTGTGATGTTGTGACTCACTTGGCATAGGCCTTCTCCAGCAAGGCGGGCCAGAACTCGCTCTTCTCAGCAGAACTGACAAACACCAGCTCTCCAGACTTTGTAGGTAGACGATCATCTACCACGACGTCAACCCATTGGCCGTACTGCCAGAACTGGAAGGGGAAATGGAGAAGATTAATAAGCACTGAAGTATCTATGAAGCCCTCAGGGGTGGATTAAGACTACCATGGGCTCTGGGTTGTATTATAGTTGTGGACACATCGATTAGAAACAAGATTGCTGTCCTTGGATACGACCACATCCGCTGCAGTGATTGCACAAAGAAACAAATAGTTTTTGCATATGAAAAATCCATGTCCCACAGCCGTCCTGTGGAAATGATCATTGGATCATGGTGGGGTCAGACAATAGCTCATGCAGGGTAAATTATGTTGCCTTAAGAAACTTTGGAGGACCTTTAAAGGTCCTGAAAGCAGTGGCGTATATGTATAATGCATGGTTTATAGTAATAGTCTTCTCATACGGGAAAGTGACACCATAAGGGCCCCCTAAACCTCTTGGGCCCTGGTGCAACTGCAACCTCTGCACCACCTCAAGTTACACCCCTGCCTGAAAGGGCTCTTTACATAGCTGCCACACAGGTATGAGGATTTCAGGGATGGAGAAGTCTACAGTGCAGCTTGAAATTTAAACTAGTAGCCTTGGGCCCCAGGCAGCTGCCACACACCGCCCATATCATATTCTGCTAATGATTGAGACCGTGAGGTTAGGGCTGCACATTACCACTTAATCACATGGTGAGTTGAGGGTAAAAAGTGCAACTAAAACTAGAAAATGCATCTCCAACAGTTTTAATTTTGACATCCCCCCCATAATTACCTGAAAATGGAATATTCCGGCATAGTCCTTTTGAAAACTCTGCTGGGAAGGAACCACCTGCTCCTGTAGAAGGGGGTAAAGGGTCAGAGAGGCAGCTGCAGCAAGAAACCAGCAGTTACCTAAAAGAGAAGACACAAGCAATGAGTGTAACTACACCCAGTGACTACTCACATCTAACACTGATGGGCATTTGGTTGAATAGAGACTTTTATGTCCATCCATGATTTAGCTAGTTCCTTCCTTAAAGGGGTATTCTCGCCTGAGCATTAACCTTTAACTTAATTCATCTGCCATTACATACATTTCTTCAGTTGGATGTTATTAAAACATTTACCTCTGTGAAGATAATTTCCTGTAAATGTAGGCATGTTGTCCCTTAGAAACATGTTTGGTGTCCTTGGATACGACCACATCCGCTGAAGTGATTGCACAAAGAAAAAAAAATAGTTTTTGCATATGAAATATCCAGGAGTTAATCCATGTCCCACATCCGTCCTGTGGAAATGAACACTGGATCATGGTGGGGTCAGGCAATAGCGCATGTCTAGCCACTGCTGGAAGATTCAGAGGGTGGTCGTATCCAAGGACTGCTATCTAAAGGACAACAATTATGGGAAATTATCTTCACACAGGTAAATTTTTTTTGTTAACATGCAGATGAATTATATTAAATGTGAATGCTCAGATGGGAATACCTCTTTAAACCAGACAGGGCCACCATTTTTGGGTCATCATGTTCAGCCACGTTCAGCAGGGACTGTCCTGTCCCACTTACCCAGCTGTCCTTGGCAGATATCTGTCCATTTCATGTTATCGCTGATGAACTGAGGGACCTGGACAATCTCCTAGAAGAGATGGAGAAGAGGTTTGTGATATATTGTGTCCTTTTAGCGAATCTCCTCTGTTATTACCGGGTCTCGGGTCCAATCCTTGGTTACAATTGTGGCCCCTATAGTCTTTGTCCAGTGTCTCTTCTAAAAACAGTGCCACACCTGTCTACAGGTGGCGTCTGCTACTGCAGCTCAATCCTATGAACATCAATGGAGCAGAGATGCAATACCAGACCCGGCCTGTGCGTAGGTGGGGCGCTGTTTTGCTCAGAAAACCTTTAGATAAGCCATAATGTGGATGTATCCAGTGAGGTCTGTTTTGATCTTTATTTGTGGGTCTTTTTGGTTTTGCTCTTGTCATTGTGCAGGTCCTTTGAAAACGGATAAATAACGTGCATAAAGCGTTGAGTAAACACGAGGGATAATACCTCTATTCTAGCGGTAAGAGTTACAGGCGGAGCAGCCGTCCGGCCAAACTGGTCCAGCTGTAAGTAAGACACCAGCGGCCGTGACGCAGCATTGTGCTCTCTATTGTCTGCTTAAAGGGGATGTCCTCCGGTTACATTGCGTGACAAGTCGTGTAAAATAAGGTGTAGGCCGCGAGTCCCTATAACTATATTCTCATCCTGGTGTCGGCCTCTACAGAAGGAAAATGTGGAAGTTGTTCTATAATCTTTGCATCGCAGAGAAGTTTTCCTACCATTCATAGAAAAACTTTACAAACAGTAAAAAAAAAATACTTCTACAATCATCAATATCAAGTATGATAAACCAGGGACACTTATAGACCCCGGCACCGTGACTGTGGTAATATTCTTATATTTGTTATAACATTATGCTAATGAGCCAGAAGTGCTATGTGGGTGTTACTAGAGCCCCTCCGTGCTGCAGCTTCACTGGCTGTTACTCTGTCTGGTCCCTCAGCACTTCCTCCCCCCCTCTGTCTGCCTGCTGTAAATTCACAGTGGGGGAAGGGGGCAGTGGCGTAACAAGAAGCTGATGGGCCCCAGTGCAAAGGCTGTGCCAGGCCCCCGACTATAATGTAAGGTTTATAGTACTAGTCTTCTCATATGGGAAAGTGACACCATAAGGGCCCCCTAAACCTCTTGGGCCCAGGTGCGACCGCAACCTCTGCACCCCCTCAAGTTACGCCCCTGGAAGGGGGGAAGTGCTCCCACACAGTGTAACAGCCTGCTGATGTACAGCATGGAGGAGCTCTGGTAACACCCCCAGAGCCCTTTATGGCGTCTCTGGAGATCCATAGATTGGACAAGTTGGAATTCAACTGCCTGGTCCTCTTAATTTGGGGTTTTCTGTGGCTTTTTCTATTCACTACATGCAACTTTCCAATCATATATGCGTATAGAGGAGTCAGGAGAGATCGCGTGTATAGGCGCCTACAAGAGGTATTCTCATGTCATTAATACATGATGAATGCAGGTTCTACCCCGGGCACCCACACGTATCTCAGAACAAGGGGCCACTGGGCCCCTTCCCACGGCCGGGCCCTTAGGGGAGTTGGCAGAAACTCCCCATTCAGGTCTATGGGAGTGATGTCAGGTGTCACCCTGATGGGGGTGGTAGTCCTCCCTCAGTAATGTACATATCACTTACACTCCGGGTTCCTGTTACTCGCGGTTTATGACGGGTGACGTGTACAATAACACTGGGTGTGTACAGATGGTGGGTGCCACGTGGGGCGCTATTAGTTATGGAGAATCTGGCCCGAGGTCAATATAAACAGAGATAAGAGAGCGGAGGCGAGAGATGACACGGAGCAGCACCGGATAATACTGTGCACACTGCACCGGCGCTCCACCGCCATTGTTATCATCCATACTGGTCCATGACGTGTGGTTCTGAACGGCTTCCGGACCTCCCTGTAGGAAATGCAGGTGTGACCAGTACCCAGTATTTGTTATTTGGTGACTATGCACATTGGGGCACATTTACTAAGGGTCCGAACGCCGCACTTTCGTCTGGATTTCCCAAATATTTCCATTTTGCGCCGAATTGCCCAGGGATTTTGGGGCACGTGATCGGATTGTGGCGCATCGGCGCCGGCTTTCACGCAACAGAAATCGAGGGGGCGTGGCCATCGGACAACCCGACGGATTCGGAAAAACTGCGGAATTTAAAAAACGATTTGTGTCGCAAGATCAGCTCTTACATGCACCGGGAAGAAGGTGAACTCCGGCGGACCTCGGCGCAGCAGCGACACCTGCTGGATATCGTGCACACGATCTTAGTGAATCGCCGGAAGACCCGAATCAGCGTCGGACAACGCGCCGCGGGATCATGACTGGACCGGGTAAGTAAATGTGCCTCAATAAGTTTACTCCATAGGAAATGATTTGCTGATTGATGGGGGGTCCCAGAGGCAACTCCCAAACACGGACCAGTTCTGTTTGCAGCGAGGATGACCCAGCGATCTGCTGTGATCTGTGAGGAAACCTATCAGCCAGTGTTCAATTTCCCTACTCTGCCTCCACTGGAGAAATGAAGTATTACAGGAGACCCATAAGATAGCAATGCACTGCATGGGATTGTTGGTCCTCCAAGCACTGCCTAATTATTACAGGTCCAGAACAATGACCCCCCCCCCCTCTATTTTTCCCTATTCCCTTATAATTAGAGGGAGAGACTAAGTAACATCAATGATATAAAATTATATTATATCCAAGGGGTAAACATTGCACTAGCTGCCAGCGCCCCCCCTGACCATGAGGTTGTGTCTGGTATTGCAGTTCATCTTCTAATGAACAGCTTTTCCAGCAAATTCGTTGAAGTCTCAAGTTGTCACCCAGCTTTCCTAGACGTAGATCCACCATCGGAACAGATATATATATGGTTAATTGTTATCTATCCACATTATCCAAGAAAAATTCACTAGTAAATTTTCTGACTTTCCAGGTAATCCCGGCTCCTTACCTGAGGTCTCTTCCACTGGATCCCCCTGGTGTCCGGAGACCATGGTCCTAACTGGTTGTATCCCAGAGATGTGGGACCGGCAGGAAAATGTGGGTCCTCAAAGAGACATTTCTTCTGCAGACAGTCCTGGAGGAGGGTCCTGTAGTCCTGTCCCAGGAAGGGATCAACGTTCCCCCTGGGCAAAGAAGAGTCATCATCCTGCAGCAGGCGGACAGTGATCGCTGCTGCAGTCATGGTGAGGACTGAGGCCATGGGATTACCTGCTGCAGGTGTATATGTGTCCCCGGGAGGAGGGAGGGGTCAGAGGACAATGATAAAGCCTCCTACCTGTGCGCACAACACAACCTGACGTCTACTATGTACAATGGGGACAATGACACCCAAATCTGAACAGGAAAATCGTCTGCTCCAAGGAAAAAACATACAGATTGCAGAACAAAGTGTCCAATGGGGTTAGTAAAAATGTACAGCCCCCGAATATGGACGAAAGGACCCAAAATCATGTATCATCATGTATACTTCGCATTTCCCCATTCACTGAAATTTCATTGTCCAAAATTTTAACACTTAAATAAGGGCCTTTTACCCCCTTTATTATCTCCATCCTGAGGAACCGGCGTATTGAGTAATGCAACTGCCCTGAAACTATGCTAAGTAGTCTCCTCCTGTGCCATGCGTTATCCAGGGGGGCGGAGCAGATAGTCTGGCTCCACCTACCTGACGGTTGAGGACTAGGAGAAAGTTCCAGCTATACCAGAATCAGCGGAGCATTGGTTATTGAGGGATACAAAGATTTGGGGTCGGAGAAGGGGGATTAGAAGTCATCTTTAAGCTCCAACCAAAAATGCCATTTCCTCCAAAAATATTTTTTGGCAGATTTTCATAAATCTAGTGTACAGGCATCTATAGACAAGCAGGTCCAGGGAATGTCTTCCCCACACAGTGGCAGCCTGTCCCATGTGTGGTCTTCTCAAAGAGGGAGAGTATTATGATAGGTGGTCACTCATAGAGGGGCATCTTACATAGAGAAAAATGGGGAAAATTGGTTTCTGCAAACGACATTGGGGCACCTTTACTTACCCGCCCGGAGCTGTTCACAGAAAGTGCATTGTCCGTGTATAATGCCCTGTGCCGTGATTCACTAAGATCGTGCCCCCGATATCCTGCATGTGTCGCTTCCCCGCTCAGGTCCCCGGAGTTCACCTTCTTCTTCCTGGTGCATGTAAGTGCATTGTCCGTGTATAATGCGCTGTGCGGGGAGTCACTAAGATCGTGCCCCCGAAATCCTGCATGTGTCGCTTCCCTGCTCAGGTCCCTGGAGTTCACCATCTTCTTCCTGGTGCATGTAAGTGCATTGTCCGTGTATAATGCGCTGTGCGGGGAGTCACTAAGATCCTGCACCCGATATCCTGCATGTGTCGCTTCCCCGCTCAGGTCCCCGGAGTTCACCTTCTTCTTCCTGGTGCATGTAAGTGCATTGTCCGTGTATAATGCGCTGTGCGGGGAGTCACTGAGCTCGTGCCCCCGCGCCAAAATCCTGTCACGTGTGACACAATCCCCTGCTAAATACCTGTCACGGCCGTGCAAAACCCGAAAATGTCGGAAAGTCCGACAAAAGTGCATCCGCGGACCCTTAGTAAATAAGCCCCTATTGCATGCTGTAGGCACATGGAGGTGTATGGGCACCAGAGTTTGGATCCCTGCAATGTCGATCCATAGAATTATTGTGCGCCTATAATTTAAGTAACATGAACCACTTATAGACTGTGAAGTTTATACAATTTTTCTGGTGTAGACGCTCCATAATGATAGTTTTGGCGCCCCATGGGAGCTCATTTTTTCTACTTTACTGTCTTTTGGTCACTTCCGGACCTCTGGTGGATACCTGGTTATTTGAGCTTTGGGAGCTGCTTATTAACACCATCACTTTGCGGAATAAATCCTCCAGCCTATAAGGACACCTTACCCCAGAGTGGGCTTTCCGTGCTTTATGTCAAGTGGATACCAGGTGAGCAGTTCAGTTATCTGCCTGGACTTCTCTTCCCTGTCCCCATCAATAAAAAACAAGGCGCCTCCTCTAGTTCTTGTTTTTTCCTATTTCATAATACTGTGATTCTCAATCTTTGAGTTGCAACCACTTTGGGGGTTGAACAAGATCAGCGGTCGACAGGGGTCGCCTAAGATCATTGGAAATATGTTTTCTGATGGTCATAGGGACAGAGACACCACTCACCTATGGAATAATCAAATGTACATGCTTCTTTAAAGGGACCACATTTTCACTAAAGACAGGTTTTCCTATCTGGGCATTCAAATTTCATTTAATTAATTTTCCGTATGTAAACAGTTCTTCAATTGGATGTTATTAAAAAAAATGTTCCCGTGTGAAGATAATTTCTCATAAATGTTGCCATGTTGTACCTTAGAAACAAGATGGCATCCTTGGACACGACCACCTGCACTATTGAGCCCTGCCTGACCACCAGGATTCAAGGTTCATTACCACCGGACGGCTGTGCAACATGCAGTAACTCCCGGACATTTCATATACAAAAGCTTTTTGTTCCACCAGCAATCCCTCCAGCAGAGGTGGTCGTATCCAAAAACACAGTCTTGTTTCTAAGGGACCAAATGACTACATTTATGATAAGTTATCTTTCACCCAGGTAAAAAAAAAATTAATAACATGTAATTGAATTTATAAATGAAATTGAATGTAAATGCCCAGACGAGAACATCCCTTTAAGCTATAAACTGGCTGCACCCTTTAGGGGTTAAAGAGTGGCAGTATTAGGAAGGCTGAGAACCACTGCCCCCGGTCATAGCCCGACACCATTTCTTCCTTGTGTCTTGCAGTCTGCAAACACCTTGAAGGTTTCTCATAGTTCTGGTAATGACACTGATCCTCCCTCCGTGTGCAGGAGGCGGCGGGGAGCAGCCAGTTCTGCGCACACATCTCATGCCCCGCAGCTACACATACGATAGGACTCTGATCCTTTCTGTATACACATAAAGCCGCGGAGGGAATTGTTAGATGTTCATTAATATAAATAGGCCTAAGGCCGTATAGCGCTGACGGCTGCCAAGTGACTTTATGAGGGATCTTGGCTGAGGGTGGCCCATAAAAAGATGAAATGGACGGGCGTCGTGTTTGAAGCTTAAGCCGCTGTAGGCAGTATGATGGTGCGGGCGAGGACGCGATTACATACACGGGCGGCGGGCTGGGGGTAACACAAGGTGTCAGCAGGGAGGTAGCACCCACCAGGCTACACCAGGACCATGAACCCGCAGGTGGAGATAAGATCAGGAACCCGTCTACCTGGAAGAGCTACATGACACCCGGAACAATGGGAAAATGAATAATACACCGATCTGGTTACCTACATCTCATGGACAGCGGCCAAATATCCTATCGTCTGCATTAACCCCATTATATCCGAGAGGCTTTTGTTTAATTCTTAAAAAAATGTACCATCAAAATCCATCCTGATAAACCGGGGACATTACTCATAGATCCAGGCCCCAGGACTGTGGTATCTACTTATATTTGTTATCCATGGCCTCCTTCCTGTTAAAATCAACTTTTATAATTATGCTAATGCTTATGAAGGGCTCCTGGGGCTGTTACCAGAGTTGTTGTAGCTTCACAGACTGTTAGGCTACATGCACACAAATGTTTGGGGAACGTATAGACGGCCAATATACGTCCCCTATACATTGCTATGGGCTCACGGCCCTCTTCGGGAGCACACGTGCGGCACCGTACCGCTCCGTAGCCCGGGAAAAGATAAGACATGTCCTATTTCTTCCCGTGTTACGGCGCTGTGCGCCATATGTTCCTATGGAGAGGGGCGGGGGTGAGCAGCGCTCACCTCCTCCTCCTCTCCCCGCGCACTGCCGTGTGCCCGCCGTGCTACGGTACGGTGGGCTACGGCAGTGTGCATGTAGCCTTAGACTGTGGAAGAGTACTTCCCCTCTCCCATGTTACAGCCGGCAGAGGGAGCAGGGAGAAATGCTGAGGGAACAGGGGTAAGGCAGTGTACAGGCCTACAGTTAAAGTTGTATTTAGAAGGCAGGAAGCCATGGATACCCAATATAAGAAGATACCACAGTCACGGTGCCGGATCTATGTCCCTGGTTTATCAGGATGGATTTTGATGGTAGATTTTCTTTAAAGTTTTCCTCCAAATAATCATTTTTTTTTAAATCCTTAAATATCCTATCATTGCTTCCAAAGTCAGATGCAAATGAGAAGAGAAGAGCCATATTTGCGGAGATAAGTCACTTTGCAGGGAGAGCGTCACTTCAGATACTCGCCTTCAATTCTATAGTATTTAGAATCATGGTATCATATTAAAGATACGAAACTCATCTTTCAGATTGCATCAGGGTTGGGGTTCTTTGTGCTACAGAACCAGAGATACAGCCAGTATCTCTGCTTCTGTAGCTCAACAAGCCTGATGCCATATGAAATATTAGATACTAGGACTATGGTATAGATGCTGTAGAACTAAAGATAGTGACAACCACTATCTTCTCTGTGTGACTCACCTCTGACATAAAATGGGGCTCATTTACTAAGGGTCCGAATCGCTCACTCTCGTAGGGTTTCCCAACGATTTGCGCGCCGATTCGCCCCAGGATTTTGGCACACCCGATAGGATTTTGGTACATTGGCACCGGCTTACACGTGACAGAAATGGGGGGGCGTGGCCTTCGGACAACTTGACGTATTCGGAAAAACGCAGAATTTAAAAAAGAATTTGTGTCGCACTTACATGCAACAGGAAAAAGAAGGTGAATTCCGGCGGACCTCGGCGCAGCAGCAACACCTGCTGGATATCGGGCGCACGACCTTAGTGAATCCCGGCCGGACCCGAATCAGTGTAGGACAACGGGCCGCGGGATTGCGAGGTCCGGGTAAGTAAATGTGCCCCAGTGACTTTTCTCACCTCATTTGCATGTGACTTTAGAGTAGATATCTCATAGGTAAAACGGTGTGGAATTCTAGAAAGGATATTTCATCTGTTACATGAGGGGGCTGGAAATTGAATGGGATAAAATTTGGTCCCAGAATTCCTGTATTTCCATAGTGTTGTTTAAAAGTGGGTGGGGCTAGGTGATGAGGAAGGTGAAGAATTTTTGTGGAATTTTCCCTCGCTATTTCCACATTTGGATAAATTACATACACTGCACTGCGCTTGTATTATTTGGGGATTTTCACAATGTAATACACAATGGGGCACATTTACTTACCCATCCTGCGCGATCCCCGAAAGTGCATTGTCCGTGTATAATGCGCTGTGCGGGGAGTCACTTAGAGTGCACCCGATATCCTGCATGTGTCGCTTCCCCGCTCAGGTCCCTGGAGTTCACCTTCTTCTTCCTGGTGCATGTAAGTGCATTGTCCGTGTATAATGCCCTGTGCGGGGAGTCACTAAGATCGTGCACCCGATATCCTGCATGTGTCACTTCCCTGCTCAGGTCCCCGGAGTTCACCTTCTTCTTCCTGGTGCATGTAAGTGCATTGTCCGTGTATAATGTGCTGTGCGGGAAGTCACTAAGATCGTGTGCCCGATATCCTGCATGTGTAGCTTCCCCGCTCAGGTCCCCGGAGTTCACCTTCTTCTTCCTGGTGCATGTAAGTGCATTGTCCGTGCAAAATATCATCACTTATTCACAATATACAGTCACAGAACACTGCCCCCTAGTGGCCACTTTATGATGAAATATACGTTTACACATCACTTTTTATGAAATATTATAGGGCAGCTGCTACAAAGAGACATGACTATATATTATATCATATAGATACCCTATATACACATGACTAAAGAGAAGAATGGCGCCTCCTAGAGGGCCTAGCGAGGTGCCACTTAGAAACACGTCTTGCCATGCAGATTCCAGTAAGCTGGTAAGGGTCACATGACTCCCTCCCCTCTGGAACATATGAACATTATTGGGAAAATTTTATGTTTCTGTTTATACTCACCCTGCTGTGCTCTTAGCTCTCTGCAGCCCCACAACAACTTCCTTCTATAGTATCCAACCAATAACCTGCTACATAATATACTCAGAACAGAGGTTAAATGTACTAAGCTAAGAGCACAGCAGTGTGAGGACATGCCCCCAGTACACTTGGAGAAGCTACAATCCTTTAATATAAATCAATATATCACAGTCCTGCTGCTACTAACAACACACACAAAGGACTGATTACACATCCCCAGTGCACTTGGAGAAGCTACAATCCAGAAATATAACACCATATGTCACCATCCTGCTGCTACTAACAACATACACAAAGGTATAATTACACAGTTACTTCAGGACTGGTACCTAACGCTGGGTGCCTAGAGCACAGTGCACAGCAGTGTGAGGACATACCCCCAGTGCACTTGCAGAAGCTACAATTCTGCTATTAACAACACACATAAAGAAAGGTATAATTACACGTCTCTCCAGGGACAATACATAACACTGGGTGCCGAGAGCACAGAGCACAGCAGTGTGAGAACACTGTCCCCTTACACTTGGAGAAGCTGAACATTATCTAACTCTTAACAGTACTGAATGTTTTTGACAAATTCCTGCTGAATTTGGGGATTTTTGGTGTCATTAAAGGAACACTCCAGGTAAAGCAGATGTACATTTATTAGTAGCTAATACCAGTGCTTAGAGGGCGGGGCATGGCACATGATGATCTCTTTGTGAGTCTTTGTGTCCCGCTATCCTGGATCATGCGAGTCCTCTACTTGATACATTGTATCTTTTTTCTGGAGTGTCCCTTTAAATTTGTTAGTATAAATGATGGGTTCAGTTTGGATAAATATCCAATTACCTGGTGGAATCCCTGAAAGGTTATCAGAGGATTCTGACCTCTGACCTGTTTACTAAACCCCTGGATGCAGCCGCGTGACGGATCGGTTACATCGAACACGTATGTAAATAATAGTGGCATGTTCTGGCTCACAAGTGAGGACTGTACACAGCCCCTCCGCCACCCTATAGAGGGTCCTACAGTCCATACAGGGACAAGCAGGAAAGCAGCCATGGACAATCCCTTTAAGCAGCCATGGACAATCCCTTTAAGCAGCCATGGACAATCCCTTTAAGCAGCCAGTCTTATGAATCCAGTCACCAAAGTGACAGAATAAGATTTTGGGCATCGGTCATCTAAAGGAACTTTTTCAATATTCGCAAAGCATAGAGACTTCTTCCAAAAACATCGCCACCCCTGTCTTCAGGTTGTGTGTGGTATTGCATCTCAGCGTCATTCATCTCAATGGTGCTGAGCTGCGATACCATATATAACCTATGGATATGGGTGGCGCTGTTTGCGGAAGAACAGTCATGTCTTTGTAATTGTGGACAATGCCTTTAAGTAAGGCCAGCCATGGAGCTGGCATCCTGGTACTTGTAGTCCCTCCACAGTCGCCCCAAGGTCTGGACACAAACTACTATTGTGCTTTCCTTTTTTTTTTTTGCACATGTAATTTTAAGGCGACGCTTTTGGGTTTATTTTTACAGTTTTCAGGTAACTTCAGGTCCATTTAAGTGGAAAAACAGAGCGGGAAAGACACAACATGGGAGCGGGGGGCGCAGCGGCCGCCTCCGTACATAAAGGGGGGATTGTTCTGTCTCCGCTCTTTGTTTATTTAGTAATATCTGACATGCGGCGAGCAGAATGTGCGGCTTCTTTCAGTCTGTCCCGGAAGCCGCATGGCGATCGTCACAATCCACAGACGAAGCCCAGAGCCCGGGCACAAGCCCCCGACCCATGCCAGCGGAGGAGGAGGCACCACGTATTGTCCTGCACCTTTTGCGGCTTTTTTGCGACTTTTTAGGTGCAAATTAGTGATAGATGGCGAGCAAACATCTGTATAGCAGCCGCTCACTATGTCAGATAAGGCGCAGGGACTCACAACCTCTAAGTGCCGGACTTTGCCGTGCGTCAGAAAAAGTCGCATAAACGCGTATAACGTGTATAATGTGCTGTGCGGGGAGTCACTAAGATCCTGCGCCCGATATCCTGCATGTGTCGCTTCCCCGCTCAGGTCCCCGGAGTTCACCTTCTTCTTCCTGGTGCATGTAAGTGCATTGTCCGTGTATAATGCGCTGTGCAGGGAGTCACTAAGATCCTGCACCTGATATCCTGCATGTGTCGCTTCCCCGCTCAGGTCCCGGAGTTCACCTTCTTCTTCCCGGTGCATGTAAGTGCATTGTCCGTGTATAATGCGCTGTGCGGGGAGTCACTAAGATCCTGTGCCCGATATCCTGCATGTGTCGCTTCCCCGCTCAGGTCCCCGGAGTTCACCTTCTTCTTCCTGGTGCATGTAAGTGCATTGTCCGTGTATAATGCGCTGTGCGGGGAGTCACTAAGATCCTGCACCCGATATCCTGCATGTGTCGCTTCCCCGCTCAGGTCCCCGGAGTTCACCTTCTTCTTCCTGGTGCATGTAAGTTCTTGGGCTTGAAAGTTAAATCCCGCGTTCTGTTCAAATCAGTCGGATCGTCTGATGGCACGCCCTCGATTTCTGTCGCGTGGAAGCACCGCAGCTGCACCAAAAACAGACCGTGTGCGCCAATATCCTGCCCAAACCGTGCAATCCCCGAAAAAGGCGAACTGTCCGACAAAAGTGAGCAGCGCGACCCTTAGTAAATGAGCCCCATTGTGTCCAATCAATGGCCCTAAAGCGGAGTGTAACTATATACTGTATATGATGTGTGTATGTATATACTGTATATGATGTGTGTATGTATATACTGTATATGATGTGTGTGTATATATATATACTGTATATGATGTGTGTGTGTGTGTATATACTGTATATGATGTGTGTGTGTGTATATACTGTATATGATGTGTGTGTGTATATACTGTATATGATGTGTGTGTGTATATACTGTATATGATGTGTATATATATATATATACTGTATATGATGTGTTTGTGTGTGTGTGTGTATATACTGTATATTTAGCTAGGAGGGGGTCTGCTCCTCTTATCAGCCTGGAACTTGGTCAGAGCAGAAGCCTTGAGCAGGGAACAGGGAGTCTGCTCCCAAATGGACTTCAGCTCCAATTGCACCAATTTTTCAACAGCAGGAACGTCCGAGGCCACAGCCGGAGGAAGAGAAGGGTGTGGATGCAGTCTGTAATTAATGAAGAATGGGGCAGAGCCCGCAGATGCAGACTCCAAAGACTTGTAAGAAAACTCTGCCCATGGCAACAGAGAGGATCATTCGTCCTAACGGGTAGAAACAAAATGGCGGTTAACAGCCCAGAGCTCTCTCCACCGGACCATTAGACTGTGGGCGATAGGCGGAAGAGAAGTCCAATTGTACTTGTAGCTGGTTACACAGGGATCGCCAGAATTTAGAGACGAACTGAACCCCCCTGATCAGAAACGATGTGCTTGGGAAGTCAATGGAGCCGGAAGATGTGATGGAAGAACTGACTGGCAAGGCGGGGAGCAGACGGCAGACCTGGCAAAGGAACAAAATGGGACATCTTGGAAAAACTGTCAGTTACCACCCAGATGACAGTACTGCCTGAGGAAGGTGGAAGATCAGTGATAAAGTCCATAGACACGTGAGTCCACGGGCAGCTGGGTATCGGCAACGGCTGAAGAAGACCAGCAGGCTTGAGACGTGACAGGGCACAGGAAGGTCAGGAACCCACAAAGTCCCTTACATCTTTGACCAGATCTGGCCATTAATAGAATCAGGAAATAAGGGGAATGTCCACAAGTCTGAATTTTCTTCGGAACAGCAGGTTGGACGTAGGCCTTGCCAGGAGGTAGCTGTCGAAGGTCCACTGGAGCAGCTAGAACCAATTGCTTAGAAGGGATAACAAGCCAAGGGGCCAGTTGTTCCCGAATGACATCCGAGGCACGAGAGAGGGCGTCAGCCTTGATGTTCTTCTAAGCGGGACGGAAACGGATAAGGAAATTAAAACGGAAAAAGAAGTGTGACCAACAGGCTTGTCGTGGATTGAGTCGCTGTGCAGTCTGGAGATACAGGAGGTTCTTGTGATTTATGAAGATACAGACTGGAAAATGAGCTCCCTCCAGAAGGTAACGTCACTTTTCCAAGGCAAGTTCCCGATATCCTATAACGTAATTCCTCTCTGCAGAGGAGAAAGTCTTAGAAAAGAAACCGCCCTTTCTGGGTACGCACTGTCTCTGCTCCTACTGAGGAGGCATAAACTTCCAGGTGAAAAGGCCTCTCTGTATCTGGCCATGTAAGTACTGGGGCCGAACAGAGGCAGTCTTTAATTTATAGAAGGCCTCTTCAGCAGCCTGAGGCCAGAGTCGGGGATTGGCGTCCTTCCTGGTGAGTGCACGATGGGCGATACCAGTGAAGGGAAGTCCGGAATAAACTGCCGATAGCAATTATCATAGCCTAGGAACCTCTGTATTGCACGTAGTCCTACAGGACGAGGACATTGAAGAACAGTAGACAACTTGGCAGGATCCATCTGGAATCCTCTCTCGAAGATATTATAGCCAAGGAAGGGAAGACTCCGCTGGTGAAACTGGCACTTCTCAATTTTGGCGAATTGACCCTTAAACGACTGAGGACTTGCGTACATGGGACTGGTGGGACTCAAGATCCGGCGAGAACACCAGAATGTTGTCAAGATAGACCACGATACAGGTATATAGCAAGTCTCTAAAAATGTAATTAACAAATTCCTGGAAGAAGGCTTGTGCTTTACAGAGTCCAAAAGGCATTACCAGGTACTCAAAGTGTCCATCACGAGTATTAAAAGCGGTCTTCCACTCATCTCCCTTGCGGATACATATGAGGTTGTAGGCCCCACGAAGGTCCAGTTTGGAGAAGACCTTGGCTCCACGTAGAGGGTCAAACAGCTCAGTAATCAATGGCAATGGAAAGTGGTTCCTAACAGTGACTTTGTTAAGACCGCTATAGTCTATACATGGACAGAGTGACCAATCCTTTTTGGTCACAAAGAAGAAGCCTGCACCAGCCGGAGAAGAGGATTTACACATGAACCTTCTCTTTGATATAGTCTGACATTGCTGCGGTTTCAGGCACAGAGAGAGGGTATACCCAACCCTGTGGAGGAGACGTACCCGGCACCAGATCAACAGGGTAGTCGTAGGGACGGTGTGGTGGCAAAGACAGAGGTCCTCCTGACGTCGCCTGAGCGTTGCTGGGGAGAAAGTCGAGCTCTGTCCACCTGCATTGGCTCCTCAGCAGCTGTCCCAGCAGGAGGCCGAAGGGGCCTTTGGAAGGCAGGAGCTAAGCGAGGCAGACGTGAGGACGGGTGAGTAGATGTCGCAGGGCATGGGGGCACACAGAGAGGCACGGGTGCGCCTGCGACCCGAGACACAGAGCCTACAAGAAAGTGGTACAAACTTTTTTTTTCCCACCAATTTCACCACATAATGGATTTAGATAAAATCACTGGAAAATACAATTTGTTACACATAAAACAAGCCCTCACACAGCTCTGTAAATGGAAAAATAAAGAATTTATAGATTTCTGAAGGTGGGGAGCCAAAAATGGAAACTTAAAAGTGCCAAGTCGTTAAGGGGTTAAGATTGCCCCAATGGTTATTATTCCCTCTGTGAATTCAGCTCTGAGGTCTACAAAGGAAGATGAAGCCTTTGCCTGTCCTGTGCTTGGTAAGTAGAGGGAGGCACATGTGTATGTGCTGTTGGCTATTTTACCTTTGACTAGAATGGCTCTAACATCAGAGTCGCACTGTGAGACCAGGAATGTCCATTGAACTGGGGAGAAAATCAAAATTGGGGTGCCACCGGCTCGTGGGTCAGTGGTGCAACTGCTAAAGGCATTGGATACCTTCTCTCTGTAAAATTGTATGCTCTCACCTCACTACGAGGAGTCTCCTGAACAAAGGCAACCTGTATCTTTCTCTAATTAAGTTAAAGAGCTTTGGAGAACCTTAACATTAAGGGAACCCATCACTATTTTGCCCTAGGCCCCCCCTTTCCCCTGGGCCAGGTGCCGCCATCATCTGAACGGAAGGTCTAGACTTGGAAAAAGGAGGAAGAGAGAAGTGAGTAAGGATTCGGAGAGGAGAAAAGTAAATGAGAAGGGTCGTGGGTAGTGAAGAAATGAGTAGGGAGCGGCCGATCCAGAGACTAATCGATAGAAAGAAGATAAGGAAGGAAACTTCAAAAAATAAAAGCACCAGGTCTTCCCTTACCCACACCCAGGCACAATAGTGAATCAAAGGCGGGCGCCCAAAAACCAGTGGGAGAGGCACAAGACTTTAGTTATGATATCAACAACATACAGCGGTAACAGCAAAGAAACATGGCGACACCATGGAGGGTTTTACCAGCCAGAGCCAGTGAGAGCGTGAACGGCTCAAGAAGAAAGCCCCACTACAGATACGAAACATTTCATGACCCAAACTGACAGACTAAGGTGTGGGGGGCGCACCCGTACAGACTAAGGTGTGGGGGGCGCACCCGTACAGACTAAGGTGTGGGGGGCGCACCCGTACAGACTAAGGTGTGGGGGGAGCACCCGTACAGACTAAGGTGTGGGGGGCGCACCCGTACAGACTAAGGTGTGGGGGGCGCACCCGTACAGACTAAGGTGTGGGGGGAGCACCCGTACAGACTAAGGTGTGGGGGGAGCACCCGTACAAATGTGTCGTACCTTATAAGACATTAAAGGGGTATTCTCGTCTGGGCATTCATATTCAGTTTCACTAATCTTCCATATATAAACATTTCTTCAATTGGATGTTATTAAAAAAAAATGTTCCTGTGTGAAGATAATTTCTCATTAATGTAGTCATGTTGTCCCTTAGAAACCAGATGGCTTCCTCGGTTACGACCACGTCACATTTTGGCAGCAGTGGCCAGACATGCGGTATGGAGCCCTGCTGGACCACCTGGATTCAGCGATCATCACCACAGGACGGCTGTGGGACATGTAGTAACTCCCAGACATTTCATGTACAAAACCTTTTTGTTTATTTGTGAAATCCCTCCAGCAGACGTGGCCGTATCCGAGGAAGCCATCTCGTTTCTAAGGGACCATATGACTGCTTTTATGAGAAATTATCTTCACACAGGAACATTTTTTTTAATAACATCTAATTGAAGAAATGTTTATATATGGAAAGTTTATCAAACTGAATGTGAATGCCCAGACGATAATACCCCTTTAAGACGAGACCTTCCACTGCTTCTGTCTGCTGAAAATAGGGAAGAAACTATGACTGAGGAGCTCATGAAATAGACCCCCCCCCCCTCTTCTTCCCCTGGGTCTTTGACCTACTGTTTGTGCTGTAGGCCCTATGTTGGGGTCTTATCTTGACTCAAAAATCTCAATAAATACAGTAAAAAAAAACCTTAATAATCGTGCCCGCTGGATGCAGGGCTGCCTGAAGCTGTAAAACCTGTGAGAGGCTCATTTTTTACAGGATGAGCTGAACTTTTCATTGTTACTATTTTGGGGACTGTACGACCCTTTGATCAGTTTTTACATAATATTTTGTATGTTACAAAATGGCGAAAATTAGTTGTGTTTTATACAACGCCAGGAATAACCGTTATTATAATTGGATCAGACATTTTGGGACATTATGACACCCAATATCTTCATGATTTGATTTATTATTATATCAGTTCTAGGGAGAGGGTGCGATATGAAGTTTTAGGTTTTTTAACTTCTATTTTTCAGACGCTTAGTGTACTTTAACCCTAGGTTGTCTGATCCTACTACAACATGGCAGTACATGTGGATTTTTCTCATGATCAGATGTGCATGACACAGGCTATCAAGGCAATGGATCGCCCTTCCCAAATGACACGTCACAGGGACATTTTAAAGGCACTTACCGTCAGTTTAGTAATGGTAGATGTGTCCTAGTAAGAAGAGCCTGAGGACCGATGTTCTTTTGTTACCACTCTACATCCCACAATCGTGGAAATATAGGGGCACATTTACTTACCTGTCCGGAGGAGTTAACAGAAAGTGCAGTGACCGTGTATAATGCGCTGTGCGGGGAGTCACTAAGATCGTGCGCCCGATATCCTGCATGTGTCACTTCCCCGCTCAGGTCCCCGGAGTTCACCTTCTTCTTCCTGGTGCATGTGAGTGCATTGTCTGTGTATAATGTGCTGTGCGGGGAGTCACTAAGATCCTGCGCCCGATATCCTGCATGTGTCGCTTCCCCGCTCAGGTCCCCGGAGTTCACCTTCTTCTTCCTGGTGCATGTAAGTGCATTGTCCGTGTATAATGCGCTGTGCGGGGAGTCACTAAGATCCTGCCCCGATATCCTGCATGTGTCGCTTCCCCGCTCAGGTCCCCGGAGTTCACCTTCTTCTTCCTGGTGCATGTAAGTGCAATGTCCGTGTATAATGTGCTGTGCGGGGAGTCACTAAGATCGTGCGCCCGATATCCTGCATATGTCACTTCCCCGCTCAGGTCCCCGGAGTTCACCTTCTTCTTCCTGGTGCATGTGAGTGCATTGTCTGTGTATAATGTGCTGTGCGGGGAGTCACTAAGATCCTGCGCCCGATATCCTGCATGTGTCGCTTCCCCGCTCAGGTCCCCGGAGTTCACCTTCTTCTTCCTGGTGCATGTAAGTGCATTGTCCGTGTATAATTCGCTGTGCGGGGAGTCACTAAGATCCTGCGCCCGATATCCTGCATTGGATGCGACACAATTTGAAAGTTAAATCCCGCACTCAGTCCGAATCAGTCGGATTGTCCGAATGCACGTCCCCAATTTGTGTCGCATGGAAGCCCTTGTTAAATACCTGTCACAGCCATGCAAAACTCGAAAACGTCGGAAAATTCTACGAAAGTGCGGCCGCGGACCATTAGTAAATAAGCCCCATAGAGTTATAAAAGTTATGCAAATGCCCTGGGGCGCTCATGCCACGTCATCCAAGCACCTCAGGGAGCCTTGTATTCTAATGTATACACCCCCCAGTAGTGCCAGTGGTCCCCCGCATGTCTCCTATGTATGCACTCGCGGTGGGTGCATACAATAAAATGACAAGGCTTCCTGAGGCGCTTGGGTGACGTAGCATGAGTGCCCCAGGGCATTTGCATAACTTTTCTAACTCTATATTTTCACGAGATATAGAATTGCAATAATAAATCCTCTGGAACATCTTCCTTTAGGATCTTCTTACTTGGAAACATCCACCAGTGCACCTCTCTTCTTCGTCTATACTAATGTTGTGACTGGATGCCTGCATTAGTCTTCGAGTGACTGAGCTCCTGATTTTTTTATATGCCGAGGCCGGAACCGGAAGTTCTCAATTGCCATGTCTGCAGACACGGTGATTGGTATGGCACAGGTTTTCCTTTTGGGAACGAGTTAATGGTCAATTTGTCCTGCAGAAAACAGCTCTGTATACAAAAATGTATGGTTTCATATCCGATTGAATTGTATGCAATTCAGTATCGGTATCAAATGCCAAAATCTGGTATTCGCATACAGTACAAAGTGCAAGTCCAATGTTTCAAAGCAAATTCGGATGCACGTAACCTGTTAATCCCGGCTCAGGGGGTCCGATACATAGAGCTTGATAAGAAATGGCAGCAGCACTCCCGAAATTTGGTGATGAAAGTCACCCTAGGTACCAGGTGAATAAAAGGAAGACCTTTCTTATCAAGCTGATCGCTAAATTATACATTTTATATTCACATTGCCAGGACAACCTTTACAATGTATATAATAAACTGTCATAGAAACGTAAGCTCTCCTCGTAAAATGCTTGTTGACCGTCACTGATTGCAAACGTTTCATTGTGATTGGGCTGAGTCCCACCCCCAGATGTTTGCATTTCTAAACACAATCAGGGGCAGCCCAGCACGGACTCCTGTAAGACCCAACATTTTATCATCTGGCTCCGTAGGAAAAAAAACCCAAGACAGCAGTTATTAAGGTGTAAGGAAAAAGTCCTTTTTAGGTTTCATCTGTCCACAAGAGTTATTACTAAAATATTTTGGCTTCCTCATGTACATTTTGGCAAACTCTAGGTTTTCTAGGTGTCTGGTCTCCTCGGTGGGGTCCTCTGGGGTGTTGCTGGCGCTGAGCTTGCAGGACAGTTGGAATGTGATTGTGGCAGCTTATCCACCAGCTGGACTAAACCTTGAGTTGATATTTTATCACAATTTTGGTTCTCCAGTCGTCATCTCCTCTTTCTATATCCTGTGTTAGTGTCACACATGGACACACAATGCAAAGATGGAGGCAACCTCTCCTATAATTCTCTGGATTCAGATGTAGTTCTTATATTTGACGCACCTGTTACTTGCCATCGGTTAATCTGAACGAGCTGAACAAGCTACAGACAACGTTGTTTACACATAATTTTGACAATTTTCTTCCGACCATTTTTTGAGTAATTACGTCCAATTTACCTGTTTACTTTTCACAGTAAAATTGGAAATTTTTAAGTAATAAGAACAAATATAAGTTGCCAAAGTAATAACTTGTGATTGCAATAATATTCTGGGAGAAATACTTCAACGTCTGGAAAATTTCATGGGTTCCAATAATTGCATCTGTGACTGAATGTACATTATAAATGTGATTCTTGTGTGTGTTATTCATTTTCGGCACCTCTTTGTGGCTGATTGCTGAGGTGGAACAGATGGCAGCCTTCGCTTAAAAATATTTCATCATGGAAGCCATCGAATAGGCTGGACGCACAACCAGCAGCTCCGTGCTGGGCAATAAAATCTAGGCCCATCGGCAACCTCCATCACTTCACCGGGCCACTTAATAAGCCCAGGGTAGCCGCCGGCACATCCCGTGAGCCCCGGGGAGCGTCTCAAAGAAAATCAATGGCTGAGGCCTGCATAGGGCCTAAAAGCCGGGTCCTCGATTAGCCGACATGGCCCGCTCATCCGGCCCAAAATGGCCCGCTCATCGGTCAATCCGGCCCAAAAGCATCTGCCCTGCCCTGGGAGAGCCTCCGATCCATCTTGGGCACACTCTGGTGACCGAGATAGGAGCCCAGGCACAGCTCACCACCACTAGGGCAATCTACATCAGCCTTTACCGGAGACTCTATGCCAGTGATGGCAAACATTTTAGCGACCGAGTGCCTAAACTGCAAACCCAAATCCCCTTAATTTATCGCAAGGTGCCAACCAAAATTAGAGCAGTATCTTATTGCTCCCTGTTCTTCAACAATGTTCAATCATATTGGCCTCTTGAGGACACCAACACTGTAGAAAGGAGGAGGAAAAATTTGAATCATTGTAGCTTCTTTCCAGTGTCCCTATGTATACAGAGAATCATGGGGCCCGCAGGAAGTCCGTCAGAGATAACTAGGCCTGTCTACACATTCTACAGTCTCAAGTAAGTATCAGTTTAAAATATCACTGAAAGCAGCATCTTTTAAGTTGCTTGTAACTTCAGGAAAATTCTGTCTGGTGTGCTGGGGCAATGGCCCAGGTGCCCACAAAAAGGGTTCGGAGTGCCGCCTCTGGCACCCGTGCCATAGGTTCGCCACCACTGCTCTATGCCATCACATCTGAGACCCGGGTATCACCAGGAGATAGAAGGCCTGTTCAGCTGGATCCATCAAACGCCTTGTACACCTGCAGTATCCTGCAACTACTTCAGGCGCTTCAGTCGAAAGGGGGACCCTTAGGGTGTCCTGTTACACATCTAACAGGACAGGGCATCCGGGGTACCAGCCCAATCTGCAATTTCCGCAACAACCATCTCTTAAAGAGCCAGTAGGCTCTCCACATTAACAGCTTCTTGCGCCTGACATACCCCACCACCACCCTAGCAACTGCTATTTTTTCCTCACATGCGGGGAGCCCAGAGGGGTTGAAAATCCTCCTCTGAGCCCTGCTCCTAGGGTCACCGCCAACAGACATTTGCTAACACAAGCTTATCCGCCTGCATAATACTTTGAGCAACTCTCCATAGAGGAATGACAAGGCCAAAGCGAAAGAAGGAACCGCCTCCTTCAGGACCCTCTATATCGGAGCTTCAATAACTCCAGGCCTCAAACAGACCTGCTATAGCAACAACACCGCCTCCTCAGGCTAGGCTGCACTCATCCAAGGCGTTTCCTTTGAGACGACCCTCACTGGCAAACATCACAGCCGACATTGATTGCCACGAGGAGTTCCTACGTTCCATTAAGGAAACCTTCCGCAAGGAATTGTCCACAGCTGTGATAACCTTTACTAAGCAACTCCAGGACATCGCAACCACAACAACGAACTTGAGCGTCATATGGATCATACAGCCGAAGCTCTCAAAGAAGACCAGGAGCAATTGGAACACCATTTCAATCGCATAACAGCACTGGAATTGAAATGCGAGGATTTAGAAACAGGTAGAGGAGGGGAAATATCCGAATATGGGGTCTCCCCGAGTCTATCACAGCCCTCAAGGAGACGTCACCAAAATATTCTCTGCTCTCCTACCGCAGGTTGACCCAAACCTGCTTTACATTGTCAGTATTCATTGGGCACTGGGACGACTTGGACCAGAGGGCTCACCAAGGGATGTGGTTCTCAAACTGCAACATGAGGACTCCAGAGATCTGATCCTCAACGCCTCCAGAGATATTGCGGCTTTACCCAATCTAACTGATTCCTTGAAATTGTATGCCGATATCTGCGCTAGCCAGACGCCGAGAAATGCGTCATATTAAGGTGGCACTCCAAGAAGCACAGGTCCGATACCATTGGGATTCCCATTCTACCTGGCATTTACACATAACGGCTCACAGTTCCTGGTTCGCTCTCTGGAGAAAGGGTAGCAGAGCCCTTGAACGAGCTGGGATCCCCTGTACCGAGCAAGCACCACTTCCTCAAAGGGTCCCTAGACCATCTGGGCAATGGCATACCATACCACGCCACAACGATCGCTCACCTTATTGCACCTGAACTGCTATATGCACAGAGAGAGCAGGAATTTGCCTAAGCTAACTCCTGCTAACGTGAGTTTTTGAGAACTCCTCTTATATCTGCCCAATATTGTTTTTCTTTCTGGTTCTTCTCCTTAGTTCCCTTGGCAATTAATGCATACAAAATACACAAATGTCTGTTATCTATCACAATCTCATTGCTACTCATGACTCTAGTAACATGTTGATTTCTGCGGTGTCATTTGTGGGGTGATCTCTTACTTATGAGTCTCCCCGATGATACACCTTTTATCCGGACGTACTGTTTGTATGTTAATGTTTCCCTGGTTGTTATTTTCTCCCTTCTCTTCCTTCCCCCACTTACCCAGCTTTGACACGCCCACAGGGTGGATCATCAAACACCACAAGATCAGTATCTTACTCAGTCTGGTTGTTAAATACTTTTGAGCTCACAGTTTGTCCTCTAAAATGGGGCACATTTACTTACCCGGGCCAGTCGCGATCCCGTGGTGCGTTGTCTGACGCTGATTCGGGTCTGCCGGGATTCACTAAGGTCGTGCGCCTGATATCCACCAGGTGTCGCTGCTGCGCCGAGGTCCGCCGGAGTTCACTTGCTTCGTCCTGGTGCATGTAAGTGCTGATCTTGCGACACAAATTCTTTTTTAAATTCTGCGTTTTTTTCCGAATACGTCAGGTTGTCCGACGGCCACATCACCCCTATTTCTGTCGCGTGAAAGCTGGCGCCGATGCGCCAAAATCTGATCCTGTGCGCCAAAATCCCGGGGCTATTTGGTGGAAATCGGAAGGAAACCCGATGAAAGTGCACAATTCCGGACCCTTAGTAAATGAGCCCCAATGTGTAGAGTACTGTCACATAATGTGAGGGGACTTAACTCCCAAGCGTCGTAGAGCCACGATTGACTATTCTTAAAATCACCCTGATATCATCTGCCTCCAAGAGACACATTTCTCCACCACCTCCAGCCCCAAGTATTTCCATTCCCAGTACAGACGGGTTTACATGGCACCAGAAAGATGAGGGGTGTAGCTACCCTCCTGAAAAATTCATTCCCCTTCCAGCCACTAGATTCATATTCTGACTCTGAAGGGCGATTCCTGATACTTTCGGGAACACTACAGTCCAGGCAAATATGTATTGTGAATTGCTATGCACCACCGACCCTCCAACTCCCCACTATTAAAGCCGTCCTCGATAAAGACCTTAACCCTGCTGTGGACAGCTCACCTGTGAGCAGGTCTGACGTGACACGTCTGGATAGACGCTTCTTGTTGCAATTACTCAAAACACAGAATTTACTGACACCTGGCGAGAGTCACATGGCAATATACGAGGTTACTCTTCTTTCTCCACAGTATACAGAACCTACTCTAGAATTGATTATATACTCACTGACACCTCCTCTATCCTGTCCATGCTTTACTCTAGACACATACCTTCATCCTGGTCTCATCATGATTCTGTCCTCAGAGTCTTCAAATTTGGGGCTCAACTCTACCCCCTGTACATATGGAGACCACATGAAGCCTTATTGGTACACCCTACTGTGCGCACACTAATAGAAATAGAACGCACTTCCAACTTCTCTTCTACAGCCAAGACCATCCAGCCGGTGGGTAATCGCTGGCTAAGCCACAAACACCATACAAAGACTGGCGACAAAATGTAAAAGAGAAGGCACACAGTTACAACATTCACTGGAGGCTCAACTCCACCGCTTGGAACAGGCAAACTAGCGACATCCCACTCTACATCTAACCAAACGCATATGTGACACTGAACTCCAGATTAAAGCCCTCCTTACCACAAGAACCGTGAGGGCGCTTAAATGGACGCAATATGGATAAATAAGCCAAATGCTGGCGCACCATCTGCGGCAATAAGAGCGCACCAACTCAGTATTTTCCATTAAGACACAAGAGGGAAACATTACCTCTCATCCCGAACCCAATTTATAACGCATTCCATCAGTTTTATCAGTCCCTCTACACCCCATCAACACAACCTGACCCGCCCAGTATAGCAAATTTTATCAATTCAATTGACCTCCCGTCTCTCCCTTCATCAGCAATAGATACGCCCACGACCCCAATCACAGATGAAGAGATCACAGGAAAAGTTAAAGTCCTTAATCTAAGGAAGTCTCCAGGACCAGACGGCCTCTCGGCCGCATATTCTAAAAAGTTACTTCCCATTCTCCTCCCACTTACCTACGGTAACGCCCTCCTAGAGGGAGAACAAATGCCGCACCTTGCACATGTAACGCTTATACCCAAGCCAAATAAAGATCCCCGTCACCCGAGTAACTATGGGCCCATTGCCCTACTAAATTTGGATTTGCAATAGTTTACCTCTATATTAGCAGAACACTTTTACTTATTCCTCTCAGCATTGATCCATAGATCAAGTAGGCCTCATCCCATCCCGCCAAGCACCAGACGATATCCAAAAGAATCTAAACATCCAGCAAATCATTAAACCCCCCCCCCCCTACTAATGCTCTCCCTAGATATAGAGAAAGCTTTTGATACGGTTCTTTGGCCCTATTTATTTGCAACTCTTGAACGCTTTGGGTTCCCACCAGAGCTTATAGCTTCCCTTAGGCTACTGGTGGATCCTAGAGTAGTTTATCTAAACTCCCCACACTCCACCCCGCCCCCATTAAGATTGCCGGAGGCACACATCAGGGATGCCCATCGTCTCCAGCCCTCCTGGCGGCGGCAAGAAGAGCAAATCCCAACATCCAAACAACAGATGATACCTATAAGGTCAGTCTCTTTGCAGATGACCTACTTCTACGCATTACTAACCCTCACACATCTCTCCCAAATTTACTACAACTCCTCAATAGATTTTACTCAGGACTTAAGGTCAAAATGAACAAGTCCGAAGTTTTGTGTAAAGGACACAAGCAGCTCTGACTGATTCCTAATACAATCTCACTATATCACATACTAAAGAATACACGTAAAGGGGTATTCCAGGAATATGAACGTCTGATACCAGAACCCATGATGCTATAGATAAATGAATGTAACAGAACTCAATGTCAGTCACAAAATGGATCTTAAATAGTTTGATTTTATAATTCACAACATTTTATGGCCTCTCTTAAGTAGGTGGAGTTATCACCAAGAATGCCGCCACTGGAAACTACAAGTCCCATGATCCTTTAGTTCTCAGTGACCACTCCTCCCTCTTATGCTCTGCTCCCAGTGATGATGTAACAGACGGTCCTGCGCTGTTACCATAGTAATGATGTGTAACTGGCCATACTGGATGCAGTGCAGCCAAACATAGTGTGATCACATGACCTGCCCAGGCTGCTGCAGGACATGTGATGTGGACATGTGACCAGCGGCCATCTTCTGTCCTGTGTCTGCTCCACAGGGACAAAGTCACAGGACTGGTTAAAGGGCCGGGAGCATTTTAATTCTCCATTACAGTCTATGTCAGCTTCTATTTTAACCCCTTAACGCTGAAGCCACTTTTCACCTTCCTGACGTGGCCCATTTTTTAAAATCTTCCCTGTGTCACTGCAAGTGGTTATAATTTCGGAACTCTTAAACATATCCAAGTGATTTTAAAATTGTTTTCTCGTGACCCCTTGTACTTCATGTTAGTTGAAAAATTTTGGTGGTATGTTTTGCATTTATTTATGAGAAAATCAGATATTTGGTGAAAATTTGGAAAAATTGTCGATTTTCGAACTTCAAAATGTTTTACTTTTTCCATACATAGTCATAACCGCAAAAATACTTTATAACTAACATTCACCGAATGTCTACTTTATGTGGACATGGTCTTTTATGCATTCTCTTATTTTTGTAGGATCTTAAGGGGCTTTGATCGTTAGGTGCGATTTGAGAGGCCTAAATAATAGTAAAACCCCATAAATTACCCCATTATAGAAACTACACCCCTCAACATACGTGATACAACTTTTATGAAGTTTGTTAACCCTTTAATTGTTTTACAGGGGTTAAAACAAAATCGGATGCAATTTTGAAAGTAAATTTTTTTTGGCTAAATGTGTTACAAAAACGCTCCACAAAATGTGATCCCCAATCCCTCCCGCGTATAACAATCCCCATATGTGGTGGTGACTGCTGTATGGGCACACGCCAGGGCATGGGGGGGAGCTGCGCCATTGTGACATATAAGGGCTTATTTTTTGCGACATGAGATGCACTTTACAAATATTTTATTTTAGTGGGTCATTAGCTTATTGGTGAGATTTTATTAACTCTTGAATGTATGGGTGAAAAGAAAATTGTTAATTTTGGTTTACTTTCTTTTCGTACACCGTTCACTAACAATACTATATTATCTTTATTCTATTGGTCACTACGATTACGGTGATACCTTATTTATATAGTTTTTCATTTATTTTTACAATTTTACTGGATAAAAACTAATATAGAGGAAATCTCATTTGTTTTTGCATCGCCATCTTTTCGGAGACGTAACTTTACTATTTTTTGGTTGACAGAGTTAGTTTAGGGCTTATTTTTTACGTGTTGAGTTGTTCTTTTCAGTGGTACCATTTTGGCGCACATAACTGTTTTTGACCTTTCCTCTCCTGGCTGGGTTGGATTCACACAATAAACCTAGGCTTTTCTACCTTTTCAGATCATTACCCATCCCATACACGTAAAAACCTTTAAACTCATTCACTCGCACACTTCCAAATTTGTATGGAACAACAAATGCCCACGCATAGCCTCCTCCACCATGTGGCCTCTCACTTCCTAATTTTGCCTTCTATTACAAAGCAGCACAAATTTCTCAATTTGCCACCATTGCCACTCTCAAAAATGCCCCCAGATGGATTTCACTTGGATCCCAAGTCGTATACCCAGCATCCGTGCTGAGCATGTCCCTTGCCTTCCTCACTACAAGCCACTTCCCCTTTCTCACTACACTCCTTAAAAATTTGACGTTCCATTAGATTCCAACGTAAGCTACAACCCCCTCTCCATTACTACCATTCCTTATTAACCCCACCTTTCCCCAGGGATGGAATGTGGGGTATTCAGGTGGTGGGAGGCAAAAGGCACCTGAAGTCTGGGGGCAAAATTCTAACTAGCAATGAAATTATTACTAAATTTGAAGTCCCCTCTCTATCCGCTCTGTATAAGGTAACCCCGGTAACCCTAACCCTGCTGTTCTCCTTCTAGGGGAATAACCTGCAAGGGTCAAAAATAAAGCTCATCGACTGACTCCGTTTATAGCGTTGGGAAGTAGAATCCATATAGCGGCAAAATGGAAACTGGATTTGTCAATTACCGCAGTGAACCTATTGGTGTTATTGGAGAGGATAGAGGCGACCTGGACAGACACCTACCTAAATGAGAAGGTATTAGAAACCCATGGATCACTGCACAGGGTTCACCTACCCCTGAGAGGGCTCTGACTTTGTCCCCTTAAAGGGGTATTCCAGGAATCGGCATAATTCATATACAAATGGGTCCTTAAAACAGAAGCTAATATGTTATTAGTTGTTATTTAAAATGTTGCTCCCCTTAGCAGAAAATGCTGCTGACATAGACTGTAATGGAGAATTAATATGCTCCCGGCCCTTCAATCAGTCCGTTAATTTTCTCAGCGCGGTCTGTTGCGGAGAAGACACGGGACAGAAGATGGCCGCTGGTCACATGTCCACATCACATGTCCTGCACCAGCCTGGGCAGGTCATGTGATCACCACTATGTTAGGCTGTAGTTGGTTGGTTGCAGTGCATCCAGTATGGCCAGCATGTGGTGATAGCAGTTACACATCATAACTATGGTAACAGCGCAGGATCGTCTGTTGCATCATCACTGGGAGAAGAGCATAAGAGGGAGGAGGAGTTACTGAGAACTAAAGGATCATGGGAATTGTAGTTTCCAGTGGCGGCCATCTTGGTGATAACTCTGCATACTTTAGAGAGGCCAAACATTTTTTGAATCATAAAATCAAACTATTTTTGTGACTAATGACATTGAGTTTTGTTACAAAAACCCATGATGCTATAAATAAATGAAGGTATCAGACTCCCCAACCCTCTGCCCTCCCCCATCCTCCTCCCCCATTCATTTGTTCAGTTTGTTTAATACAATAGCTGGCAATGCATCTATCCAATATAACTTCTATGAGATCCCCCTGCAAGGGGAACATGTTATGCCAGGACCTACTGTAAGGCGCATGTTATGCCAGGACCTATCGTGAGGCGCATGATATGCCAGGACCTATCGTGAGGCGCATGATATGCCAGGACCTATTGTGAGGCGCATGTTATGCCAGGACCTATTGTGAGGCGCATGATATGCCAGGACCTATTGTGAGGCGCATGATATGCCAGGACCTATTGTGAGGCGCATGTTATGCCAGGACCTATTGTGAGGCCCAGACACCTACAAATTCTGCAGCACTGCACACAGCTTGCCCAATAGGTCCTAGGTCCACTTTGGTAGCCAAGAAGGTCCGTCCATCCTGTGAGGGATCTCTAATGATTCGAGTGGTCGAGTCGCCTTACTCTCAAAGAAGACTCCAGATAGTAGGCAGGACTGGGCCACATGCACATGACTTCTCTTACATGTTTCTCTGTAATTCTAACATTTTATTCCTTTCCACTGACTTCTTCTGACAATCAAAGAGCCTGGAGACACAATGGAGTAACATTTCATGTCATTCCTCTTCTTGTCTTTCAGGTTCCTGAGGTATAGGACTCTCCCAACTAAAGTCTCTTTAGGAACACACTGGTTCCATTCATCAAAGACCCAAGAAGGATGGAGGAGGGCAGAGACTACATGGCTGCAGAGATCTTACACCTCACCCTGGAGATAATGGACCTGATAACTGCAGAGGTGAGAGTCTTACATGATGTCTCTCTTATCTCTATTCATACAACTGGTAAATGGCTGAAAGGTGATGGAGTCTATGTAGTGATCAGTGTCTCCCCGTACACAGGATGACACAGTAATGATGACGTCGTCTTTTGAGTGTGTGACACCCCGTGTACCGAGAGGATGGAGCAGAAGCCAAGGCCGCATTACTGAGCCAGGAGGAGGATGGAGCAGAAGCCGATGCCCCATCACTGAGCCAGGAGGAGGATGGAGCAGAAGCCAAGGCCCCATCACTGAGCCAGGAGGAGGATGGAGCAGAAGCCCAGGCCCGCGCTCAGTCCAAATCAGTCGGATCGTCCCACACCACGCCCCCTAATTTGTGTTGCATGGAAGCCTGCACCAAAAATTGATTGCGTGCGCCAAAATCCCAGCACAGACACTTGCTATATACCCGTCCAAGCCGTGTAATCCCCGAAAAAGGAGCACAGTCTGACTAAAATGAGCCCCACTGTGTTGTCCCTGACAGGCAGAGGTAATCAATCGCTGCACCATCCCCCAGCTGCTGTGTATGAGTCATCCAGCTCAGGTTGATTAGTCCTGTCTGGACAGTTCAGGAAGCTCAGTGTAATGTGTTTATGTAGGCAGCCTGCATGCAACCCAGCTTTCCCAAGGTCCTGAATTTTATAATTGTTTTTTGAGCAAGATCACTCGCATCATGGATTAAACAAGATATATTTCTGCATCAGTGTAGTTACAGCCTTCTCAAGATATGTTTAGTTCACAATGCATGAAAAGAAATGGTAAATTTCCATCAAAGAGGACCTGTCACCTAAATTTTCGGCACTAGGAGTGACCTGTCCTTGACCTCTCTAATGCTTCCTTGACTGCGGCTCGTGTGCTCTCTGTAAGTGCTGGTCTCTGCTGCTTCCTGTCCGCCTCTGTAGCTTCCTTTACCTGCTAGACGATATGCTGTACCTATGAGCAAGGTCGCTTGTCAGCCCGGTGCCTCTCTGGGCACTGTCGCTATTCTGTCGCTAGCGCTCAGAAGCTCGCTACACGGCTCAGAAGTCGCGGCCATGTACCTGCGATAGGTCTGAGGGCTCTCATTAATACCAGATCGCGCGCTCTGGGAAGTCATGACCCCGTTGGACTACTCTGTGAGCACCGGCCTATGTCGTTATCGTATGCCATATAGGTTAGACCTGTCTGAGATCTTCCAGTGGGATCGATCTCTTGTGGTCTCAGCTTGGAAGCACCTCGGGTCGCTGCCTCTCTGGTTATGGCTGTCTCCGTGTATGGCTGTCGGCATCGTGTAGTCTGCTCTCATGGAGGGCTCTCTCGAGGTATCGCCTCTCGTGTGCTGTCGCCAGTGTCGCGTCTCTCAGGTTGCGCTGGCGCTCAGTGTGTCGCTGGCTCTCATGTTCCTGTTCTCGATTCGTCTGTCTCTTCTGTGTATGCTGTCTCCTGTGTATGTCTGTCCGCTCTTGTATGGCTGTCTCTCTGTGTCGCTGTCTCTCTGTGTATGGCTGTCGCTCTGGGTTGGCCTTCTCGCTGTTATGGCTTCTCCAGTGGATGGCGTCTCTCGTATGCTGTCTCTCTGTGTATGGCCTTTCTCTTCGTTTTTCGCGTCTCTAGTTGTCGCTGTCTCTCAGGTGTTCGCTGTCTCCAGTGTTTCTCTGTTCTCTCATGTTCGCTGTCCGGCTGGTATTCTGTCCTCTCGTGTATGGCGTTCTCTCCTTGTTTCGCTGTCTCCTGTGTATGGGCTGTCTCTCTGTGTCCGGCTGTCTTCGTGTTATGGCTGTCTCTCTGGCACCTCTCGCTGTGTATCTCTTTCCCTTAGAGCCGCATGTGATCACAAAGTGCACGCGGTGTCTCGGCACCTCAGGGGGCGGTTCGACTATTACTCCTGCGTCTGCTTTTTTGGGCGAGCTGTGCTCTCTTCTGAGATGTCAGAAATCTGGGGCCAAATTTCTCACTCTTGAACGATACATAATGATGAGAATTATCTGCAGCCTGAACTTCATAACGCCAGCCTGAATCCTGCTGTGTTTGGGTTCTCAGGTTCTATTTTTAGGAAATGTCCCTCATCGCTTCAATATCTCTGCTGGCTTTGTCAGTTCATAGGAAAATCCCCCCTGATACCCTCTCTGTATGTATCAGCGTAGTTTTCCAGTTCCTCTCTGTAGTTGTATCAGCATATTTGTACAAGGCCTCTCGGTAGTGTATCAGCATGTTGTACACTCTCTCTGTAGTTGTATCAGCAGTAGTTGTAGCCTCCTCTCTGTATTGTATCAGCGGTATTTACATTCCATCTCTGTAGTGTATCAGCGGTAGTTGTAACAGTCCTCTCTGTAGGTGTATTCACAGTAGTTGTAACATCCTCTCTGTAGTGTATCAGCGTGAGTGTAGCCGTTCCCTTCCTCTGTAGTGTATCTTGTAGTTGTACTTCCGTCTTCTGGTCTTCGTATCATATTAGATTGTACCGTCCTCTCTGTAGTGGTTCAAGTAGTAGTTGTCAGTCCTCTCTGTAGTGTATCAGTAGTAGTTTGTACAGTCCTTCTCTGTATGTTAATTCCGCAGTATTGTATCCGTGTCCTCCTCTGTAGGTATCATCCATGTAGTTGTACAGTCCTCTCTGTAATGTATCAATCAGTAGTTGTACAGTCCTCATCGTAGTGTATCAGGGTATGTACAGTCCTCTCGTATGTATCAGTAGTAGTTGTAGCAGTCCTCTCTTTAGGTATCAGTAGTAGTGTACAGTCATCTCTGTAGAGATGCAGTAGTAGTTGTACGTCCTCTCTTTAGTGTATCAGTAGTAGTTTGTACAGACCTCTCTGGAGTTTACACGGTAGTGTACAGTCCTCTCTGTAGTGTATCACATAGATTGTACAGTCCTCTCTGTATGTATCAGCATATTTACAGTCCTCTCTGCTAGTGTAGCATCGTAGTTTTGTACGAGTCCCTCCTGTATGTATCAAGTGGGTAGTTTGTACATCTCTCTGTAGTGTATCATGGTAGTTGTACAGTCCTCTCTGTAGTGTTACAATCATCAGTCAGTTGTACAGTCCTCTCGTAGTGTATCAGGCATTATTGTACGTCCTCCTGTCATGTGTATCACGTAGTTTTACAGTTCCTCTCTGTAGTGTATCAGTAAGTAGTTGTACAGTCCTCTCTGTAAGTGTAATCAGTAATAGTTTGTACATCATCCTCTGATAGTGGTAATCAGTATAGTGTAGTCCTCTCTGGAGTGTATCAGTAGTAGTTGTACAGACCTTTTTCTGTAGTTATCAGCGGTATTTGTAAACGTCCTCTCTGTAGTTATCAGCGGTAGTTGGTCAGTCCTCTCGGTAGTGTATCCGGTAGTGGTGCAGTCCTTTCGGTGTGTTCAGCGGTAGTTTGTACATCCTCTCTGTAGTGTATATTAGTAGGTTGTTACAGGTCCCCCGCTGTAGTTATCAGCAGTAGTTTGTACAGGTCCCTCTCTGTCATGTTCATTATAGTTTGTACAGTCCTCCTGTAATTTTCACGCAGCGTAGTCGTACTATCCCTCTCTTGAGTGTATCAGTAGTAGAGTGTACAGTCCTCTCTGTAGGTATAGCATAAGATTGTACAGTCCTCTCTGTAGTATCAGCAGTAGTTGTACATCCTCTCTGTAGTGGATCAGCATTAGTTTACAGTCCTCTCTGTAGTAATCAGCATAGTTGTACAAGTCCCTCTGTATGTATCAGTGGTAGTTTTGGACAGTCCTCTCGTAGTGTATCAGTGGTATTGTACAGTCCCTCTATTAGTGTATCAGTAATTAGTTTGTCCAGTCCTTCTTATGTATCAGTCAGTAGTTGTACATCCCTCTCTGGAGTGTATCAGCAGTAGTTGTAGCAGTACCTCTCGGTAGTATATCAGCGTAGTTTGTACAGTCCCCTCTGTAGTGTATCAGTGGTAGTTGTACAGTCCTCTCTGTAGTGTATCATGTAGTTGTACAGTCCCTCTATGTAGTGTAATCAGTAGTAGTGTACAGTCCTCTCTGTATTGTATCAGACAGTAGTGTACAGTCCTCTCTGTATGTATCAGCATAGTTGTACCGTCTCTCCTCTGTTAGTGTAACAGTGGTAGTTGTACAGTCTCCTGTAGTGTCTCAGAGTCGTTGGCCAGCCTCTCTGTAGTGAATCAGTATTAGTTGTATAGCAGTCCTCTCTTGTAGTGCTACAGTAGTATTGTACATTCCACTCTCTAGTGTATCATCGGTAGTTGTACCGCCTCTCTGTAGTGTATCAGAGTAGTTGTACAGTCTCCTCTGTAGTGTATCAGTGGTAGTTGTACAGTTCCCTCTGTAGTGTATCACCAGTAGTTGTATCAGTCCTCTCTGATGTATCATCAGTAGTTGTACAGTCCTGCCTCTGTAGTGGGTATCATCATAGTGTACCGTCCTCTCGTAAGTGTATCAGCGGTCTTTGTACAGTCCTCTCTGTATGTATCATGGTAGGTGTAAAGTCCTCTCTGTATGGTACTAATGGTAGTTGTAAACAGTCCTCTCTGTAGGTATCAGTAGGAGTTGTACGTCCTCTCGCTGTATGTATCAGCAGTAGTTTGTACAGTCCTCTCTGTAGTGTATCAGCGTAGTGTACAGTCCTCTCTTCTGTAACTGGATCAGGCAGTATTGTACAGTCCTCTCGTAAGTGTATCAGCAGTAGGGTTACAGTCCCTCTCTGTAGTGTTCAGTGGTATTTGTACAGTCCTCTCTGTATGTATCAGAGTAAAGTTGTACAGTCCCTCTCTGTAGTGTATCAGCAGTGTTTACAGTCCTCTCTGTAGTGGTATCAGCATAGGTTGTACAAGTCCTCCTGTAGTGTATCAGTGGTCTTTGTACAGTCCTCTCTGTCGTGTATCAGCGGTAGTTCGTCAGTCCTCTCGTGTTGGTAATCAGTGGTAGTTGTACAGTCCTCTCTGTATGCTGTATCAGTGGTAGTTGTCAGTTCCTCTCTGTATTGTATCAGGGTGTTGTACAGTCCTGCTCTGTAGTGTATCATTGGTAGTTGTACAGTCCTCGTCTGTTGAATCAGGGGTAGTTGGACGTCCCCTCTGGGTAGTGTTATCAGTGTAGTTGTACACCATACAGTTGTAAGTTATCACTAAGATGGTCCGTCTGACGTCCCCGAGATTGGGGAAATCCCTTTGGCTTTCTTCCTTTGATTGGAAATGCAGGATTGTACATTTTAACAATCAATTGTGTGAACATACTAAATTCAGCAGTCTGACATTTTCTACTTCTTCTCCCTGCAGATACCAATGAAAGAGACATAGTCACCCAGCTGAACATGTAACTGACCCCCTAAACCCATGAAGAGCGTGATTAGCAAAGCACCCCCTGCCTAAGGAACAGAGCGCTCCCACCAACCCCCAGAACCTACAGGCCATCACCTGCAGCGCGATGAGGTCGACCCCCTCTATGACTCTCCAAACGAGAATAAGTAAAGGCGGCAGAGGAGCCCCACCAGGGCGACCAACCCCAAGGTGAGTGTTATGCATGACTACGTACATGCAACTTTCTAATATATGATAATCTAAGATCTCTGCTTGTTGTCAGTGAGGCTAGAGGGACAGACAGACCAGTAAAGCGAGAGTTCTGCAATTCTGCAAAAGATAAATGCCTGCAATGTTATATGTTTCAGATGTTGAGGCAGGAACAATGGGACACCTTTATCCAAACTAGTGCCGTCTGTAAACTATTGCAGTTGCCTGTGGTTCTCCAGGGGGCGCCAGATTCACAAACTGGTGCCGGTCCTCGTAATCTGGCCTTCCCTGCACTATCTCTGGAAGTGTGGCACAACTTTTTTAGGGCACCTTTCACATACATTGTGCAACCCACTTCTGTCGCGTTGCATAATAAATTGCACCGGTCAGACCACTGCTCCGACACCTTTCTATGTCCAGAATTTTTGTGGCACAGTGGACACAGATCAGTCCACAATGCAAAATTGGGACCAAAGAATTTAATAATTGTGGCCATCGAGTCTGCTTAGAGACCTAGAGGTGAGGCTATGGACAACCCCCCTACATAGACCTTATGTGCGGCGACCCTAAAATACAAACTTTCAATGGTTAAGGAGCAACGACAAGTAGAAGGCCAAAACGTTTTTGGCTCACTTTTTAACCTGCCCCCAATCCGTCCCTAGTGTGTCCCACACAGTATATGACCACCATACACCATAGACCCATATCATGTATAATGTACATGTGACATAATTTAATAATACTGTGCCACCTACTCATTTATGTGGGTCTCTACTGTAAACCATAAGTAGGGGGTTTTGCTGATCCACTCGTCAAGTCCCTTTAACCGCTATAATTGTCAAGGCAGGCAGAATTTTTGTCTTTTTTTGTCCAGACCATTTGCTAAACCATCCAATCTCGATCTCGCCTCTCACAGATTGGAAGAATTGACCAACATCTCCTCAAACTATATCCAAAACCATCCCGGAAAACCAGCTGGGCAGAATTTTGGAAGTGGTGAATAAAACCCTTTAAATTGCCCAACATATAGAGGTTAAAGTTATCCCATCATCTATAGGTATTAAATCCAACTCCAACTTATGAAACGCATTGAGAGAACATCCAATTCTACTGGTGAGCCAATAAACAACATCCAATCCTATTGTGGAAGCCAATGAGACAAAGACAATCCCGTTGTGAAACCAATTAGACACAATCCAATCCCCATCGTGAAGCCAATTAGACACATCCAATCCTGGGGTGAAACCGAATGAGCAAAATCCAATCCCTGGTGGTGAAACCAACGAGACAACATCCAATCCCAATCGTGAAGCCAATGAGACAACATCTATCCTATTCGGAAGCCATTGAGACAACATCCAATACCGATTGTAAAGCCAGTCAGAAGGGAGTCTAGTAAACCGGTTTGTTCTGACCTATATATCTTAAGTTTCATAAAGAGCCCTTTCAGTGGAAGAAGAAGCCTCCACCACTAACTCTGAGGAGAGAGAATATAGAGCTAACTACCATAAAGTTGACTTTGTTTTCCAATCCCTCCATACAACACAATGCCTCAAGTCCCATCACAGCATTTGATTCAATGTTTCCACTTAAATCTAGGCAAAAAGTCTCACCTCCCTCTAAAGAGTGTCATCCTGTAAGGGTTGTTCCAGAAGTTCCCCGCACCACCACCGTTCCCGAAAAGCTATTTCGACATTGAAGTAAACTTGACATCTACATGAAGTATAGTGGGTACATTACCACCAAGTCTAAATAAAAACCTTTCCCATATCTTGATATGAATCCAAAGGTTTCCTCCTTGAGATGGTTAACACACGCTTAGGGTCGCACTTTGACCATTTCAAAGCAAAAATCAAAGCCATATGACATGAGCCGTTCAGGGATCTATGTGATCAAAAGGTGGTTGCAGCATAGCATATTATTAGCACATTTCGACTTCTGTACTGCACCCCATCAGCATCCACGGTAAATTCCCCTGATGGAGTCACTTAGCTGAACCAAACCTCCTAAGGGTCCAATGGGGGTTCCTTACTAAGGGCCCGAGTCGCGTTTTCCTGACGTGTTACCCCGAATATTTCCCGATTTGCGGGCCGATTTTCCCTGTATTACCCCAGGACTTTTGGGCGCACGCTATCGAATTGTGGGCACATGCGTCGCTGGCATGCACACAACGGAAATTGGGGGCGTTGCCGAACGACAACCTGACGTATAGAAAAACAGCCGCATTTTTAAAAAAAGTGTCGTGGAGCTTGCACCTTACCTGCACTAGGAATAGGCCGTGAATTTGAGTGCATTCCGGGAACTTCAGTCATCAGCGCGCAGCGCCCCCCTGGTTGAGACGTCGGAGGAACTACCGATCCCGTCCGGACCCCGAATCCACCGGCAGAGAACGCGCCGCTCGGATGCAATGACCAGGTAAGTAAAATCTGCCCCATTGTGTCCCCATTTTGACTGCATCTTAGAGATCTTTGTCTGAAGGCAACACGCAACACCCAGACTAAAGATTCTCTCGTCCAATCCTATGCATGTCCTTCTATGGGACACTCAACACCCTGCTGTTCCTGTGATGGTGATTGTAACTGGACATGGTTGAGTCCAAAATCTGGAGCTTCTCGGAATCCTGTCCTTTTTCGGTGGCCATTCTCTGTGTATGACAGCAAACCACTGCAGATGATCATTGGGTGGTGATGGGTTTCCTACCCATAATGGATACCCTAAGGTTATTAAGTTTATATTCGCCCAAAAACCATAGCAAATGTGACTCATCTCTGGGTTCCATGCCTATATTCATGATGCAATATCATGAATAGCATCAATGACGGGCGCAATACTCTGCGAATACTGGATCTAATGACCCAGTGGAACCAGAGCCACACAACATGTAACCGAGTATAGGTGCACAAAGTGAGTAGCCCATTAGTTATCAGATATTGGTCCATAGAGCCGCTTCTATCAGACCTGATGATCACGTCATTACTGGTCACCTATGGTGCGAGGCAAGACTTCTGTTTAGGAGGCTGTTTCGCTTTTCATTTCTGATGTAGCCAATGCTGAATGATTGTCAAAAATATAATATACAAAAGTTAAATGTGACACACTAAAATAATACTAACATACAACTGCTAACAAACAATAATAAAAAAAAAGTTACAATTAGTAAACAACCACATAACCAAAAGAATATACAAACATTATTTTATAAATGAAAAAACACCCGGAAGCAATAGTGATATATAGAAATCTCAAAGAAATTTAACATATTAAAACATAAATAAGAGATATAATCTATTAACACATAAAAATTCTGTTTAAAATATAATAAATATCAGATATAAAATGCATATACTCGGAATAACAGCAAAAATATAACAAAAACATATTAATAAATATACATGAGAATTAGAATGTTGTATAATAAATTAACATAATGCAAAATAATTTGTAAGTATAATAATAACAACCTAAAATACAAATAAATTGTATCGTAGAAAACTGCGCATCAATCTGAGCAGTCAGTGTCAGTTATCATGTGTCTGGTAAGGGTCGACCTAACTATGAGCTGAGGACGGACAGATCGTCCAATCTAGAGAGTTTATATGTCATTAGGAGGGCCGAGCCCTTTATACTGCCCCGATTGACCTGCATTGCTCGTCCCACATAGTGTGTATTAGGGTAACTTTACCCTTTGGGGTTTAGGGATGTTTGGTGCCAATTTTTTAATTAGTTAGTTATTAGTAACGAAGTTCCTCACACGCGCTGACAAGTCACTGCACATGTCATGGCGAAATCTCGGGGCAGTTTCTGTGAGTCTGACCTTATTTCCTCTGCATTGATAGACTGACGTCCTTTGTATAAGTAACCTCTGGGATGCCTTAATACAGGAGGCAACGTGACAAGGTACAGTATTTTCTAAAGGTGCTCTACCGTTCACCGTCCGTGAGGGGGGCATAGGGACAGCATGGCTGCTGTGATCAAGTTCTTATGACTTTGGACCGGACCATAACAAGCTAAGAAGACCTCCTCAACTCAGCGCCATGGCCAGCTGTCGCAAGAGAACCTGTATTTCCTAAATCGTGGTGCGAACCTATGGCATGTGCCAGATATGACCCTCGAGGCCTCATCTTTTGGCACACGGCTGTCTCCCAGGCACACAGAGTTTTTTGCCATACGGCAATCTTCCTGCAGTCTCAGGCAGTTCCAAGATCCGCCCTCTACTTAAATTGACCATCTTGTGCTGCCTGTCTGTGCGCAGAGCGGAGAAAGGTGTGGACTGGGGTCGGATTGGACCAAAGCATTCTTGTACAATAAGTTCGTTACTGCCATAAATTGTCGTGTTGGCACTGTTGGGAAAAGCTATTAGGTTTTTGGGTCTCATTTTGGGCACTCGCCCTAAAAGGTTCGCCACACTGTCCTAACTGTTTGGATTTAGGTCAGTTCTAAGGAGCATTGTGTATGGTTATCTGGTTATCAACACTTTAACCTCATAAAGAGCATAGTAGCAATGCAGAAGATAACCAGAGTAGAGCCTAAACACTATGGCTCATTTCTAAGGGCCCAATCTCTCTTTTCGTCGGTGTTCCCAAAAAATTACCACTTTGGGTGCGCCGTTTTGCCCCGGTTTCCGGCGCACACGTTGGATTGTGTCGCATCGGCGCCGGTTTTTTTCACCACGAGGAAAATCGGGGGACGTGGCCTGTCTCAAAACACGACGGTTGCGGAAACGGCGTTTGACACGCACTTACATGCCCAGGAGAAGACTGTCAACTCCGGCGGACCTCAGCGCATAGCGACAACCTTAGTGAATCCTGGCCATCTCCGAATCATCAACATCGACAAAGCGCCGGGGGATCGCGAATGACCAGGTCAGTAACTGAGCCCCCTTGTTGCCTGAGGTGACTAGTAGATAGCGTCCACTCACCCCTATATTTTTGTTTTTTTTTGGTAGGTGGTACTCCATGAGTTTTTTTTTTTACATTGTTAGAAGAGAAACTATTTTTAAGTGGCTGACGCAGCTTTGTAGCAGAGACTGCGCATCTGATGGCCGCCCCCGTAATTTGCTGCAGGCGTGGCTGCCTGCGCAGGAGGCTAACTGGTCTCGCCTCATGGCTGGGTGCAACCTTGGTCGATACACCATCAGGAAAATACTGACTGTGTTTACAAAATATAATAATAATAATCATTTCTTGTAGGATTCTACCATTGGCCCCAGTGTTAAAGCTACAATTGATTACCACTAGCCACTCAATCTACCGCAAACGGAAGGGCAATAAAATTTTGATACGATGTTTGGGGTATTTGGATTTTTTGACTCAGTTATCTCTATCCGCTTGTTGCCGCTCCTGTTTCTCCCAGATCTGCTCAGATTTTCTACGACATATTTGCAAGTTTCCCCATATATCAATGTATATTGGACATTGGGGCACCATTTATTACCCCGGTCCATTCGCGTTCCAGCGGCGGCTTCTCGGACAAAGCGTTACGGGTCTTCCGCGATTAATGAAGTCATGCGCCGCGATGTCCCACAGGATGTCCTCGCTGGCGCGCGCAGGGTCCGCTGACTCGGTACGGAGTTCAATGAGCTCTCCTGGTGCTGCATGTGATATGGCGCGTTCGACCCGAATTTTTTGTTTTAATGCGGCGTTTGTTTCCGAATCCGTCGGGTTTTCGTTCGCCCACGCCCCCATCCGATTTCCGTCGCAATGGCCACGTGGAGACACAATAAACAGACCGCGCTTGCGCCGAAAAACCCAGGGCATTCAGGAAAACGGCGCATATCGGAAATTTCGGGTACCACGTCGGCGAAAACGCGATCGGCCCTATGTAAATGACCCCCATTAATCGTTAAGAAACACAATTTGTCATAGTCATTTTTCATAGAGGTTTTCACTGCACCATTATAAATGATAATTCTCTCTCATTTTTACTTACCAGGATTGACACACCAAAATCTCTAGGGATCTAATTGGTCCTGAACCTAAACCCTCTCCATGTTCCTAATGGGAACATCCTTTTATGGTGCTTAATGGACCAGCATCGCAGGAATTTAATATAAACTCTTCAAGGGACCTCGGAGCTGCTGGTGTAATGTGATGCCTGTCATCTGTATGAAGCTAAATCTGTAAATATAACAAATATTGACAAATACGCTGATATAAAGAGCCCTATTGGTTGATAATGTTTGAGACCTCCCACTTTCGTAGAGACTTCAGCTGTTTTTAGTTTTTTTGTGCCGATATATAAAGTTTCAATACGGACCTCTTAACAAAAAATCTGGTACATCTAGCACCCACAGGTTAAAATGTGCTCTCTAACCTAAGTCAAAGTAAAATTAAAAACTAGCAAATACTTTAATAATCAGTATTATTGTTTGCACTTTTCTTATCTTTGAAGAGTAGGTTGGGTAGAAGGTTCATGCCCGAAGAAGAAACATCTCTAATATTAGAATGGCTAAAAAACACAAACTACATTGAAGATTAGAAAACCGTAAGGAGGATGACTAAGGCCACCATATTTTCTGTAAATGTATAGTAAATGAGAATCCAAAACTGAAACCCGAAATCATGGTAGCTATCTAATTGATAATACAGGCGGTCCCCTACTTAAGAACACCCCACTTACATGACAACCCATAGTAACAGAACGGACCCCTCTGCCCCTTGTGACCTCTGTGACCTCTCTGGATGTTACTATAGCCTCAGCTGCAATGTCAGCTTAAAGAGGTCTTGACATGAGCTTTGGTAATCCTTAGTCCTATTCAAAAGCAAAAAATGTTTAACTCCAATTGTCACTGGGCAGAAAAAAAAAAGATTTGTCTGGAAACTACAATGATAAAATACAGTTTCGACGTACATACAAATTCAACTTAAGAACACACCTATGGACTCCGATCTTGTACGTAACCCGGGACTGCCTGTATAGAATTCTATTACCAGCCTGTATTGGGTACCATGCCCTCCCTTTCTCATCTCTATTTATTCATATTCCTTGAGTTAGAGGTAAAAAGATCTACTGAAACCTGATGGGTAAATATGGAGACAGCATTTTCTTCATATTTGGAATGATGGCCTACTTCAGTCTAGATATCTAGTCTAGTTTACGGAGGGTTTTTAGCTGGGTGGAGTTGCCCATAGCGGTCCCCCTTTATATGTTCATATTTGTATCTCCTAATTTTCATTGACATAATATCATCAATGAGAATTTATGCAGATACTTTTGCATGGAATCTGCCAACTCTGTTCTATGGAAAATGTAGCCTCTAACTGGTTTACAATACAAATATGTTAGTTGGCTACTGCTCATTTGGCTGCCACTGTAACTTCTATTACTCCCTTGTTTGGGTGATGTGTTGCTGTGTCGGGGAGAGAACGTGCAGCTACTGGACAGTTCTGTGGTGCCTTAGCTCCCTATGAGGAATCAGGCATGTATAACTTAATATACCAACCTCTTTCCCCAACCATCTTCGGCCAGGAATCCCATTATATAATCATCGCGCCTCATGAATGTAGTTGGGTGTGCGGCCAACCAGGATCTAATTTGTGTGGGCCACCTTGGGATTTCTTCTTCTTGTAGCTCAGTTTCATATTTTGGCTGTATATATGGTACATGTAATCCTATAATTATATTCTATTTTAGTCTTGTCAATTTCAAAACCAAGAACTAAGACGCCATGGTGCCATTCTTCCTCGACCACAACGCCATTGCTGGTGATTGCCTTTTGTAGATACCTGGGAACCCATAGGCGGTCACCTCTGTCTTACATTGTGGCACACACTGCCATCTCATACATACCACTGTATTTATTATTTTTTACTTTCGTTGATCCCCAGAACCTAGCCTGATTCTTCATGTTATGAGCAGAGTGTCTGCCCCTCTGAAGTTCTTCCATCCAGACCACCCCCTGTGCCATCTCTTCACAACCTCCTCCGGCAAGTATGGGAAGCCCAAGAAACCTGCACAATGCGGACACTTTTCTATTGGGCTGCACATACTCTCTTCATCTTCGTCATCTTCTTCAGCCAGGATGGTTTGTGGAGAGAGGGCGCAAGTTGCAGGAGAAGTAGGGCATTTCAGCATCATGCATAAAGTGGATGAAGGGAGTGCGCTGATGGCACAGGGGTGTCCGAGGGAAGATAACACCCTGAGGTGCACCACTGTGCTCATTATCAAAACAATGAAGTTCCTTTTAAGGATCCGCAAAAATTGAAAATTAATTTCGAAGTATGTAGGTAGTGAGCTCCAAGGTATGCCAATAATATGGCAGCAGTTTAAAGGGGTAGTATGTGACTTCGGAGACCCCCATGATAAGCAAAGGGTGAACCGATGTCCTCCAACTTGCTACATGACATCAGGACTTACAGGTTCGGCTGTCCTCTAGCTAGCCAGAAGTTAATGAAGTGCTTGCTTTTGATTGAACTTTGAAAGCAGTGCTGGCATGGAGTAGTTCAAGGGGACTTACAGTCAGACCCCTACAATCCTGTTGATAGAAAATTAATGTACAACATGATAAACCCCCCCACTAATTAGATCCTTGGTCTTAGCATTGCCATAAAACGGTAACGAGGTATATGTACGGTATAGGTATATGTAAAACTGGGCCTATCCAAGGCACCCATGCGTTACCCTTTGCATTGCAATAACCATGGCTTTTTTCTATCAGAATGGTGGCGGTGGTTAGCAATACGGATGGGTATTACATAATTTATCTTTCCACATCTAACACATGAAAATATACCACATCTTGGTAAACATTGTTGTGCAATATCTGGCTACATTACTGATAAGTTAAGAGGGATTACAGTTTGTGGTGTACGGTGGAGGGAGCCATCTCAGCACAGTTCCACCCATGAAGCCGTGAGATTTTTATCCAGCTTGTGTTTCATGATGTGGGTGTAACTGCTGAAAGCGATCAAAGATCACACAATTGCTATTCTTTCCTTGGCTCGCAGTTTGTTCTTACCTGGAGACGGTCCAGACATGTAGGTAATCATTATACTGCTGTAAAGGTCATTAAATAACGCAACTAAATACAAGAAAGGTAATTTACCCAACATTGTATCCTGTCTACATTCCTGACTCCAGCTCATGTTTTTTATGAGCAGTAAATGTTTGATCCCCCAGTTACTAAATGATCTATTTCCACAAATTCAACACGAGCACATCGACATGGAAAGCCATTCATGAAAATAGGTAAATTTACCATAGGGCAGATGACTATAGAATTGTCTTCAGAATTCCCATCATAGTCACAGCACATCATTGACTCCTCCAGCAATGACCACATGAGCCACCACCTGACCAGTTGTATCTCTGGTTGTCATTACTCCATGTTGAGGTCTACCAAGCCGAAGGTCCTAGCCAGGGCGTGTCATGAGTGTCCCTTGTTGTTATGACTACACTAGCATCTTCATCAGTTGAGGTCTGCTACTAAAAGAAGGCTTGAATGTGGAAGTCACCTCTCTGCTCCAAAATTGCAAAACTGCAGGCTGAGCAAGATATCCACGCCCCGCAAAGCAGTAAATCATAAAGAAGTGAGAGCAAAGTAGTAGAGAGTTCAGTTTGATATAACAAAGAGTACCCTGACCCACAATGGTGTGGTCCTACGACAACGTAGAGCACAAACACACGGGGCACATTTACTTACCCGGCCCTGTCGCGATCCCCGATCCGGACGTCCGACGAAGAAGAGTCGGCGCGATTCACCAACATTTGTCGCCCGAGATCCTGCATGTGTCGCTTCCTCCCCGCTGAGGTCCGCCGGAGTTCACTTTCTTCTTCGCAGTGCTTGTAATGTCTGTCTTGTGGACACTATTACGATGTTAAATCCTGCACATTGTCCAAATCCGTCGGATCGTCCGACGGTCCGTCCCCCGCGAGTTTCTGTTGTGAAAAGCCGGCGCGATGCGCCAAAATCCGATTGCGACAAAAACCCCTGTAAATGCGGCGCTAATTGGAATCGGAGAACCCAACCAACGAAATGCACTCCGCGGACCCTTAGTAAAATGAGCCCCACTGCGTATAGCGATGTATCTCCCTTTTTGGGTTTCCTGCAGAGTGCCAGTAGACTTTACATTGACGTCTACCTGTAATAACTTGTTTTGTTGTGCCTCCACAGCAGCACAATGCTGAGCTCCACTTCTTAAAGTCAAACATTAACAGGAATACATGCACGGCAGCGAGCCTTCCTGTGGGCTTAGTAAACCGGCCAATTTTGTTCTGACTTGCATAACTGTTGGTTTTCTCACTGGGGTACAGCCAGCCGGATTACAACATTTCATTAATCTAATCTGAGTAAAACGCTTACAGACAAGGGGAGGAAAAGGGCCGCAAACAAAAATGTGCAAACATGACATCTCCCTGAAGGGACGGGGACCTGGATGAACACCGTAGGGCGATAAGCCACCTATTCCACCTGAACAGCTCTAGGCTTACAGGGGTGGCCATCATTGCCTCAGGTATAAATGGACTAGGGGGCGCTAGTGTGACCTGTGATCTGTAGATCACTTCCTGACGTGCTTAGTGACACTAAAGAGGAGGTCACGAGTGTTTAGTCCCACATTGGGTTACTTGTAACTTCCTGTATAGAGTCCTTAGAAAGTCCATCTGTGGACGGTTGCCGATTGTTGGCCTCGAAAATCTGTTTTATAATGTTTTATACATCTCAGTTTTCATGGTGCTCCTTGGGGGAGATTCTCATTGAGTTTGTGAGTAAGAGAATATTGCATAACAATACTGGGAGTACATGAACAGTCTAATTTGGCCACTGTCCAGAACATGTGATGGGTCATGGACTTGGTGGGGACTGGAGGATTCTTGTGGCCATTTCCCACCTGGGTGGGTGCTGTGGGAGAACCTTTCCAAGGACCTGCCCATTGCGGACCAGGGGCTGAGACCTCTGATAAGAGCACAGATTTGGCTAGGGGCTGCTCGAAGAGAACTGTTTGAGTTCAACCAGGATTCACCTCCAAAGCGATGCAGTTGGACACGGGTGGTCAGCCCTATGAGAAGTTGATCAGTGACGTCTCAGAACTAGAAATCTGTGTTCTCATCATTCCTGTTCAAGAGGATGAGCACAATCCACTGGTTCCTCTAATCTATCCGGAACATTCCAAAAATAATCATTGGGCAGTCCCCCTTTTGGTAGATCCGAGGGATTTCATCTGTCAAAACCTTGGCCTTGCCATTTCTACTGATGCTCTACAAGCAAAGTAGAACAGGAGAATGATACAGTGGGTAAAAGGGATACAACTCCATGGCCTCCATACTCCACCCTTGCAGGCTCTTCCATATAATAGGTTATTAAAATCACAGCCAGATCAAACAGCGGTTGTTCTTGGTTCTGTGCCCTGAGAACCAATTCTCAAACTCTTTTGTCCAACCATGCGTCCCCTTACTGTATCAACCCCTTGTGTATTGGGTGCCTAATGCATGGCACTTCTCATGTAATGTGGTTCCCCTCCTCCCTCAGTACAGCAGCCGCTTACAGATTATGTTCTGTGGGACCAGAGTGATGACGTCACACACATGTAACGGCTTAGCAATTGGTGGTCATAGTATCACATGCTGTTCACTGTTATTGTAGTATCAAGTTACTGCACTCAGTTATCATCAAATGAACACAGACCTTACTAGTGACAAGTCTGTCCAATTCACGGGTCAAGGCCACCAGTTGCGAGACCTTGTGATGCACCAACCTTGAGTGTTGAGTCTTTTGCCTCAGGCAGCATCAATTCCAGAAAAATAGAGTGACTGCATAGAGTGTCAGTCTCCTGCTACAAGCAGGACTTGACATGTAAAAATAGCAATTCTTCTTAACCAGATGTCACATGGGTGTGACACGCGCAGTGAGAACTTACTAAACAACCTGATATACTACTGGATAGTCTCCATAACTTAGGGGAAGGTTAAACTTCATGTGCAGTTACCGCTGCAATTACAATAAGAGTCACTTTTAGGAGGTAGATCCCAGTGATTATTTTCCTCTTCACTCCTGCTGTATGGAACACTGCCTGGTAATCATAATGGGGGCAAACGCTATGGGGGTACTGCCTGGACACTGTATGCGAACTCCTACGTGCTTGTCCTTATTCTTTGTTTGAGTCCAAGGTCCGAACGACGGGCTTTACACCTCCCCAGCCACTACTGGCATTTAGCATGTTGTTCTTATATGCAGCCGCTCAGCCGGTACAGACCCATTGCATGAAGCTCCCGACCCCCAGTTCAATCCAGTTTTTTATAAGATTTAGTTTTTTCCCCACCCTTAAAGAGTGGCCCTCTTTCAGATGATTTTTCATATTGTGGGGGAGGAATGTTGTGAACATTTTTCTATATCATCATGCAATCTGCTTAGGCTTTACAGTCACACGACCGTAAGAAATTGGCCGTATCCGTACCGTACGTTTTTTTACGGGTACATACGGCCACATTGTTTCTAAGTAAAATATGTCCACATCATTTATATTGCCGTTTTTAAGCCTGCACCGTATTTTGGCCGTAGAAAAATATAGAGTATGTCCTATATCTGTCCTGTATGCTCCATAGAATTCAATGGGAAAGTAAATACGGGCTAAATACGTCTGCATACGGTTTGGCACGTAGGCTGCCGTATATACAGGCCGTTTCCAGGGTGACCATAATCAGGGGGGTGGACCTTCCTGTCGACATTTGGTCTGTCTGTCGGGGCTCTGGTGACGTGATGACAAAATGGCTTTCCCCTCATGGATCGTCTCTAGCTTTAGTCCAGGAGAATCCCCTGTTGTGGGATAAGCAAGACGAGAGCTTCTCAGACCGTTGCACGAAGGCCAAAACAGTGAGAGTAGGTGACGGCTGAGTTGCTTCCGGATACATGGTGATTGAGGCAGGACCACAAAGCAGGCGTAAAAGCACTTGTTGTGATATTGGACCTCTGTGTCACCCCCACTGCCAGTGCCTCTATGCATTGTGCATGATAAATGGTGACCCCTGCAGCTTTGTGCATGATAGATGTCACCCCTGCGCTTTGTGCATGAGAGATGTCACCCTGCGCTTTGTGCATGATAAATGTCCCCCCCTGCTCTTGTGCATGATAATTGACCCCTGCAGCTTGTGCATGAAGATGTCACCCCTGCAGCTTTGTGCATGATATATGTCACCCCTGCAGCTTTGTCGCATGATAGATGTGACCCCTGCAGCTTTGCGATGATGATTACCCCTGAGCTTTGTGCATGAGAGATGTCACCCCTGCAGCTTTGTGCATGAGAGATTCACCCCTGCAGCTTTGTGCATTAGATGTGACCCCTGCAGCTTTGTGGCATGATAGTGTCACCCCTGCAGCTTTGTGCATGATAATGTCACCCCTGCAGCTTTGTGCATGATAGATTCAGTCCCCCTGTAGATTTGTGCTGAGATTCACAACTGCTCTTTGTGCATGATATGATCACCCCCTCCAGCTTTGGGTGCATGAAGATGTCACCCCGTGTAGCTTTGTGCATGATATGATGTCACACCTGTAGCTTTGTGCATGATAGTGTCACTGCTGCACTTTTGTGCATGATAGATGTGACCCCTGCAGCTTTGTGCATGATAGATGTCACTTCTGCAGCATGTGCATGATAGATGCACTGCTGCAGCTTTGTGCATGATAATGGACCCCTGCAGCTTTGTGCATGATAGATGTGACCCCCTGCAGCATTGTGCATGGAGATGTCACCCTGCAGCTTTGTGTGTGAATAGATGTGACCTCCTTTCTTTTTTGGTTTCAACATGTGAAATCATCCCCAAACGCTGGACATCTGCTTGCGATCGAAATAAAAAGAAAAGATATGAGGCCAAAAGCGGGAGAGGGAAATTGAAGAATAAACCATACACCAAGTCCCCCCTGCTTTTCTTGACGCAGTATGATGTTGGAAAGTAAGTATAGGGTTTTCAAATGGTAAACACTTTCTATATGTCCAGAGGTGTTTTCTTTCCAACCATGCAGAATTATATCCTCAACTGAAAAGATTCGTTATGCATGATGTTGACGGAAACCCTGCATATACATGTTGATTTTTAATAATTTGTTTTATCCCACAGTACGGGCTATACCTGGCAGAATCACCAGAACCAGAATGGCAGCCTCCTCTGGCGACGAACCGCCCACTGATGAGGAGGACCGGGTGGAGGGCTGGTACTTCCACTCAGGAGCAGCAGGGAATCCTGCTCCTGCGAACATGCCCACCAGCACTCTATCTGCCACACCCATGCAGATATCAGTATGGCGCGGCCACCGCAGTCCAGGAGAAGACGACCTAGTGAATGTGCTCTATTGAAATATTCGATCAGTTGCGGAATCGTAGGGATGACTCCCCAGAGCTCTCTACATGGGGGACTGGCGCCCGAATTAAAAAAAGTGGCCGAACAGACATGGCCAACTGTAAAGCGGCACTCCTTTGCCGTTGTGCATATATTTAAAAAAAATGATTATCTTTACAAAAAGGTGGCTCTGTTCCTGGCCGGCACCGGGAACGTGTTGGAGGCCAACTTCCCCGCCAGCCCTCCACGGTCCACGAGTTGTACCCCACATTTGAAGGCCCATGACATAGCACCGGCATCATGTCGCAAGAATTTCTGAATTATAATTTTTTTTTGTTTTTTACGTATATAGTTGAAAATGTTATCTTCATAAAAGTAAAGAAAAAAAGTAAAGTCTACTTTGTTTTTATTTGGAATAGTCCATAAAATATACACCTTTATTATACATGGGTTTACCTCTGAATCCAAGTCGCCCAACGTGATTCGTGGGAAAACCAATTATAAAACATATAGCGTTACGAAACTGTGTTTAGCCGTTTTGTCCTCAATACTACTGGTTGTGTACAGTTTGGTGGCGGAATTCCTTCTTTATATAAATGTATTGCAGGACATTCCCTTATCAGACGACATACTGGGCCAGCACTATTCTGCAAGTCTATTGGCACAGAGAATTGTCCCTTCATAATATTTATGTATAATGGCGGTGTGCCGCAACCAGGTCTGCGCAGACCGTGTCATTGACAATGAAGGAAAATGCGCGATTCGGACCCTTAGTAAATGAGCCCCAATGAAACATGCACTGTGTGAGATCACATGCCAAGAAGTAAATTATGAAGCTCCTGCTCAATGACAACAAGCAAGATCTTGGAACCATGCGAAATTGATGTACGGAAACTTTGGAAAGTTTATAGCTTTCATTAGACAACATATCACCTATTGCTGGAATGGGCTTAAAGTGGACAACCCCTTTAAGTATATTAGAAAAGTGGTCACCATATCCCCCTCACACAAAACTATTTCCAATGATGGTACGCTTTATATGTTCCTGGGATGGAAACTCGTGAGCTCGGGACGGCTTCAATATAGGGCTGCGCCTCATGGCCCCGTTTGAGGGTTCCTCTTACCTTCTACTAACGTCCAGAAATAGAACAGAATGACATATCTAAAATAGGAAGCCATGGAGCAAAGTATGTGAGCCATGCTCCCGGTGACAGCTGGATAGGGCCCAGCAGAATCTTCTAAACCACCAGCGCTGCAACTACTACTATCCACTGCCAATACCTTACTCATGATACAAGGCACCAAGGGATTGACTTAAACTAAAATTTTACAAAAATTGTATTTCCTGTGGTGACCTAAAACTCGGAGCACACTCGTCATGAGGATCTCGGGGAACTTGCTTATGGATACTTAAAGGAAATCTACCATTTGTGTTTTAATTGCATTATGAGCAACCATACCTTGAGAATGCTGCAGCTGCACGGATGCAGAAACATATATCTTTGTTTAATCTCTGAACTGAGTGTTTGCCAAAAACTATTTATATGATGATATAGGCTTTGGTCCTCCTGTGGCTTCCCCGGCTCTCTCCTCTTACCTCAAATTATGCACTGCTCCAGAGAATGATGTATCACTGGGGCAAAGTTACTTAACCATCTGGGAGGAGTTCACAGAAAGTGCAGCGCCGTGTATAAGTGCTGTGCAGATTCACTAAGACCTGTGCCCGATATCCTGCATGGTGCACTTCCCCCTCAGGTCCCGGATTCACCTTCTTCTTCTGGTGCATGTAAGTGCATTGTCTGTGTATATGCGCTGTGCGGGGGAGTCATCTAAATTCGGCGCCTGATTTCCTGCATGTGTCACTTCCCCGCTCAGGTCCCCGGAGTTCACTTCTTCTTCCTGGTGCATGTAAGTACATTGTCCCGTGTATAATGCCCTGTGCGGGGAGTCACTAAGATCCTGCACCCGATATCCTGCATGTGTCGCTTCCCCCCGTCAGGTCCCCGGAGTCACCTTCTTCTTCTCCGGTGCATGTAAGTGCATGTCGTGTAAATGCGCTGTGCGGGAGTCACTAGACCTGTGCCCGATATCCTGCATGTGTCACTTCCCCCCAGGTCCCCGAGTTCACTTCCCTTTCCGGTGCATGTAAGTGCATTGTCCGTGTATAATGCGCTTGTCGGGGAGTCACTAGATCCTGCAACCCGATATCCTGCATGTGTCGCTTCCCCGCTCAGGTCCCCGATTCAACCTCGTCTTCCTGGTGCATAATGCTGGGCTTGTAACACAATTGGAAAGTTAAAATCCCCGCGCTCAGTCCAATCAGTCGGATCGTCCCACACCACCCCCCTAATTTGTGTTGCATGGAAGCCTGCACCAATTGATTGCGTGCGCCAAAATCCCACACATACTTGCTATATACCCGCCAAGCCGTGTAATCCCCGAAAAGGAGCACAGTCTGACTAAATGAGCCCCACTGTGTTGTCCCTGACAGCCGAGTAATCAATCGCTGCACCATCCCCCAGCTGCTGTGTATAGTCATCCAGCTCAGGTTGATTAGTCCTGTCTGCACAGTTCAGGAGCTCAGTGTAATGTGTTATGTAGGCAGCCTGCATGCAACCCAGCTTTCCCAGGTCCCTGAATTTTATATTGTTTTTTTGAGCAAGATCACTCGCATCATGGATTAAACAAGATATATTTCGCATCAGTGTAGTTACAGCACTCCTCCAGATATGTTGTAGTCACAATGCATGAAAAGAAATGGTAAATTTCCATCAAAGAGACCTGTCACCTAAATTTCGGCACTAGAGCTGCTTACCTAAAGTAGCAGCCCTATTGCTTGATCAAACGCCGGCTGTTAGAGTGTATAGCGTTACCAGAAACCTCCGTAACGCTATCAACACGGGCGGCGGGTACATGTTAATCATCGGACTGCTTGCAAAGCTGTCCGATGTATTCATGAGGGGGCGGTCCGAGCCGCTGCCCTTCCTGGACCCCCGCTAGCTCCATAGTCCGGCAGTGACTGCCGCGCGCTAGGCGGCAGTCACCGCCCCTAGCCACGCCCCAACCCCGCCCCCTTATGAATACGTCGGACAGCTTTGCGAGCTTTCCGACAATTACATCCTACCCCGCCACAGTGTTAGATAGCGTTACCGGAGGTTTCCCATAACACTATCCTTCTAACACTGCGGCGTTTGATCGAGCACTAGGAGCTGCGCACTTTAGTAACATCTCCTAGTGCTGATAAATGGGGTGACAGGTCCTCTTTAAGGGACGCCCCATTGTGTCATATTTAGAAAAATTGTCATATTTAATTTGTCCCTTTAGGTGGGTCTTGTATTTAGGGCTTATAGGAGCTGAAACGTGGGAATGATATAAGATCCCTGAGCTTTAACTCAATCAGTCGGAGCCTTCGGAGCATCCGCAATAACCTCGGACATCCTTGTAGACACCTAATAAGATGAGTGGAGAAACACAAACACACAAACGCAATCTCAGAGAGATATCACGTGTCTGTGGGAGACATCACCATAAGTGGGGGGTAACTTGAGACAAGTTCTCCATTCTCCATTGCCCCACAGCTCCTCCGCAGGATGAATGAAGTATTACACGGATGTCAGATAAATCAGTGAGTGGTGTATACATCACGCCTGGATATAGATGGAGCCACTTTCTGTATTCATCCTCCCGTCTATTCTCAGAAAGTCTTAACCGTCTTGCCGCCATCTCTGTGGTCATGTGACCCTTTAAAGAAAAGAACATCTGCTGCCCCAGACCCCCCTCCCCAGCTGCTGCCCCCTCTCCCTCAGAAAGGTCAACGTTCTTTTGGCGTCGCCATCTGCACCCGGATCTCTCAACAAAGTGACATCCAAGTCATCTCAGCCCCCGGTCACATCACTACCTGCAGAGAGAGTCTTAAAGGGACGGGCCATCCGTGCACATTGATACTTTTTGTACCTTTTGGTAACTGTTCTATAAACATTCAGTCCAGTTTAAAGTTTTATGCAGTAATCTTTACATTTCTGCGTTGCCCCTTTAGATTGTAAGCTCCTCTGTCCAGTGACCTCCCTGACCTTTGTTTTTATAGTTTATTACTTTTTTGTCAACTTTTATAAAGTACAATGAAAACAAAAAATATCTTATTATATCTATCTATATATATATATATATATTTTTTTTAGATTTCATAGATTTTTTGGGTGCTTTATAACATTATTGTACATCATTTTCTGGGACGGACGTGCAACTTTTTGAGACAGTCCCAATAAGTCCTCTCGCTGGTACTGCCGAGCTATTGGTGATGTGGAGGGGGTTCCAAAACAGCACCCCCTACTGTTTGCAGTTGGGTGTGTGGTATTGCTATTCGTCTGATTCACCTTCTGTAGAGCTAAAATGCATCCCATGTGCCGCCTGAGACAGAGGTGCGCTGTTCATGAGCAGCAAGTCTTTCCAGATCCTTTGTAAGGGTCTATGGGGTACTAAGAATCCTGGAAACTTTTGGGACATAGGGGGGATAAGGTACTCATCAGCATGAGTTTAAGAACAAGGGCAATGTGCCAATTACAGTTCATATTGAAGTACCCTAACTGCAAGCAGCACAGAGTACTTCAGAGGATCTTTGATCTTGTTACAGTTACACAGTGAAAAATAAGCATACGAGCACAGAGTATTTAAGGAGTGTGCTGAGCTGATCTTATGCTGTAGAAGTAGTTAGAGGAGGGTTTGTACTGACTTGTTACAGAGAGTTACATTGTGGAAGGTGGCAGATCCCCAGCAGCACAGAGGATTTTCAGGAGTAGAGGTCACGTATTTAACAAGTATTTTAATTTATCAAAGTTACATAGGGGAGGCTAAACCCCCAGCAGCACAGAGGGAATCTGTTACTTACTGACAAGAGCTGCTCTGCTAATCCTAGTGTGATCTGCTGATATTACACAGAGGCCAAGAGATGCTATCACTTACTACAAGTCCTTCCATAGCCGAGTGCTCACTCCACAACGCCAGATACTGGAGGAGCTGCAAACACAACACTAATGACTCTTCACAGAGACCCGAGCAAAGCCCCTGTGCTACAGTACACGACCGAAACATTAGGACCCACCAGAAAAAACCTGTGACAGTCACTGGGTATCACTGACTGGCACTGTGATCCCTGTAGGTGACATCACTGTGGGTATTACCTGTACTGTGACATCGCTGTGTGTATTAATCCCTGTACTGTGACATCACTGTGTGTATTATCCTGTACTATGACTCACTGTGTGTATTACCTCTACTGTGACATCACTGTGTGTATTATCCCTGTACTGTGACATCACTGTGGTGTATTATCCTCTTTACTGAGTTGACCTACTGTTGTTAATTATCTCAATCCCTGTGACCTATAGATAGGTAGTTACGTTTCCCTAGCTGGTGACCTCCTACTGTGCTGTATTATCTCTGCTCTTGACATCACTGTGTGTATATCTCACTTGACGTCCTGCTGTAGACTTCTTCTGTGACATCACTGGTGTTTATCCCTGTACTATGAACATCACACTGTGTGTGTATCCTCGTAGGCTGTGCTCACTGTGTGATTTACCTTTACTGTGACATTCACTGTGTGTATTCAATTCTGCGCTGTCACTATGACATCACTGCACTGTTGTGATTTCCTCTTAGGCGCTCCAAGCGTGACATCTTGGTGTGTATCTATTCCTGTCCTGTGACATATCACTGAACTGTGTGATTCTATCTACTACCTGTACTCTGTGACATATCACTGTGGTATAATTATCCCTGTACTGTTGACCATCTCCTGGGTGTATTATTCCGTACTTGACAATCACTGTGGTGTTTATCCCGTACTGTGACAATCACTGTGTTATTATACCTTATGTGCACATCACTGTGTGTATATTCCCTGTTACTGTGACATCACTGGGTAGTTACTATCCAAAATGTAACTGTGACATCTCTAGGTGTTGAGTGTATTCCCTGTACTGGTGACATCACTGTGTGCTTAACCACCCTGTCTGTAAGACTTCACCTGGCTATTATCCCTGAGTGCACATCACTATGTGTGTATTAATCCCTTGTACTGTTTGAACTATCACTGTGGTATTATCCTGTACTGTGACAATCACTGTGTGAGCTATACCCCTGTACAGTACATCGACTGCATGGTGGTATTATCCCTGTACTGTGACATCACTGTGGTGTAATTCATCCTGACTTCACAGAATCCTTACTTGGTGATCATCACTGGTTGTCATTTGTGTATTATCCCTGTACTGTGACATGACTGTGTGTAGTTATCTATCCTGTCTGTGACATCACTGTGGGTTTATCCGTATTGTACATCAACTGTTTCCTGTACTGTGTCATATCTACTGCTGTAATATATCACCTCGGCCTGTCACAATCACTGTGGGTATATGCCCTATCTGTGACATCAACTGTGTGTATTTATCCCTTGTACTGTGACATCAGTGTCCTATTATTCCCTGTCTGTGACATCACTGTGTTGTATATCTCGTGTACTGTGACAGTCATCACTTGTTGTATGCACCTGACTGTGACCAACTGCACTATCTTGTCTGATCTCCCTGTACTGTGACACATACTATGTGTATGGATATCCCCTGTACGTGTGACAATCACTGTGTGCTATTAATCCTTGTACTGGTGTACAATCACATGTGTAATTAAGTCCCCGTGTACTAGTTATACACTTGTTGTTACTACTTCCTGTACTACGGTGGACATCACTGTGTGTATTATCCTATAGCTTGGTGACATCAACTGCTTTGTATTTCACATGTACTGTGACATCACACATGTGTGTATTTTTCCCTGTACTTGACCATCACTAGCGTGTATTATCTCTGTAGCTGTGACATCACTTGGGTATTAAATCCTGTACCTCGTTGTACTCCACGTGTTTTAAGTCTTCTGTCTGTGACATTACTGTGTTATATCTCTGTACTGTGACTCACGTGTGTGTATTATCCCCTGTGGCGTGGACATCATCTGTGTGTATTAATCTCGGTACTGGTAGACATCACTTTCACTCCGCGTGTATTATCTCTGTACTGTGACATCATGTGTGTATTACTCCCTGTGCATGCTGATATCACTGTGTGTAATCATCCCTGTACTGTGACTCATCTGTGTGTAGTTAATCTGTACTGTGACATCACTGTTGTGTTTATCCTGTACTGTGACATCACTGTGTTAATTATCCCTGTACTGTGACAATCACTGTGTGTATTTTGCCTGTATCTGTGACAATCACGGTGGGTATACCTCTGTACGTTGCATCACTGTGGTATATCCTGTACTGTGACTGCACTACTCACCTTGTGTTTTAATAAAAATCCCTGTATGTGACATGTATGATGTGTATTATCTCTGTACTGGTGACCTCCCTTGTGTAGTATCCCTGTGCGTGTATCATCACTGTGGTGTAATTACTCTTCTGTACTGTGACACAAGCATGGGTGTGTATTATCTCTGTCTACTGTTGGGCTCATTTGTGTGTATTAATCCCGTAGTGCACTGTGACATCACCTGTGTGTAGCTTCATCCCTTGTACTGGTGACAGTTCACGTAGTGTAGTATTGAATCCCTGTACGGTGACCGACACTTTGTGTATTATCTCGTGTAGCTTGACCTCACTTGTGTATTATCCCTGGTGCTGTGACATCACTGTGGTATTAATCCCTCCTGTACTGTGACATCACTCTGTGGTATTATCCCCTGTACTGTGACTCACTGTGTGTATTATCCCTGTACTGTGAATCGACTGTGTGTATTAATCCCTTGTACTGTGCCATTCACTGTGTGTATTATGCCGTACTGTGACTCACTTTGTGTTTATGTACTACATCACTGTGGTATAACCCTGTCTTGACATCACTATGTGTTTACTCCCTGTTACTGTGACAGTCACTCTATGTATCCCGTTGTGTATACTGCGGTTTTCCCTGTACTGTGACATCACTGTGTGTATTTATCCCTGTACTGTGACATCAACTGTTGTATTATGCCCTGGACTGTGTACAGCAACTGTGTGTATTATTCCTGTACTGTGACACATCACTGTGTTATTAGTCTACCCTGTACTCTGTGACATCACTAATGTGTATTAAAAACCACACTGTACTGTTGACTCATATGTGTATTAATCCCTGTACTGTGCATCACTCCGTGACTATCACTCCCTGTCCCGTGATTATTCCCCTGTACTGTACTCACTGTGTGATTATCCCTTGTACTGTGACATCACTGTTGTGTATTATCCCTGGACTGGACATCACTGTGTTTGTAGATAATCGCCTGTACTGTGACATCAGCTGTGTAGTACCTAGACGTGCACCCTGTGGCTGATAGCATTGGTACATGGTGATCAAGGTATAAACTGGATTGGATAACAAGTGGTGATGACATCACTGCTGTGTATTATATCATCTACTGTTGACTGCTCACAAGGTGTCGGATATAATACACAAGCAATAACTTCTCCTGACTGTCGACTCACTGTGTGTATTTCCGACTGTTGACATCACCCTGTGTGTACTGATCCCTGTGCTGTGACAGTTCTGTTGTATTAATGTCCTGTCACTGTGACCTCACTGTGTGTATTATAATCTGTACCCTGGTGACTCCACTGTGTGTATTATCCCTAGTACTGTGGACATCACTGAGTGTTATATTCCTGTACTCTGTGACATCAGTCACCTGTGTGTGATATTACCTTCTGTACTGTGGACATCACTGGGTTATTATCTCTGTACTGTGACATACTGGTTTGTACTTACCCTGAGACGTTTGTGGGTCACATTATCCAGTTGTCAGTGTATCCTGTCCGTGTTACACATATGGGTTCTTGCGAGCTCGAGAGATGAATGGGGACACCCTCGTGCTCGTTCTGCTATATGACTCCTCCTAATCGGTAATATGTTGACTGTGACACACCCGGAGGTAGTCAGGGGAGACACATCGCGCCTACTGTGTGTTTGCTGATTATAAGCAGGCGGAATGTATTTGATGGTGTCAGGAGGAACATGGACCCCCCGGCGTGGACCGGCCTGTGGTACATACAAGTTCGGCGCTGGCCCACCAGGGTACCAGAGATCCTCCCGGGGCCTGCCCGGCCAACTCAACTACTGACCCCCTAGAGGTCCATCAGAAAACCACACAATTTGGAGAGCTGCTAGAGTATATTTCCTGGGGGGAATATGAAGAGTGGGCCCCCCCCAATATTATTGTTCCTGTCATGTGCCGCCTGTAGACAGAGGTGGCGCTGTTCATGGAGCAGCAAGTCTTTCCAGATCCTTTGTAAGGGTCTATGGGGTACTAAGAATCCTGGAAACTTTTGGGACATAGGGGGGATAGGGTACTCATCAGCATAGAGTATTTAAGAACAGAGGGGCAATGTGCCAATTACAGTTTCATATTGAAGTACCACCAACTGCAAGCAGCACAGAGTACTTCAGGAGGGGAATCTATTGATCTTGTCACAGTTACACAGTGCAAAAATAAGCATATCACAGAGCAGCACAGAGTATTTAAGGAGTGTGCTGAGCCTGATCTTATGCTGTAGGAAAGTAGTTAGAGGAGGGTTGTACTGACCTTGTTACAGAGAGTTACATTGTGGAAGGTGGCAGATCCCCAGCAGCACAGAGGATTTCAGGAGTAGAGGTCACAGTATTTAACAAGTATTTTATTATCTAAAAGTTGCATAGGGGAAGGAGCAGCGTCCACAGCAGCACAGAGGATCTCAGCATCTATTACTGACAAGCTGCTTCTGCTAATCTTAGTGATGATGCTGATATTACACAGAGGCCAAGAGATGCTGTCACTTACTACAAGTCTTTCCATAGCCGAGTGCTCACTCCACACTCCAGATACTGAGGAGCTGCAACACAACACTAATGACTCGTCAGCAAGACCCAGAGCAAAGCCCTGTGCTACAGTACAAGACCGAAACATTAGGACACACAGAAAACCTGTGACATCACTGGGTATCATCCCTGTACTGTGACATCACTGTGTGTATTATCCCTGTACTGTGACATCACTGTGTGTATTATCCCTGTACTCGTTACAAACAATCTGCTGTGTGTATTATCACCATGCTCACTGTGGCGTATTTCCTTACTTGCATGCTGTGTTATAATCCCTGTACTCTGACATCACTGTGTGTATTATCTCCTTACTTGTCATCACTGTGTGTATGTTCGTCACTGTGACTCACTTGTGTATTATCCTGTAGTGTGACTCACTGTGTGTATTATCTATCCTAGTTACTCTATAGCACACGCACTCGTGTTGATTATCCTCACTGAGTGACCTCTCTGTGTGTATTATTTCCTGCTACTGTGACCTCACTCTGTGTGTATTATCTCTTATTGCTCACTGTGGTATTTCCGTCTTACATACTGGGTATCCCTGTATAGAACATCCTTTGGTATCCTCTACTGTGCATCACTGTGTGATTTGTACTGTATCAACACTGTGGACTTATCTCCTGAACTTACACACTGTGTGTATATCCTCTCGGTGAGCATCTGTGGTATTTCTGCCTGACATCACTGTGTGTATTATCCTACTCGCATGTTTATTCCCTTCTGTGACCATTCCTGCTGTGTATACGTACTTCCAATCCGTGGTTTATCCCGTACTGTGAATCACTAGTGATTCCGATGTGCACATCACTTGTGGGTTGATCCTCTAGGTCTCTATGCTCGTGACATCTCTTGGTGTATTACCTAAATGTCACGTGTGACATTGATGTCGATTTCCCTGACGTGGGTATCAGTCTAGTCGTATCTATCCCCTGTACTTGTACACATTCACTGTGCTATTATCCCTGTACTGTGACATCACTGTGTGTGTATTAATCCCTGTACATTTTGATATCACTGTGTGTATTATCCCGGTACTGTGACAATCACTGTGTGTATCCCTGACTAGCACATGTGGTTTTATCCTGTCGTGACATCACTGTGTGTAATTCTCCAATCCTTGACTGTGACATCACTGGTGGTGTATTATCCATTACTGTGACATCTTAAAGTGTGTGTTATATCCCTGTCCTGTGACATTCACTGTGGCTTAGTATACCCTAGTATCTGTGACTCACACTGGTGTTTTTCCACTGTACGTGCTGACATCACTAGTGTGTATTATCCCTTGCACTGTGACTAATCACTGTGGTATATCCCTACTGTGACATCACTGTGTGGTATACCCTGTACAGTGACTCGACTGTGTACTATTACCCTGTACTGTGACATCATCTGGTGTATTATCCTCGTACTGTATCACGAGATTGTATCCCTTGGATGTGACTCACATGTCGACCCTGTACTGTACACTACTTGTGTATGAATCCCGTACGTGACATGACACATGTGTGTATTATTTATCCCTGTACTGTGACATCACTATGTGTATTTAATCCCTGTACTGTGTTCATTGCTACTGATTCCTGTAACTATATACATCCGGCTGTCATCACTGTGTGTATTACCCTATACTGTGGACATCACTGTTATCCTGTCTGTGCATCAGCTGTGTTATTCCCTGTACTTTTGACATCAGCTGTCTGATTATCCCTTCTGTGACATCATTGTGATTAATCGTACGCTGCGTTGTAATACTGTAGTCTCTGTACTGTGACATTAGTTTATACTCTCTGTACTGTGGACCGTGTGGATTCCTGTGGCACATGCATACTTGTGATTAATCATCTCTGGTAACATCTGCTGTAACTGTAATGGACTATGTGTGTATTACCCTGTACGCTGTGACACTCACTGTGTTATTAGTCCCTGTACTGGTGTGTACAATCATCATGTGTATAGTTAAATCCGTGTACTAGTGATATCACTTGTTGTTATAGTTCCTGTACTGGTGACATCACTGTGTGTAATTATCCCTATGCTGGTGACATCTAACAGCTGTGTGTATCTATTCCTGTACTTTGACATCCGATCACTGTGGTATTACCCTCTGTACGTTGACATCACTAGGGTGGTATTATCCCTGTACTGTGACATCACTTGATTAACCTACCTTGCTAGTGGTTTTATCCTTCTGTCTGGACATTGATGGTGATTATCTCGTACTGTGACTCACTGTGTGTATTATCCCTGTGCGTGACATCGACTGTGTGTATTATCTCTGTACTGTATGGACATCACTTTACTAGCACGTGGTATTATCTCTGCACTGTGACTCACATTGTGTGTATTACATCCCTGCTGTGCATCCTGTTTGAGATCTACTGGGACAGTCCTGTGCTGTATTATCTTACGTACCGGCTTTATTTCCTCTCGGTACTACTTGTGATATCCCGGTGTGTATTGTGGTATATCCCCTGTACTGTGACATCACTTGTGGTTTATCCCTGTACTGTGTACATCACTGTTTTATTATCCTGTACTGTGACTATCACTGTGTGTATTATTCCCTGTACTGTGCCATCACGTTGTGTATACCTGCTGTACGTTGACATCACTGTGTGTATTATCCTGTACTGTTGCAATCACTATGTGTTTTAAAAAACCCTGTATGTGACATGTCACTGTATGTGTATCTATCCTGTACTGTGCCGTCACTCATCTTATTAGTACTCCCTGTGTATCTGTGATCATCACTCGATGGTGTATTATCTCCTGTTACTGTGACATCAACTGGTGTGTATTATCTCTTCTGACTGGGTTGGGATACATTGCAACTGTTGTATTATCTCCTGTCAGCTGTGACACATCACTAGTGTGTACTGTCTCCCTGTACTGTGACTATTCACTATGTGTATTATGAATCCCCTGTACTGTTGACATCACTTTGTGTATTACTGTAGCTTTGCCATCACTGTTAATTATCACCTGTCTGTGACATCACTGTGGTAGTATCATCCCTGTACTGTGACATCACTTGGTATTATCCCTGTACTGTGACATCACTGTGTGTATTATCCCTGTACTGTGAACTCACTGTGGTGTATTAATCCTGTACTGTGACATCACTGTGTGGTATTATCCTGTACTGTGACCATCACTTTGGGTGTAAAACTTATTTCCCTGTACTGTGACTCACATGTGTGTATTACCCCTGTACTTTGACATCACTAGTGTGTATTATTCCCTGGTTGCTGTGACATCACTCTGCGTGTATATCCCCTGTACTGTGACATCACTGTGTTTATTATCTCTGTACTGTGACATCACTGTGTTAATTATCCCTGTACTGTGACATCACTGTGTGTATTATCCCTGTACTGTGACATCACTGTGTGTATTATCCCTGTACTGTGACATCACTGTGTAAATTATTTTCTCTGGTGGGCCTAAGGAAACCCAGTCCGACACTGGGTACATAATGGATGTGAGTGTATAGGAGGCGGCTGCCGGCAGACAATGTGATTGTTGTATGGACACGTGATGGCAGGATGCACCTGAAGGAAACCCCCAGCACAGATTCTTCCTTACAGTGTACAAGCCCTACAATGGTCCTTTCACAATAAGCTGTTAATAAATTGCTCCCGTATTGGGACCTCGAGTGGTGAACTGACATCTATAATCTGTGGGGAAACTGTACATAGGGGGGCAGTATTATAGTAAGTTATATATCCCTTACAATAGGGGCAGTATTATAGTAGTTAGTATTCTTGTACAAGGGCCATATATAGTAGTTATATTCCTGTACTAAGCGCCGATTATAGTAGGGTATGATTCCTGTACATGGGCAGTATCATAGTATTTCTATTCTGTACATATGGTCAGTAATAGTATAGTATTATATATTTCCTGTACTAGGATTGCATTATTATAGTATTTAGCTATTCTGTCTACATAGAGCAGTATTATAGTAGTTATATTCCTGTTACATAGGGGTCATTATTATAGTTTTTATATGCCTGTACATATGGGGCATATTATAGTATTTATATTCCTGGTACATAAGGGCAGTATTATAGTAGGTATATTCCCTGTCATAGGACGCATATTATAGTAGTTATATTCCTGTACATAGGGGCAGTATTATAGCAGTCATATTACTGTACAATAGGGGCAGTATTATAGTAGTTATATTCCTGTACAAGGGGGGGCAGTAATATAGTAGTTATATTCCTTTACAGTAGGGGCAGTATTATAGCAGTCATATTACTGACTAAGGGTGGCAGTTCATTATAGTAGTTAAATATTCCTGTACATAGGGGCAGTATTATAGGCAAGAGTCATCATTACTGTACATAGGGAGTCATTATAGTAGTTATAATAATAATAATACTAATAATATAATCTTTATTTATATAGCGCCATCAAATTCTTAGCGCTTTACAAATCAATTCTTGTACATAGGGGCAGTATTATAGTTATATTCCTGTACATAGGATCAGTATTATAGTAGTTAATATTCCTGTACATAGGGGGCAGTATTATAGTAGTTATATGCTTGTACATGGGGAAGTATATAGTAGTTTATAATCTTTTACATAGGGGGGCAATATTATAGTATTTTATTCTTTACCTCGGGGCATATTATAGTAGTTTGATATTCTTGTACATAGAGGCGTATTAAGTAGGTATGTTTCTTGTACAATAGGGAAGTATATAGTGTTATAAGCCTTGTACATAGGGGCAGTATTATAGTAGTTATATTCTTGTACTAGAGCGCCGTATTATAGTATTTAATTCTGACATAGCGGGGCAGATTACGTAGTATATCTTGACATCAGGGGCAGTATTATAGTAGTTATATTCCGGTACATAGAGCAGTATTATAGAGGTTTAGTTCCTGTCATAGTTGGGCAGTAGTTATCGTAGTTTTATTCTTGTACCTAGGGGAAGTATTCTGTAGTTAATCCTTTGTACATAGGGGGCTGTATTATAGTAGTTATATTGCTTGATACATAGGGGGCAGTATTATAGGTCGTTAGATTCATTGTACCTAGAGGGCAGTATTATAGTAGTTATTTCTTGTACATAGGGGAAGTATTATAGTATTTATATTCCTTGTACATAGGGGGGTGCAGTATTATAGTAGTTATATTCTTGTACATAGGAGGCAGTATTATATAGTTATATTCCTGTACAAGCGGAGCAGTAGTATAGTAGTTATATTCTTTTATACACAGGGGCAGTATTATAGGTAGTTATATTCCTGTACATAGAGGGCAGTTTATCGTGTTTATAATTCCTTGTACAAGGGGGCATATTATAGTAGTATATTCTTGACATAGCGGGGGATAGCGGGCAGTATTATAGTAGTTATTTTCTTGTACATATGGGAAGTATTATAGGTAGTTATATCCTTGTAATAGTGGGCGTATTATAGTATTATATTCTTGTACATATCGGAGGCAGGTATTAATAAGGTATTTATATTCTTGTAACATAGGGCAGTATATATTAGTTAATTCCTGTACATAGGGGGCAAGTATTAATGTAGGTGTTATATTCTTGTACATAGGGGCAAGTATTCTGTAGTTATATTCTTACATGGGTGCAGTATTATAGTATTTTATTCCTGTACATAGGGAACAGTATATAGTAGTTATATTGCCTGTACCAGCGGGCAGTATTTATAGTTTATTCTTGTTACATAGGGGGCAGTATTTATGAGTAGTTATTTACTTGTACATAGGGGGGCAGTATTACTAGTAGTTATATCCCTGTACTAGGTGGCAGTATTAGTAGTTATATTCCTGGACACTAGTGGGCAGTATTATAGTAGTTGTATGTCCGGTCCATAGAGGGCATCAGTATATATTTTTCTTTACATAGGGGCAGTATTATAGTAGTTATATTCCTGTACATAGAGGACAGTATTAATAGTAGTTATGATTCTTGTAACCATAGGGGCAGTAATTATAGTAGTTATCTTCTTGTACATAGCGGGCAGTAATTATAGTAAAGTTAATTAGTCTTGTACATAGGGGGGCGTTATTATATAGTTTATCTTGTCTAGTGGGCAGTATTATAGTAGTTGATAACCTTGTACATAGGGGGCGGTATTATAGTAGTTATATTCTTGTACATAGGAGGCAGTATTATAAGGTATTTATATTCTTTACATAGGGCAGTATATAGTAGGTTATATTCTTGTACATAGGAGGGCAGTTATTATAGTATTATATTCCTGTACATATCGGGCAGTATTATAGTAGTGTATATTCTGTACACGGGGGCAGTTTATAGTATTTATAGTTCCTTTACATAGAGGGCGAGTATTATCGTTCGGTTATTCTTGTCATAGGGGGTCAGTAATTAGTAGTTATATTCTTGTACAATAGCGGGCATATTATAGTAGTTATTTTCTTGTACATTAGGGGGTAAGTATTATAGTCGTTAATATCCTTTTGTACAGAGGGGCGTATTATGTAGTTATATTCTTGACATAGGAGGCAGTATTATAGTATTTATAATTCGTGACATAGGGGGCCATTAATTTATGTAGTTTAATTTCCCTGTACATAGGGGTCAGTATTATGTAGTTATATTCTTGTACATATGGGGCGTATTATAGGAGTTATATTCCTGTACATATGGGCAATAATTATAGTGTTATTCCCTGTACATAGGGGACAGTATTATAGTAGTTTTATATTCCTGTCACATATCGGGGCAGTATTATAGTCAGTGATATCTTGTACTAGGGGCAGTATTGATAGTAGTTTTTATATTCTTGTACATAGGGCAGTATTATAGTAGTTATATCCCTGTACATGAGGGGGCAGTATTATAGTAAGAGTTATATTCCTGTACATAGTGGGCAGTTTGTAGTAGTGTATGTCCTGTACATAGGGGCAGTATTATAGTATTAGTATTCTTGAACATAGGGGGCAGTATGATAGTATTTATATTCCTGTACAGAGGACAGTATTATGTGAGTTAGATTCTTGTATCATAGGGGGCAGTATTATTAGTAGTTATATTCCTGTACATAGCGGGCAGTTAAATTATATGTTATCTTCTTGTACCAATAGGGGCAGTATTATGTATTATATTCTTGTACATAGGGGGCAGTATTATAGTTTATAATCCTGTACTAGGGGGGGCAGTATTATAGTAGTTATATTCCTGTACATAGGGGGCAGTTATTATAGTATTAGATTCTGTACACATTGGGCAGTAATTATAGTAGTTATATTCCTGTACATAGGGGGCGTATTATAGTATTATATTCCTGTAGCCTAAGAAGGGCAGTATTAAATAGTAGTTATATTCTTGTACTAGGGGGCAGTATTATAGTATGTTATATTCCGTTTACATAGAGGGCAGTATTATAGTAGGTTATATTCCTGTACATAGTGGGCATTAATTACAAAAGTATAGTTCTTGTACACAGGGAGGCAGTATTCATCAGAGTTATTAAGTTCCTGTACATAGATGGGCAGTATTGAGGTCAGTATTATCATTCTGTGTACATAGGGGCAGTATTGATTAGTTATATTCTTGTACATAGGGGGCAGTATTATAGTAGTTATTTCCTGTACATAGATGGCAGTATTATAGTAGTTATATTCTTGTCATCGGGGCAGTTTAATAGTAGTTATATTCTTGTACATAGCGGGCATATTATGAGTAGTTATGATTCTTTGACATAGGGGGCAGTATTATAGTAGTTATATTCTTGTACCATAGGGGGAGTAATTATAGTAGTTTATTCCCTGTACATCGGGGGCAGTATTATAGTAGTGATATTCCTGGTACATATGTGGCAGTATTAATAAGTAAGTTTATATTCTGTACACAGGGGGCGTATTATCGTAGTTAGTATTCCTGTACATAGGGGGCAGTATTATAGTAGTTATATTCCTGTACATAGCGGGCAGTATTATAGTATTCGATTTCTTGTTTTTACATAGGGGGCCGTATTATAGTATTATATTCTTGTACATAGGGTGCAGTATTATAGTAGTTATATTCTTAATATTCTCAGTGATTATGAATTCTGTACGGCCTGTTATGTGCACCAGGTATGTCTCTAAGCAATATTCTGGTGCTGCTATCTACAAGTATCTGGCATTAATATTACAACATTCAGACCTCTGTTCTCACAGTACCAGTAATGTGAGTGTAGTACAGTGTAACATGCCGTTGTTGGCAGACATTGCTCCCTCTCCTGGTAGCTTTCCTAGTTTACTGGTCCCAGGAGACACCGGATCCATATAACTACAGAGAAAACCTATGAATACAGCCTGTTTCGGTTTTTTAGAGTAGAATAGAGAATTTCTATGAAAACCTTCTAGATCAAGTGGCAGATATTTTGATGTACTATGCAGAGACCCGTGTCTTTCTCTCTGGAGGTCTGTGGATGTTACTACTGTGATCAATATCAATGATTTTAATGGGCAGTGTGTAATACTTCATTTCCCCAGTGGTGGCGCTGTGAATGAATTGGACACTTGCTGCCTGGTTTCTCCACAGATCATTGGTGATCGCTGCAGCGCACAACTGTAGGACATCAGGAGACCATTTATTATCTATTGTTTGGTTTTATTAAAAGCTATGATCTGCTGTAAGGACTTTGGTTGTGATAAATTTTTGGAGCTTTCCTCTACAATGCTTCTATTATTTGATGTAACATGTTCTGGTTAGATCTTATCCCCTGCGGACAAACTGCTTCATTAAATCATCATATTTTCCTGGACGCACATTACGCTTGTGTCATGTGACTTGTAGGGCTGATAGTCTTCTAACGAATCTTCTAGATATTGATCAGAAACTGACAATACTATATAGTACACACTGTCTTATATATTTTAGACTGTATAATATTCTGTTTCTAATTACTTTGATTATTTGAACATCAGCAAGTGTGCCACGACGTAGAAAAGCTGAAGTTTTGGCAGTTTGCGTCTGGAGACTCAGGTAAGGTTTTATCATATTCGCAGGTTGCTAAGATAAGCATTGATCCTGATCTTATAGAAGTAATTGTTACTAAGCAGGGAGGGAAGGGGGGGATGGGGGGGGCCATTCTCTGGGGAGATTTCATTCCAATCAATGATTATTTACAGGTGGAGGCCATTCCGGACAGTGGACAATCTTCCCAGAAGTTTACACCATCGTCCACCTGAGTTCAGACTGTGCAATTGTATAGTAAAATACAAGAGCCACATGTACAGGGCTCAGTTTGTGAGTTAAATGTTCAAGTTCATGACTGAACGGTTAGAAGAGACTGAACAAGTATGGCATGTAGAAGGGCCACCAGACAGTCCATAACAAAGTGAGAAACTGATAGTCATACAGAAAACGGGAGCTACGAGTTGAGGCTGTACAGGTGGTCCTACAAGATATTGATATTGAAAAAAAAAAACAGTTTTCAACAAAAATGTATTGAATAATATTGGTTTAGTGAGTCTGTGATACTATTGGGTTCTTAGAAACCGTATCGCCTCCATCAGATCCTCCTTCATAGCGTGTCCCTGATATGACGTGCTGGCTATATAATAGGGAAGAATGTATAGTTATTTAGTCCGGAACCTAATTAGTTTAAGACAGGAAGCAGCTTCGGTCTACACTGGGTGGGGACTTATGGATGGTAACCACAGGGGGGTGGGGGCGGTGACAACATCTATCTCTACAATTTCCCAGAGATGATGTGACGTGTGCCTCAGCGACAGTGTTGGTGGATGGGTGTGGGTTTTGGACTTTGTGTTAATTGATCAGGCTTTTCTGCATGGGTGGGTGAGGAGTTGTGAGTCTGAACTGTAGACACTGCGTATTCTCTGAATTTTATGAAAAACAAATGTCGGTTACATGGTATTCTGACTACCGCAACTTCCAACTTTGGGGGAATATAACTACTATAATACTGCCCCCTATGTACAAGAATATAACTACTATAATACTGCCCCCTATGTACAGGAATATACCTACTATAATACTGCCCTTATGTACAAGTATATACCTACTATAACACTGCCCCTATGTACAGTAATATAACTACTATAATACTGCCCCCTATGTACAAGAATATAACTACTATAATACTGGCCCCTATGTACAGGGGATTAAGGACTTTCATTATGATTGTGCTCCTATGCACATAATGACACATGTAATTTCGCCTGCATGTTACTGCGTGTGCACAGTGCACATTCCTCCTCCTGCAGCGTGCCGTTACAATGTGTCGGTGCACATTCACCAGGGGACGTGTGGCACAGTTAATCCCTATGATGAGACGCTGTGGTGTAGATGGCGGTAGATGGCACGCGGTTGCGTCAGCAGCAGATCAGCAGCTGATGTGAGATGTGAGTCACCCTGAGGACTTCCTGCTCATCATGTAACTGCCTGATGACGAATGTAGTAATGGGATTGTAGCGACCCCCCTCCTCACATACAGCACGTTCCACACATAGCTCCAGCTGACACTGCCCCCTCCTCTCTATGTGACTGTAAGGAACCTGTCAGCAGCAGTGACCACACAGACTGCAGCCAGTGTTATGTATTGTCCCTGGAGAGATGTGTAATCAGACCTTTGTGTGTGTGTGATGTTAGTAGCAGCAGGACTGTGATATATGGAGTGTAGCTTCTCACACTGCTGTGCTCTGTGCTCTTTTCATTAAGCTCCTCCAAAAAAACACTTAACTTTACATTGACTTTTGACATATTTAACCAGAAGCCTATCAAAACTTTACTGCAGAGGAGATAGCCTGTTGAGCAATTTAATCCAAAGAGCAAAGTGCACAGCAGTGTGAGGACACCCTCCCCCTCTATTCATATATCACAGTCCTGCTGCTACTAACATCATACACACACAAGGATGATTACACATCTCTCCAGCCAGGAACAATAACTATCACTGGCTACAGAGAGCTAAGGGGACAGCAGTGTGATGACACACCACCAGTGCAATACCGGCAGCAGAGAGAACAGAGCACAGCAGTGTAAGGAAATGCTTTGGACATCTCACGAGATCAGCACTCTCCTCTCCTGAAATCCTCTGCACTGCTGTAGACTTTAGTCCTTGCTCTACGTAATGATAAATGTGTGATCTCCTACAAGATTCTCCTGAAATACTCTGCACTGCTGTGAGATTCCTTCTGCTGTCTTTATGTAGCTTTCAGTCTCTAACCTCGCACATGATCAACAGCTGCTGTCCTAAAATACTCTGTGCTGCTGGAGACCATGATCCTTACACCACGTGATCCTAAATTTGGGATTTTCCATGGTTTAAGCACATACTTTCTACTGAAATACTCTGTGCTGCTAGATCTCTGCTCTTCTTACTCTGACCTCCTATAAGATCAGTGCACTCCTCTCCTGAAATACTCTGTGCTGCTAGATCTCTGCTCTTCTTACTCTCAGACCTCCTATAAGATCAGCGCACTCCTCTCCTGAAATCCTCTGTGCTGCTAGATCTCTGCTCTTCTTACTCTCAGACCTCCTATAAGATCAGTGCACTCCTCTCCTGAAATACTCTGTGCTGCTAGATCTCTGCTCTTCTTACTCTCAGACCTCCTATAAGATCAGCGCACTCCTCTCCTGAAATTCTCTGTGCTGCTAGATCTCTGCTCTTCTTACTCTCAGACCTCCTATAAGATCAGTGCACTCCTCTCCTGAAATCCTCTGTGCTGCTAGATCTCTGCTCTTCTCACTCTCAGACCTCCTATAAGATCAGTGCACTCCTCTCCTGAAATCCTCTGTGCTGCTGTGTGACATTATCGTACGCTGTCTCTCAGTGTTTCGCTGTCTCTCAGTGTTTCGCTGTCTCTCAGTGTTTCGCTGTCTCTCAGTGTTTCGCTGTCTCTCAGAGTTTCGCTGTCTCTCTGTGTATGGCTGTCTCTCTGTGTATGGCTGTCTCTCTGTGTTTCGCTGTCTCTCTGTGTATGGCTGTCTCTCTGTGTACGGCTGTCTCTCTGTGTATGGCTGTCTCTCTGGGCAGCACTCTCTCTGTGTATCGCTTTCCCTGTATGGAGCTCGCAGTGTGATCACAGAGGGGCAGCAGCGTGTCTCGGCACATCAGGGGCGGTCACTATTACTCCTAGCAGTCTGCTTTTGGCAGAGCTGTGCTCTCTTCTGAAGATGTCAAAAATCTGGGGCCAAAAATGTGTCGCACTCTGTGGAAACGAGACATAATGATGATGAATTATCTGCAGGAGCTGAACTTCATGAACGCAGCTGAATCCTGCTGTGTGTGTGTTCCTGACAGGTTATTATTTTGTATAAATGTCTCTCGTCTTCAAGATCTCTGCTTGCTGTCATAGGACAAAATCCCACCTGATACTCCTCTCTGTAGTGTATCAGCGGTAGTTGTACAGTCCTCTCTGTAGTGTATCAGCAGTAGTTGTACAGTCCTCTCTGTA
>WNYA01000251.1:44442-70682 GCA_019512145.1 Engystomops pustulosus | reverse complement strand
TATCAGTGGTAGTTGTACAGTCCTCTCTGTAGTGTATCAGCAGTAGTTGTACAGTCCTCTCTGTAGTGTATCAGTGGTTGTACAGTCCTCTAAGTTAATAGTTGATGGTGTTTCTACTACTTGAAGCACATACGGTGATTTACACCAAGTCATCGGGTTGAAATATTCCTGGATCCAAATGGTTTCACCAGTTCTACGTCGGTGTCTACCGCAAGCCTTGAGACTGCGCTGCTATGACTTCTCCTGGCTCCTCATTTCTATGTGTAGTTTGGCAGGAACCTTCATACCTTTGTAAATCCCAAAACTCTGAAGTGTTCCCTAGAGTCAAGACTGGATCCCGCTGCTGCTGGAAACGTCTTCTAGCTTTAGTCCAGGAGAATCCCATTTTGTGGGATAAGCAAGACGAGAGCTTCTCAGACCGCGCACGAAAGGCCAAAAAGTGGGAGGAGGTGACGGCTGAGTTGCTTCCGGATGAATGGAGTAAGGCGAGGACCACAAAGCAGCGTAAAGCACTTGGTGAGTGAGATTGGACCCCGTGTCACTCACTTGCCAGTGAGCTCTAAAGCATTGTTCATGATAGATCTGACCCCTGCAGCTTTACGCATGATAGATGTGACCCCTGCAGCTTTGTGCATGATAGATGTCACCCCTGCAGCTTTGTGCATGATAGATGTCACCCCTGCAGCTTTGTGCACGATAGATGTGACTCCTTTTTTTTTGGTTTCAACAGTAGAAATCATCATCAATACAAAAGAGAAAAGAGTATGATGGCCAAAAGTGAGAGTGGGAAATTAAAGAAAACAACATACTTGTACACCAAGTACCTGCGTTTCTTGGACGCAGTAATGGATGTGGGAGAGTAAGTATATAAGGTTTTCAAAATGTTAAACATGTTCTATATGTCCAAAGGTGTTTTCTTTCCATCATGCAGAATTATATCCCTCAACTGAAGAATCATTATGCATGATTGACAAAAAGCCCTTGCATATACGTGTTGATTTTTAATATAATTTTTTTATCCTACAGTACGGCTCATAACCTGGCAGAATCACCAGCCCCAGAGATGGCATACATTCATGTGTACATTGAAATAATCCCTCACTCTCCACCCCCACACCCAACAAAACACGATACACAATGTTTTAAAACTTCCATAGGCCCCAATGTCCACAATTATAAACTTGTAGTCGCTGCCAGCCAAAGCCAACAAGACCACAGAAAAATATTGTTTATAATTGAAGAATTGGGACCTGAGTGAGCCGGCTTATTTACACGAATTTGTTTCCCATCCAGCACCCCAATGCAATTTGGAAACTGTGCTGATTCCTGGAAACCATACGAAATCCGGATCCAGTCTTCAGCAGTAGGCTCAGGCATCATCGCAGCTCTCAGTCACTCCCATATCACTTCGCAGGTCGCTCGCACGATCTTTGAAATGGTGGAAACACCCAGCAGAAACTCATAATGTAGTGAAGCAAACGAGTTCCCCGTGGCAAGAAACCTAAAAATAAAAAAATACATTTAATATTTAAACACACAGTCCAACTTGAAATAATGAAATGTATGTACAAGAAAAAACTTACCGCAGTGTCACAATGAGCCGTTCCCCTGGTGTGATGGACCGCCTCATGTTGGTATCCTGTAACCGAAGCCCCGATCGCAGGTCCTCCAAAAGTCGGTCAAACGAGGTGACAGCCAACTGAACGTAGCTGTGAAACTTGTCCGGATGCTGCCGCAGGTCAGTGTACAAGTTCCTGAAGTGACCCCTCCTAGGCCGTTCAGCGACAATGGGATGAACTCAAAACCGCTGAGTCCTCGTTACAAGGGCCAAGTCCAGGAGCAGATCATCAGTGGGGTTGTATGACATCGCTGGAGCTAAAAACGCCATAAACCACAGCCAAAAGCAGCAATGGAGTCTAACCTTGCTCTCAGAAATGCCAAAATGGAGTCTGGGCCCGTTGGGTGACCAAATTTGGGGTTGGACAAGCTTTTGTCATCATTTTTCAGAATCTGCCTGCCCACCGTATTTTATACGAATACCCACAGTGAAGTCACGTACAGGGATAATACACACAGTGATGTCACAGTAGAGGATCAATACACACAGTGATGTCATAGTACAGGTGATAATACACACAGTGATGTCACAGTACAGGGATAATACACACAGCGAGTTGCACAGTACAGGGATAATACACACAGTGATGTCACAGTACAGGGATAATACACACGTGATGTCCAGTACAGGGATGATACCCAGTGATGTCACAGGTTTTTCTGTGGTGTCCTAATGTTTCGGTCTGTACTGTAGCACAGGGCTTGCTCTTGTCTTGTGACGAGTCATTAGTGTTGTGTTTGCAGCTCCTCAGTATCTGGAGTGTGGAGTGAGCACTCGGCTATGGAAGGACTTTGTAAAGTGATAGCATCTCTTGGCCTCTGTGTAATATCAGCAGATCACTAGGATTAGCAGAGCAGCTTGTCAGTAATCATTCCTCTGTGCTGCTGGGGGCTCTCCTTCCCCTATGTAACTTTCGATATAAAATACTTGTTAAATACTGTGACCTCTACTCCTGAAATCTCTGTGCTGCTGGGGATCTGCCACCTTCCACAATGTAACTCTCTGTAACAAGTCAGTCACAACCCTCCTCTAACTACTTCCTACAGCATAAGATCAGCTCAGCACACTCCTTAAATACTCTGTGCTGCGTATCTTATTTTTCACTGTGTAACTGTAACAAGATCAAAGATTCCTCCCTGAAGTACTCTGGCTGCTTGCAGTTAGTGGTACTTCAATATGAAACTGTAATTGGCACATTGCCCTCTGTTCTTAAAACTCTAGCTGATGAGTACCCTATATCCCCCCTATGTCCCAAAAGTTTCCAGGATTCTTAGTACCCCATAGACCCTTACAAAGGATCTGGAAAGACTTGCTGCTCCATGAACAGCGCCACCTCTGCTCAGGCGGCACATTGGATTGCATTTTAGCTCTACAGAAGTTGAATCAGACTGAATAGCAATACCACACACAACCTGCAAACAGTAGGGGGTGTGCTGTTTTGGAACCCCCTCCACTCACCAATACTGCTTGCAGAGTACCAGCGAGAGACTTATTGGGACTGTCTCAAAAAGTTGCAGTCCGTCCCAGAAAATGATGTACAATAATGTATAACACCCAAAAAATCTATGAAATCTAAAAAAATATATATATATATATATAGATAGATATAATAAGATTTTTTTGTTTTACTGTACTTTATAAAAGTTGACAAAAAATGTAATAAACTAAATAACACAAAGGTCAGGGAGGTCACTGGACAGAGGAGCTTGCAATCTAAAGGGGGAGGCTCAGAAATGTAAGATTACTGCATAAAACTTTTAAACTGGACTGAATGTTTATAGAACAGTTTACCAAAAGGTACAAAAGTATCAATGTGCACGGAGGCCCGTCCCTTTAAGACTCTCTCTGCAGGTAGTGATGTGACCGGGGGCTGAGATGACTTTGATGTCACTTTGTGAGAGATCCGGGTTGCAGATGGCGACGCCAAAAGAACGTTGACCTTAAGAGGGAGAGGGGGCGCCAGCTGGGGAGGGGGCTCTGGGGCAGCAGATGTTCTTTCTTTAAAGGTCACATGACACAGAGATGGCGGCAAAGACGGTTAAGACTTTCTGAGAATAGACGGGAGGATATACAGAAATGGCTCCATCTATATCCAGGCGTGATGTATACACCACTCACTGATTTATCTGACATCCGTGTTAATACTTCTTCATCACTGCGGAGAGCTGTGGGCAATGAAATGGAGAACTTGTCTCAAGTTACCCCCCACTTATGGTGATGTCTCCCACAGACACGTGATATCTCTCTGAGATTGCGTTTTGGTGTTTGTGTTCTCCACTCATCTTATTAGTGCCTACAAGGATGTCCGAGGTTATTGCGGATGCTCCGAAGGCTCCGACTGATTGAGTTAAAAGCTCAGGGATCTTATATCACTCCCACGTTTCAGCTCCTATAAGCCCTAAATACAAGACCCACCTAAAGGGACAAATTAATATGACAATTTTTCTAATATGACACAACATGGGGCGTCCCTTAAAGTGGACCTGTCACCCCATTTATCAGCACTAGGAGATTGTACTAAAGTGCGCAGCTCCTAGTGCTCGATCAAACGCCGCAGTGTTAGAAGGATAGTGTTATGGGAACCTCCGGTAACGCTATCTAAACACTGTGGAGCGGGGTAGGATGTAATTGTCGGAAGCTCGCAAAAGCTGTCCGACGTATTCATAAGGGGGCGGGGTTTGGGGCGTGGCTAGGGGCGGTGACTGCCGCCTAGCGCGCGGCAGTCACTGCCGCCTATGGAGCTAGCGGGGGGTCCAGGAAGGGCAGCGCCTCGGACCGCCCCCTCATGAATACATCGGACAGCTTTGCAAGCAGTCCGATGATTAACACTGTACCCCGCCCGTGTTGATAGCGTTACGGAGGTTTCTGGTAACGCTATCACTCTAACACTGCGGCGTTTGATCAAGCACTAGGCTGCTTCTTTAGGTAAGCAGCTCTAGTGCCGACAATTTAGGTGACAGGTCCCTTTGATGGAAATTTACCATTTCTTTTCATGCATTGTGTAACTAACATATCTGGAGGAGGCGTAACTACACTGATGCAAATATATCTTGTTTAATCCATGATGCGAGTGATCTTGCTCAAAAAACAATTATAAAATTCAGGGACCTGGGAAGCTGGGTTGCATGCAGGCTGCCTACATAACCATTACACTGAGCTTCCTGAACTGTACGCGACAGGATCTATCAACCTGAGCTGGATGACTCATACACAGCAGCTGGGGGATGGTGCAGCGATTGATTACTCTGCCTGTCGGGACAACACAGTGGGGCTCATTTAGTCAGCGCTGTGCTCCTTTTTCGGGGATTCACGGCTTGGCGGGTATATAGCAATGTCTGTGTGGGATTTTGGCGCACGCAATCAATTTTTGTGCAGGCTTCCATGCAACACAAGATTAGGGGGCGTGTGTGTGGGACGAGTCCGACTTATTTGGACTGTACGCGGGATTTAACCTTTCAAATTGTGTTACAGCCCAGCACTTCATCACCGGAAGAAGACTTTGAACTCCGGGGACCTGACGGGGAAGCGACACATGCAGGATATCGGGTTGCAGGATCTTAGTGACTCCCCGACAGCCATTATCACGGACAATGCACTTACATGCACCAGGAGAGGAGGTAACTCCGGGGACCTGGAGCGGGGGAAGTGACACATGCAGGATCATCGGCCACATGTCTAGTGACTCCCGCACAGCGCATTTACACGACAATGCCTTACATGCACCGGAAGAAGAAGGTGACCTCCGGGACCTTACGGGGAAGCGAACCTACCATTTCAAATGGTAGGTTTCCTTTTAGCCCTAGAGAGATAGAAAGTCACTTACCACCAATCTACACAATAAGTGAACATTGTGGGACTACTGGGGGGTCTAATTGATGTTACCTTCACAATTGCGATTATCAGTGGGACCAGTGACAGGTAAATGGAGCAGTGGTCTTACATACAGAAGAAGCTCTATTCAATATATATGATACATTGGGGAACATTTACTTACCCGTCCCTGGCGCAATCCCCAATCCAGAATGTCCAACAATAATGAACACGATTCACTAAGATCGTGTGCCCGATATCCTGCATGTGTCGCTTCTCCGCTCAGGTCCCTGGAGTTCACCTTCTTCTTCCCGGTGCATGTAAGTGCATTGTCCGTGTATAATGCGCTGTGCGGGGAGTCACTAAGATCCTGTGCCCGATATCCTGCATGTGTCCTCGGTATTTCGGATTTTTTGACTCAGTTATCTCTAATCCAGCTTGTTGCCGCTCCTGTTTCTTCCCAGTTGCATCAGATTTTCTACGACATATTTGCAAGTTTCCCCATATATATGTAATATTGGACATTGGGGCACCATTATTTACTTCCGTCCATTCGCGTTCCAGCGGCGGCTTCTCGGACAAAGCGTTCGGGTCTTCCGGCGATTCATGAAGTCACTGCGCCGCGATGTCCACACAGGATGTCACTGCTGGGGCGCTGCGCGAGGTCCGCGACTTCGGGTACGGGAGTTCAATGATGCTCTTCCTGGTGCCTGAGTGTATCGGCGCGTTCGACCCAATTTTTGTTTTAATGTCGGACGTTTTTCCGAATCCGTCGGGTTTTCGTTCGCCCACGCCCCCATCCGATTTCCTCGCAATGGCCAGCTGATGGAGCACATAAACCAGACGCGTTGCCCGAAAAACCCGGGGCAATTCAGGAAAATCGTCGCATATCGGAAATTTCGGGTACCACGTCGGGAAAACGCGAATCGGGCCCTAGTAAATGACCCCCATTTAATCTTAAGAAAACACAATTTTCATAGTCATTTTTCATAAGTTTTCATGCACCCATATAAATTGATAATTCTTCTCATTTTTACTTACCAGATGCACACCAAAATCTCTAGGGATCTAATTGCCTAACCCTAAACCCTCTCCATGTTCCTAATGGAACTCCTTTTATGTGCTTGATTGGACCCAGCATGCAGGAATTTAATATAAACTCTTCAAGGGACCTCGGAGCTGCTGGTGTAATGTGATGACTGTCCATCTGTAACTGAAGCTATAAATCTGTAAATATAACAAAAATATTAACAAATAAGCTGATATAAAGAGCCCTATTGGTTGTATATGTTGATACTCCCCACTTTCGTAAGAGCTTTTCGACTGTTTTTAGTTTTTTTTGTGCCGATATATAAAGTTTCACATACGGACTCTTAAAAAAAATCTGTACATCTATCACCCACAGCGTTAAAATGTGCTCTCTAACACATAAGTCAAGTAAACTAGTCAAAACGTAGCAAATACTTTATAATTCAGTTATATTTGTTTGCACTCATTTCTATACTCTTGAGAGTAGGTTGGGTAAGAAGGTCATGCCCGAAGAAGAAACATCTCTAATATTAGAACTGGCTAAACAAACACAAACCTACATTGAAGATAGAAACGTAAGGCAGATGATCTAAGGCCACCATAGTTTCTGTAAATGTATAGTAAATGAGAGAATCCAGAAAACTGAAACCCCAGAATCATGGTAGCTATCTAATTGATAAACAGGCGGTCCCCTACTTAAGAAACACCCCACTTAAATGACAACCCATAGTAACAGTACGGATCCCTCTGCCCCTTGTGACCTCTGTGACCTTCTGGATGTGACATATAGTCCCAGGCTGCAAGATCAGCTGTAAGATGTCTGTAATGAAGCTTATGGATAATCCTTAGTCCTATTCAGCAAAAAATGTTTAACTCCAATTGTCACTGGGGCAAAAAAAAAAGATTTGTCTGGAAACTACAATGATAAAAATACAGTTTCGACGTACATACAAATTCAACTTAAGAACAAACCTATGGACTCCGATCTTGTACGTAACCCGGGGACTGCCTGTATAGAATTCTATTACCAAGGCCTGTATTGGGTACCATAGCCATCCCTTTATCCTCTATTTATTCATATTCCTTGAGTTAGAGGTAAAAAGAGTACTTGAAACCTGATGGGTAATAATGGAGACAGCATATTTTCTCATATTTGGAATGATGGCCTACTTCAGTCTAGATATCTAGTCTAGTTTACGGAGGGTTTTTAGCTGGGTGGAGTGCCCATAGCGGTCCCCCTTTATATGTTCATATTTGTATCTTCTAATTTCATTGACATAATATCATCAATGAGAATTTATGAAGTACTACTTGCAGGAATCTGCCAACTCTGTTCATGGGAAAATGTCGCTCTAACTGGTTTACAATACAAATATGTTAGGTGGCTATGCTCATTTGGCTGCCACTGTAACTTCTATTACTCCCTGTTTGGGTGATGGTGTGCTGTGCGGGGAGGAGAACGTGCAGCTACTGGACAGTTCTGGTGGTGCCTTAGCTCCCTATGAGGAATCAGGCATGTATAAATCTAATATACCAACCTCTTCCCCAACACATCTTCGGCAGGAATCCCATTATATAATCATCGAGCCTCATGAAGTAGTGTGGGTGCGGCCAACCAGGATCTAATTTGTGTGGGCCACCTTGGGATATTCTTCTTCTTGTAGCTCAGTTTCATATTTTGGCTTGTATATGGTTACATGTAATCCTATAATTATATTCTATTTTAGTCTTGTCAATTTCAAAACCAAGAACTAAGACGCCATGTGCCATCTTCCTCGACCACAATGCATTGCTGGTGATTGCCTTTTGTAGAATACCTGGGAACCCATAGCGGGTCACCTCTGTCTTACATTGTGGCAACACTGCCATCTCATACATACCACTGTAGTTTATTTTTTTACTTTCGTTGACCCCAGAAACTAGCCTGATTCTTCCTTTATGAGCAGAGTGCTGCCCCTCTGAAGTTCGCCATCCAGACCACCACTGTGCCATCTCTTCACATACCTCCTCCGGCAAGTATGGGAAGCCCAAAGAAACCTGCACAATGCGGACATTTTCTATTGGGCTGCACATACTCTCTTCATCTTCGTCATCTTTCAGCCAGGATTGGTTTGTGGAGAGAGGGCGCAAGTTGCAGGAGAAGTAGGCATTTCAGCATCATGCATAAAAGTGGATGAAGGGAGTGCGCTGATGGCACAGGGTGGTCCGAGGGACGGATAACACCCTGAGTGCACCACTGTGCTCATTATCAAAACGAATGAAGTTCCTTTTAGAGGATCCGCAAAAATTGAAAATTAATTTCGAAGTATGTAGGTAGTGAGCTCCAAGGTATGCCAATAATATGGCAGCAGTTTAAAGGGGTAGTATGTGACTTCGGAGACCCCCATGATAAGCAAAATAGGTGACCGCATGTCCTCCAACTTGCTACATGACATCAGGACTTACAGGTATCGGCTGTCCTCTAGCTAGCCAGAAGTTAATGAAGTTGCGTGCTTTTGATTGAACTTTGAAAGCAGTGCTGGCATGGAGTAGTTCAAGGGGACTTACAGTCAGACCCCTAAATCCTGTTGATAGAAAATTAATGTACAACATGATAAACCCCCCCACTAATTAGATCCTGGTCTTAGCATTGCACTAAAACGGTAACATTTGAGGTGACTGTATAGGTATATGTAAAACTTGGCCTATCCAAGGCACCCATGGCGGTTACCCTTTGCATTGCAATAACCATGGCTTTTCTATCAGAATGGGGCGGTGGTTAGCAATACGGATGGGTATTACATAATTTATCTTTCACACATCTAACACATAGATATTTACCACATCTTGGAAACAGTTGTTTGGCAATATCTGGCTCATTACTGATAAAGTAGAGGGATTACAGTTTGTGTGTGTACGGTGGAGGGAGCCATCTCAGCACAGTTCCACCCGATGAAGCCGTGAGATTGTTATTCAGCTTGTGTTTCATGAGTGGGTGTAACTGCTGAAAGCGATCAAAGATCACACAATTGCTATTCTTTCCTTGGCTCGCAGTTTGTTCTTACCTGGAGACGTGCCAGACATGTAGAGTAATCATATACTGCTGTAAAGGTCATTAAATAAGCAATAATACAAGAAAGGTAATTTACCCAACATTGTGATCCTGTTACATTCCGGACGCCAGCTAGGTTTTTATGAGGACAGTAAATGTTTGATCACCAGTTACTAAATGATCTATTACACAAATTCAACACGAGACAATCGACATGGAAAGCCATTCATGAAAATAGGTAAATTTACCATAGGGCAAGATGACTATAGAAGTTGTCTTCAGAATTCCCACATAGTCACGCAACATCATTGACTCCTCCAGCAATGACACATGAGCCACCACCTGACCAGTTGTATCTCTGGTGGTTCATTACTCCATGTTGAGGTCTACCAAGCTGAAGGTCCTAGCCATGAGCGTGTCATGAGTGTTCCCTTGTTGTTATGACTACACTAGCATCTTCATTCAGTGAGGTCTGCTACTAAAAAAGGCTTGAATGTGAAGTCACCTCTGCTCCAAAATTGCAAAACTGCAGGGCTGAGCAAGATATCCACGCCCCGCAGAGCAGTAAGTCATAAAGAAGTGAGAGCAAAGTAGTAGAGAGGTTCAGTTTGATATAACAAAGAGTACCCTGACCCACAATGGTGTGGTCCTACGACAACGTAGAGCACAAACACACTGGGGCACATTTACTTACCCGGCCCGTCGCGATCCCCGATCCGGACGTCCGACGAAGAAGAGTCGGCGCGATTCACCAACATTGTGCGCCCGAGATCCTGCATGTGTCGCTCCTCCCCGCTGAGGTCCGCCGGAGTTCACTTTCTTCTTCGCAGTGCTTGTAAGTGCTGTCTTGTGGACACTATTACGATGTTAAATCCTGCACATTGTCCAAATCCGTCGGATCGTCCGACGGTCCGTCCCCCCGATTGTATGCGTGTGAAAGCCGGCGCGATGCGCCAAAATCCGATTGCGACAAAAACCCCTGTTAAAGCGGCGCTACATTGAAATCGGAGAGAAAACCCAAACGAAATGCACTCCGCGGACCCTTAGTAAATGAGACCCCAGCGTAGTAGCGATGTTATCTCCCTTTTTGGGTTTCCTGCAGAGTGCCAGTAGAACTTTACATTGACGTCTACCTGTAATAACTTGTTGTTGTGTCCTCCACAGCGCACAATGCTGAGCTCCACTTCTAAAAGTCAAACATAACAGGAATAGATGCACGGCAGCGAGCGTCCTGTGGGCTTAGTAAACCGGCCAAGTTTGTGCTGACTTGCATAACTGTTGGTTTTCTCACTGGGGTACAGCCAGCCGGATTACAACATTTCATTAATCTAATCTGAGTGAAACGCTTTACAGACAAGGAAGGAAAAAGGCCGCAAACAAAAATGTGCAAACATGACAGTCCCTGAAGGGACGGGGATGGAATGAACACCGTAGGGCGAAAGCCACCTATTCACACTGAACAGCTCTAGGCTTACAGGTGTGGCCATCAGTGCCTCAGTATAAATGGACTAGGGGGCGCTAGTTGTGACCTGTGATCTGTAGATCACTTCCTGACGTGCTTAGTGACACTAAAGAGAGGTCAGAGTGTTTAGTTCCCACATTGGGTTACTTGTAATTCCTGTATAAGTCCTTAGAAAGTCCATCTAGGTGTGACGGTTGCCGATTGTTGGCCTCGAAATATACGTTTTATAATGTTTTATTACATCTCAGTTTTTCATGGTGCTCCTTGGGGGAGATTCTCATTGAGGTTGTAAGTAAGAGAATATTGCATAACAATATCTGGGAGTACATGAACAGTCTAATTTGCCACTGTCCAGAAACATGTGATTGGGTCATGGACTTGGTGGGGACTGGAGGATTCTTTGGCCATTTCCCACCTGGTGGGGGCTGTGGGAGAACCTTTACAAGGACCTGCCCATGGGATCCAGGGGCTGGGAGACCTCTGATAAAGAGCACAGATGTGGCTAAGGGGCTGCTCAGAAGAGAACCTGTTGAGTTCAACCAGGATTCACCTCCAAAGCGATGCAGTTGGACCGAGGGTGGTCAGCCCTATGAGAAGTGATCAGTGACGTCTCAGAACAGAAATCTGGTTCTCATCATTCCTGGTTCAAGAGGATGCACAATGCCACTGGTTCCTCTAATCTATCCGGACATTCCAAAAATAATGCATTGGGCAGTCCCCCTTTTTGTAGATCCGAAGGGATATCATCTGTCAAAACCTTGGCCTTGCCATTTCTACTGATGCTCTACAAGCAAAGTATGAAACAGGAGAATGATCATGTGGGTAAAAAGGGATACAAATCCATGGCCTCCATCATCCACCCTTTCAGGCTCTTCCATAAATAGGTTATTAAAATCACAGCCAGATCAAAAACAGTTGTTCTTGGTTGCTGTGCCCTGAGAACTCAATTCTCAAATCTTTTTGTCCAACCATGCGTCCTTACTGTATCAACCCCTTGTGTATTGGGTAGCCTTAATGCTATGCACTTCTCATGTAATGTGGTTCCCCTCCTCCCTCAGTACAGAGCCGCTTACAGATTATGTTCTGTGGGACCAGAGTGATGACGTCACACACATGTAACGGTCAGCAATTGGTGGTCATAGTATCACATGCTGTTCACTGTTTAGTGGTAGTATCAAGGTACTGCACTCAGTTATCATCAATTGAACACAGACCTTACTAGTGACAAGTCTGTCCAATTCACGGTCAAGGCACCAGTTTGCGAGAACCTTGTGATGCACCAACCTGAGTGTTGAGTCTTTTGCCTCCAGGCAAGCATCAATTCCAGAAAAATAGAGTGACTGCTTAGAGGTGCAGTCTCCTGCTACAAGCAGGACTTGACATGTAAAAATAGCAATTCTTTAACCAGATGTCAGCATGGGTGTGACACGCGCATGGAGAACTTACTAAAAAAAACCTGATATACTACTGGATAGTCTCCATAATTTAGGGGAGGGGTTAAACTTCATGTGCAGTTACCGCTGCAATTACAATAGAGTCACTTTTAGGAGGTAGATCCCAGTGATTATTTTCTCTTCACTCCTGCTGTATGGAACACTGCCTGGTATCATAATGGGGGCAACGCTATGGGGGTACTGCCTGGACACTGTTATGGGAACTCCATCGTGCTTGTCCTTATTCGTTGTTTGGAGTCCAAGGTCAGACGACGGGCTTTACACCTCCCCAGCCACTACTGGCATTGAGCATGTTGTTCTTATATGCAGCCGCTCAGCCAGGTACAGACCCATTGCATGAAGCTCCCGACCATCAGTTCATCCAGTTTTTATAAGATTTAGTTTTTTCCCACACCCTTAAGAGTGGCCCTCGTTTCAGATGATTTTTCATATTGTGTGGGGGAGAATGTTGTGAACTTTTTCTAATATCATCATGCAATCGGCTTAGGCTACAGTCACACGACCGTAAGAAATGGCCGTATCCGTACCGTACGTTTTTTTACGGGTTACATACGGCCACATTGTTTCTAAGTAAAATATGTCCACATCATTTATATTGCCGTTTTTAAGCCTGCACCGTATTTTGGCCGTAGAAAAATATAGAGGAGTCTATATCTGTCCTGTATGCTCCATAGAAGTAATGGGAAAGTAAAAATAGGGCTAAATACGTGCTGCATACGGTTTGAACCGTATGCTGCCGTATATACAGGCCGTTTCCAGGGTGACCAGTAATCAGGGGGGTGGACCTTCCTGTCAGCATTTGGTCTGTCTAGTCGGGGCTCTGGTGACTGAGAGCAAAATGGCTTTCCCTCCATGGATCGTTTCTAGCTTTAGTCCAGGAGAATCCATGTTGTGGGATAAGCAAGACGAGAGCTTCTCAGACCGTTGCACGAAGGCCAAAACAGTGGGAGTAGGTGACGGCTGAGTTGCTTCCGGATACATGGATTGAGCGCGGACCACCAAAGCAGACGTAAAGCACTTGGTGATTGAGATTGGACCTCTGTGTCACCCCCACTGCCAGTGCCTCTATGCATTGTGCATGATAAATGGTGACCCCTGCAGCTTTGTGCATGATAGATGTCACCCCTGCAGCTTTGTGCATGTAGAGTGTACCCCTGCAGCTTTGTGCATGATAGATGTCACCCCTGCAGCTTTGTGCATGATAAATGTGACCCCTGCAGCTTTGTGCATGATAGATGTCACCCCTGCAGCTTTGTGCATGATAGATGTCACCCCTGCAGCTTTGTGCATGATAGATGTGACCCCTGCAGCTTTGCGCATGATAGATGTGACCCCTGCAGCTTTGTGCATGAGAGATGTCACCCCTGCAGCTTTGTGCATGAGAGATGTCACCCCTGCAGCTTTGTGCATTATAGATGTGACCCCTGCAGCTTTGTGCATGATAGATGTCACCCCTGCAGCTTTGTGCATGATAGATGTCACCCCTGCAGCTTTGTGCATGATAGATGTCACCCCTGTAGATTTGTGCATGAAGATGTCACACCTGCGCTTGTGCATGATAGATATCACCCCCTCCAGCTTGGTGCATGATAGATGTCACCCCGGTAGCTTTGTGCATGAAGATGTCACACCTGTAGCTTTGTGCATGATAGTGTCACTGCTGCAGCTTTGTGCATGATAGATGTGACCCCTGCAGCTTTGTGCATGATAGATGTCACTCTGCGCATGTGCATGATAGATGCACTGCTGCAGCTTTTGCATGATAGATGGGACCCCTGCAGCTTGTGCATGATAGATGTGACCCTGCCAGCATCATGTGCATGATAGATGTCACCCTGCAGCTTTGTGTGTAATAGATGTGACCCTCCTTTCTTTTTTGGTTTCAACAGTAGAAATCATCACCAAACGCTGGACATCTGCTTGCGATCGATATAAAAGAGAAAAGAGTATGAAGGCCAAAAGCGGGAGAGGGAAATTGAAGAATAAACCATACACCAAGTACCTGCGTTTCTTGGACGCAGTAATGGATGTTGGAAAGTAAGTATAAGGTTTTCAAAATGGTAAACGTTCTATATGTCCAGAGGTGTTTTCTTTCCGCATGCAGAATTATATCACTCAACTGAAAAGATTCGTTATGCATGATTGACGGAATCCCTTGCATATACATGTTGATTTTTAATAGAATTTTTTATCCCACAGTACGGCTGTAAACCTGGCAGAATCACCAGAACCAGAGATGGCAGCCTCCTCTGCGACGATCCGACCACTGATGAGGAGGAGCGGGTGGAGAGGCTGGTACTTCCACTCAGGAGCAGCAGGAGATCCTGCTCCTGCGACATGCCCACCAGCACTCTATCTGCCACACCCATGCGATTTCTAGCAGCGGGCCACCGCAGGTCCAGGAGAAGACGACCTGGAGAATTGGCTCTATTAGAAATATTCGATCAGTTGCGGAATCGTAGGGATGACTCCCCAGAGGATCTCTACTAAGGGGACTGGCGCCCGAATTAAAAAAAGTGGCCGAACAAGACATGGCCAACTGTAAAGCGGCACGCTTTGCCGTTGTGCAGATATTTAAAAAAAATGATTATCTTTACAAAAAGGAGGTGGCTCTGTTCCTGACCGGCACCGGGAACGTGTTGGAGGCCAACTTCCGCCCAGCCCTCCACGGTCCACTAGGTTGTACCCCACATTTGAAGGCCCATGACATAGCCACGGCATCATGTCGCAAGAATTTTGAATTATAATTTTTTTTTGTTTTTTACGTATATAGTTAAAGATGTATCTTCATAAAAGTTAGAAAAAAAAGTAAAGTCTACTTTGTTTATTTGGAAATAGTCACCTAAAATATACACCTTATTAATACATGGGTTTACCTCTGAATCCAAGTCGGCCCAACGTGATTCGTGGGAAACCCAATTATAAAACATATAGCGTTACGAAACTGTGTTTAAGCCGTTTGTGTCTCAATACTACTGGTTGTGTACAGTTTGGTGGCAGAGAGTTCCTTTCTTTTATATAAATGTATTGCAGAGACATTCCCTTATCAAGACAGAACTGGGCCAGCACTATTCTGCAAGTCTATTGGCACAGAGAATTGTCCCTTCATAATATTTATGTATAATGCGGGTGTGCGCAACCAGGGTCTGCGCAGACCGTGTCATTGAGCAATGAAGGAAAATGCGCGATTCGGACCCTTAGTAAATGAGCCCCAATGAGACATGCACTGTGTGAGATCACATGACCAAGAAGTAAATTATGAGACAGCTCCTGCTCAATGACAACAAGCAAGATCTTGGAACCATGCGAAATTGATACAGAAAGTCTTTTGGAAATGTTATAGCTTTCATTAGACAAATATCAACTATTTGCTGGAATGTGCTTAAAGTGGACAACCCCTTTAAGTATATTAGAAAAGTGGTCACCCATCATCCCTCCACACAAAACTATTTCCAATGATGGTTACGCTTTATATGTTCCTGGGAGGGAAACTCGTGAGACTCGGGACGGCTTCATATAGGGCTGCGCCTCATGGCCCCGTTGGAGGGTTCCTCTTACCTTCTACTAACGTCCAGAAATAGACAACGAATGACATATCTAAAATAGGAAGCCATGGAGCAAAGTATGTGAGCAATGCTCCCGGTGACAGCTGGATCAGGGCCCGCAGCAGAATTCTTTAACCACCAGCGCTGCAAACTACTATACCTGCCAATACCTTATCACATGATACAAGGCACCAAGCGATTGACTTAAACTAAAGATTTACAAAAATTGTATTTCCTGTTGTGACCTAAAACTCGGAGCACAATCGTCATGAGGATCTCGGAGGAACTTGCTTTATGGATACTTAAAGGAAATCTACCATTTTGTTTTAATGCATTATGAAGCAAGCATACCTTGAGAATGCTGCAGCTGCACGGATGCAGAAACATATCTTTGTTTAATCTCTGAACTGAGTGTTGTGCTCAAAAATATAATATGATGATAGAGGCTTTGGTCGCTCCTGTGGCTTCCCCGGCTTTCTCCTCTTACCCTAATTATGCACTGCTCCAGAGAATGATGTAATACTGGGGCAAAGTTACTTAACCATCTGAGGAGATACAGAAAGGCAGCGTCCGTGTTAATGTGCTGTGCAGATTCACTAAGATCCTGTGCCCGATATCCTGCATGTGTCACTTCCCCCTCAGGTCCCGAGTTCACTTCTTCTTGGTGCATGTAAGTGCATTGTCTGTGATAATGCGCTGTGCGGGGAGTCACTAGATTGGCGCCTGATCTCCTGCATGTGTCACTTCCCCGCTCAGGTCCCCGGAGTTCACTTCTTCTTCCTGGTGCATGTAAGTACATTGTCGTGTATAATGCCCTGTGCGGGGAGTCACTAAGATCCTGCACCCGATATCCTGCATGTGTCGCTTCCCCGTAGGTCCCCGGAGGTCACCTTCTTCTTTCCCGGTGCATGTAAGTGCATGTCGTGTAAATGCGCTGTGCGGGAGTCACTAGACCTGTGCCCGATATCCTGCATGTGTCACTTCCCCGCTCCAGGTCCCCGAGTTACCTTCCTCTCTCCGGTGCATGTAAGTGCATTGTCCGTGATAATGGCTGTCGGGGAGTCACTAAGATCCTGCAACCCGATATCCTGCATGTGTCGCTTCCCCGCTCAGGTCCGGAGTTCAAAGTACTTCTTCCGGTGATGAAGATGCTGGGCTTGTAACACAATTTGAAAGTTAAAATCCCGCGCTCAGTCCAATCAGTCGGATCGTCCCACACCACGCCCCCTAATTTGTGTTGCATGGAAGCCTGCACAAAAATTGATTGCGTGCGCCAAAATCCCACACAGACATTGCTATATACCCGCCAAGCCGTGAATCCCCGAAAAAGGAGCACAGCGCTGACTAAATGAGCCCCACTGTGTTGTCCCGACAGGCAGAGTAATCAATCGCTGCACCATCCCCCAGCTGCTGTGTATGAGTCATCCAGCTCAGGTTGATAGATCCTGTCGCGTACAGTTCAGGAAGCTCAGTGTAATGGTTATGTAGGCAGCCTGCATGCAACCCAGCTTCCCAGGTCCCTGAATTTTATAATTGTTTTTTGAGCAAGATCACTCGCATCATGGATTAAACAAGATATATTTGCATCAGTGTAGTTACGCATCCTCCAGATATGTTAGTTACACAATGCATGAAAAGAAATGGTAAATTTCCATCAAAGGGACCTGTCACCTAAATTGTCGGCACTAGAGCTGCTTACCTAAAGAAGCAGCCTATGCTTGATCAACGCCGCAGTGTTTAGAGTGATAGCGTTACCCAGAAACCTCCGTAACGCTATCAACACTGGGCGGGGTACATGTGTTAATCATCGACTGCTTGCAAAGCTGTCCGATGTATTCATGAGGGGGCGGTCCGAGGCGCTGCCCTTCCTGGACCCGCCCGCTAGCTCCATAGGCGCGGCAGTGACTGCCGCGCGCTAGGCGCAGGTCACCGCCCCTAGCCACGCCCCAAACCCCGCCCCTATGAATACGTCGGACAGCTTTGCGAGCTTTCCGACAATTACATCCTACCCCGCCACAGTGTTTAGATAGCGTTACGGAGGTTTCCCATAACACTATCCTCTAACACTGCGGCGTTTGATCGAGCACTAGGAGCTGCGCACTTTAGTACATCTCCTAGTGCTGATAAATGGGGTGACAGGTCCCTTTAAGGGACGCCCCATGTTGTGTCATATTAAAAAATTGTCATATTAATTTGTCCCTTTAGGTGGGTCTTGTATTTAGGGCTTATAGGAGCTGAAACGTGGGAGATGATATAAGATCCCTGAGCTTTTAACTCAATCAGTCGGAGCCTTCGGAGCATCCGCAATAACCTCGGACATCCTTGTAGGCACTAATAAGATGAGTGGAGAAACACAACACACCAAAACGCAATCTCAGAGAGATATCACTGTCTGTGGGAGACATCACCATAAGTGGGGGGTAACTTGAGACAAGTTCTCCATTCTCATTGCCCACAGCTCCTCCGCAGGATGAAGAAGTATTAACACGGATGTCAGATAAATCAGTGAGTGGTGTATACATCACGCCTGGATATAGATGGAGCCACTTTCTGTATTCATCCTCCCGTCTATTCTCAGAAAGTCTTAAACCGTCTTGCCGCCTCTCTGGTCATGTGACCTTTAAAGAAAGAACATCTGCTGCCCCAGACCCCCCTCCCCAGCTGCGCGCCCCCCTCTCCGCTCAAGGTCACACGTTCTTTTGGCGTCGCCATCTGCAACCCGGATCTCTCACAAAGTGACATCAAAGTCATCTCAGCCCCCGGTCACATCACTACCTGCAGAGAGAGTCTTAAAGGGACGGGCCTCCGTGCACATTGATACTTTTGTACCTTTTGGTAAACTGTTCTATAAACATTCAGTCCAGTTTAAAAGTTTTATGCAGTAATCTTACATTTCTGAGCCTCCCCCTTTAGATTGCAAGCTCCTCTCGTTCCAGTGAACCTCCTGACCTTTGTGTTATTAGTTTATTACATTTTTTGTCAACTTTTATAAAGTACATGTAAAACAAAAAAATAAATCTTATTATATCTATCTATATATATATATATATATTTTTTTTTTATATTCATAGATTTTTTGGGTGCTTATACATTATTGTACATCATTTTCTGGGACGGACTGCAACTTTTTGAGACAGTCCCAATAAGTCCTCTCGCTGGTACTCTGCAAGCTATATGGTGATGGAGGGGTTTCCAAAAACAGCACCCCCTACTGTTTGCAGGTTGTGTGTGGTATTGCTATTCAGTCTGATTCACTTCTGTAGAGCTAAAATGCAATACCATGTGCCGCCTGTAGACAGAGGTGGCGCTGTTCATGGAGCAGCAAGGCTTTCCAGATGCTTTGTAAGGGTTTATGGGGTACTAAGAATCTTGGAAACTTTTGGGACATAGGGGTGGATAAGGGTACTCATCAGCATGAGTTTTAAGAACAGAGGGCAATGTGCCAATTACAGTTCATATTGAAGTACCCTAACTGCAAGCAGCACAGAGTACTTCAGGAGGGATCTTTGATCTTGTTACAGTTACACAGTGAAAAATCAAGCATACAGAGCACAGAGTATTTAAGAGTGTGCTGAGCTGATCTTATGCTGTAGAAGTAGTTAGAGGAGGGTTTGTACTGACCTTGTTACAGAGAGTTACATTGTGGAAGGTGGCAGATCCCCAGCAGCACAGAGATTTTCAGGAGTAGAGGTCACGTATTTAACAAGTATTTTAATTTATCAACAGTTACATAGGGGAGGTAAAGCCCCCAGCAGCACAGAGGGATCTGTTACTTACTGACAAGACGCCTCTGCTAATCCTAGTGTGTCTGCTGATATTACACAAGGCCAAGAGATGCTATCACTTACTACAAGTCCTTCCCATAGCCGAGTGCTCACTCCACAACTGCCAGATACTGAGGAGCTGCAAACACAACACTAATGACTCTTCACAGAGACCCGAGCAAGCCCTGTGCTACAGTACAACGACCGAAACATTAGGACCCACAGAAAAACCTGTGACAGTCACTGGGTATCATGTACTACAACTGTGATACCCTGTAGTGACATCACTGTGGGTTTATCCGTACTTGTGACATCGCTGTGTGTATTAATCCCTGTACTGTGACATCACTGTGTGTATTATCCTGTACTATGACTCACTGTGTGTATTATCCGTCTACTGTGACATCACTGTGTGTATTATCCCTGTACTGTGACATCACTGTGGGTGTATTATCCATCTTTACTCGATGACAGCATCACTGTTGTTAATTATCTCAATCCCTAGTGTACCTCTAGTACGTCGTGTGTAGTTTCCCTAGCTGTGACCTCATACTGTGTGTATTCATCCTTCTCTTGACATCACTGTGGTATTATCTCGATTACTCTGATAGACTCCTTACTGTGACATCACTGGTGTATTATCCCTGTACTATGAACTCACACTGTGTGTGATATCCTTCTAGCTGTGCATCACTGTGTGTATTTCACCTTACTGTGATACAACTCCACTGTGTGATTAATTCTCGCTGTACTAGTGACATCACTCACTTTGTGGGATTGATCCTCTAGGCCTTATGTGTGACATCTTTGTGTTATTCCTTGTCCTGTGACATGACACTTGACGTGTGTTATAGTCTATCTACACCTGTACTCTGTGACAATATCACTGTGTGTATAATATCCCTGTACTTTGACCATCTCCTGTGGTGTATTATTCCGTGTACTTGACAATCACTGTGTGTATTATCCCGTAACTGTGACCAATCACTGTGGTATTATCCTGTTATGTGCACATCACTGTGTGTATTTCCCTGTACTGTGACATCACTGGGTTGTAATCCAAATTACTGTGACATCTTAGAGTGTTGAGTGTTATATCCCTGTACTGGGTGACTTCACTGGTGTGTCTTAGACCTCCCTAGTCTGTAAGCACTTCACCTGCTATTATCCACTGTACGTGCGACATCACTATGTGTGTATTATCCCTTGTCTGTTGAATATCACTGTGTGTATTATCCGGTACTGTGACAATCACTGTGTGGTATCCCCTGTACAGTAATCGACTGCTGGTGGTTTTCCCTGTACGTGACATCACTAGTGGTGTATTCACTGACTTTCACAAATCCGACTTGGTGACATCACCTGGTAGCATCTGTGTATTATCCCTGTACTGTGACATTACCTGTGTGTATATCTTCCTGTCTGTGACATCACTGTGGTATCTGTATCTGTGAACATCATGGTTTCCCTGTACTGTGCATATCTACTGTCTGTGATTATCCCTGCCTGTGTACAATCACTGTGTGTATTGCCCTATACTGTGACATCACTGTGTGTATTTATCCCTGTACTATGTGAATCAGTGTCTATTATCCCTGTACTGTGACATCAACTGTTTGTATATCTCGTGTACTGTGACTCACATATTTTGTATGCACCTGACTGTGACCCTCACTATGTTTATGTAATCACCCTGTACTGTGAACAATACTATGTGTAGAATCCCGTACGCTGACATCACTGTGTGCTATTAAAGTCCTTGTACTGGTGACAATCACATGTGTAATTAATCCCCTGTACTGAGTATATTCACTGTGTTTCTACTAGATTCCTGTACTGGTGACATCACTGTGTTGTATTATCCTATACTGTGGTGACATCTAACGCTGTGTGTATTATCACATGTACTTTGACAATCACTGTGTGTATTTTCCCTGTACTTGTGACATCACTGGCGTGTACTTATCTCTGTAGCTGTGACATCACTTGGTATTAAATCCCTGTACCTGCGTCTGTACTCACTGTGTTTTAATCCTCTGTCTGTGACATTACTGTGTGATTATCTCTGTACTGTGGACTCACTGTGTGTATTATCCCCTGTGGCTGTGGACATCATCTGTTGTATTAATCTCGGTACTGTGACATCATTCACTGCGTGTATTATCTCTGTAACTGTGACATCATTGTGTGTATTAATCCCTGTGCTGCTGAAGCTGCACTGTGCTTTAAGTATTCCCTGTACTGTGACACATCTGTGTGTAGTTATATCTGTACTGTGACATCACTGTTGTGTATTTATCCTGTACTGTGCATCACTGTGTTTATTATCCTGTACTGTGACAATCACTGTGTGTATCTTTGCCTGTATCTGTGACAGATCACGGTTGGTGATACCCTCTGTACGTTGACATCACTGTGGTATTATCCTGTACTGTGACTGCATACTCACTATGTGTGTTTAAAAATCCCTGTATGGACATACTGTGTGTATTATCTCGTACGTGACAGTCACCTTAGTGTATGTACTCCCTGTGCTGTACATCGACTTCAGATGGTGTAGTTACTCTTCTGACTGTGACATCAAACACTGGTGTGTATTATCATCTGCACTGGTTGGGGCTACATTTGTGTTGTATTAATCCCTAGTGCACTGTGACATCACATAGTGTTGTATATCCCTTACTGGACTATATCACGTGTGTAAAGTATTGAATCCCTGTACGGTGACGATCACTGTTGTGTATTATCTCGTCGTGTTGACCTCACTTGTGTATTATCCCTGGTGCTGTGAATCACTGTGGTATGTAAATCCCTCCTAGTACTGTGACATCACTCTTGGTATTATCCCCTGTACTGTGACTCACTGTTGTATTATCCCTGTACTGTGATATCACTGTGGTGTATTATCCTTGTACTGTGCCATCACGTGTGGTATATGCCTGTACTTGACATCACTTGTGTCTTATCCTACAATCCATTGGTATTACCCTGTACTTTGACATCACTATGTGTTTACCCCTGTACTGTGACATCACTCTGTTAACCTGTACGTCACTATCTATATCCCTGTACTGTGACATCACTGTGTGTATATATCCCTGTACTGTGACATCAACTGTTGTATTAGCCCTGGACTGTGTACAGCACTGTGTGTATTATGCTGTAGTCTGTGACCATCCTGTGTTATAGTCTCCCTGTACTGTGACATCACTAATGTGTATTAAAATCCCCCTGTACTGTTGACTCATATGTGTAATTAATCCCTGTACTGTACCTCACTCCTACTACTCACTGACCCTCTGTCCGCGTGTATTATATCCCTTACTGTACTTCCACTTGTGTATTATCCCTTACTGTGACATCACTGGTGTGTATTTCGCCTGGACTGTGACATCACTGTGGTTTAGTTCGCCTGTACTGTGAATCAGCTGTTGATAGTTAACTATGGATGCAACCCTGTGGCTGTAGGCATTGTACTGGTGACTCGGTATACATGGATTGGATAGCTGTGACATCACTGTGTGTATTATAGTCATGTACGTCGTACCATCACAGGTGTAGGATGATAATACACTAAGAAACTTTCTCCCTACGTCGACATCACTGTGTGTATTATCCGGACTGTGACATCACCATGTGTGTATTATCCCGGTGCTGTGACATATCTGTGTGTAGTTAATCGCCTGTCTAGTGACCATCACTGTGTGTATTTATCTGTACCTGGTTGACTCACTGTGTGTATTTCACCTAGTACGTGACATCACGTAGTGTTATTATTCCTGTACTCGTGACATCATCCTGCTTGTGTATATACCTCTCGTACTGTGACTCACTGGGTATTATCTCTGTACTGTGACATCACATAGCGTTGCTGTTTACCCCTGAGACATTGTGGGTCAGCCTATATCCGTTGCAGTTATCCTGTCCGTGTTCACATATGGGTTCTTTGCGCTCGAGAGATATGGGGGACACCCTCGGCTCGTTCTGCATATGAACTCCTCTAATTCGGTAATATGTGACTGTGACAACCACCGAGGTAGTCAGGAGGAGTACACATCGGCGCACTCTGTGGTTTGTGATTATAAGCAGGCGGACATGTAATTGGATGGTGTCAGGAGGAACATGGACCCCGGCGGACCGGCTGTGGTACATACCAAAGTTCGGCGACTAGGCCCACCAGAGGTACCAGAGGATCCTCCTGTGGGCTGCCTCGGCTCAACTCACTACTCGACACCCTAGAGGTCCATCAAAACCACACAATTTGGAGAGCTGCTAGAGTAATTTCCTGGGGGGATAATGAGAGTGGGCCCCCCCAAATTATTGTTCCTGTCTTACTCTCAGACCTCCTATAAGATCAGCGCACTCCTCTCCTGAAATACTCTGTGCTGCTAGATCTCTGCTCTTCTTACTCTCAGACCTCCTATAAGATCAGCACACTCCTCTCCTGAAATACTCTGTGCTGCTAGATCTCTGCTCTTCTTACTCTCATACCTCCTATAGCAGTGGTGGCGAACCTATGGCACGGGTGCCAGAGGTGGCACTCAGAGTGCTTTCTGTAGGCACTCAAGCTCAGCACAGAGTTCACCAGACAGGACTCAAAGAATCTAACTGCAGTTCCACACAAGTCAAGATTTACTAATCTCAGCGCTATTTTAACCCTTTATTCTCCAAGGAAGTATCTCATATGTCATCAGAGGATGGCACCTCAGTAGCCAAGCATGTATGAGAAATATCCTGGATTATAGGACCCATAACTTTGGATCCCTGGCACCTAGAATCTCTTGACAGCTTGGGACTAAAGAAAGGCAAGAAGGTTTGGAGAAGACCAGATTATCTTTGAAGGTCCTCCTGCTGGCCCCACGACTCTTCCTGTACTGCGGGACCCTGTAGAGAAGCTACAGTGATAGTCTGGATTTGCTGTCCTGCTTTCAATTGTTTCAGTTTCCTCAGGGGGCAGGTATGATTGAAAGTTGTGGGAGAACAGTCCAACAAATAAATAAATAAATCCCTACTTTTATTGGCACTCTATGATAAATGACAGGGTTTTGGTTGTAGTCTGGGCACTCGGTCTCTAAAAGGTTCGCCATCACTGTCCTATAGGATCAGTGCACTCCTCTCCTGAAATACTCTGTGCTGCTAGATCTCTGCTCTTCTCACTCTCAGACCTCCTATAAGATCAGCGCACTCCTCTCCTGAAATACTCTGTGCAGCTAGATCTCTGCTCTTCTTACTCTCAGACCTCCTATAAGATCAGTGCACTCCTCTCCTGAAATCCTCTGTGCTGCTAGATCTCTGCTCTTCTTACTCTCAGACCTCCTATAAGATCAGCGCACTCCTCTCCTGAAATCCTCTGTGCTGCTAGATCTCTGCTCTTCTTACTCTCAGACCTCCTATAAGATCAGTGCACTCCTCTCCTGAAATCCTCTGTGCTGCTAGATCTCTGCTCTTCTTACTCTCAGACCTCCTATAAGATCAGCGCACTCCTCTCCTGAAATACTCTGTGCTGCTAGATCTCTGCTCTTCTTACTCTCTGACCTCCTATAAGATCAGCGCACTCCTCTCCTGAAATCCTCTGTGCTGCTGGATCTCTGCTCTTCTTACTCTCAGACCTCCTATAAGATCAGCGCACTCCTCTCCTGAAATCCCTGGAAATACTCTGTGCTGCCTAGATCTCTGGCGATGATCTTCTGGGGGTGGCATGGTGAACTTCTGACAGGACATGTAAGGATGTGACCCGCCACCAATGACAGGACACTCTCTCATGAAAATCCTCTGTGCTGTTGGATGACCACACTACTATTGTTGTATAATTCTCAGCCTGTGACTTCCCACATGACCAGCACTACCCATTCCTGATATCCTCTGTGCTGCTGTGAACCAATGTTTCTTCCAGTGTTCACAAACAGAAGAGTTACACAGTGGAGGGAGCGGGGTCTTAGCAGCACAGAGGATTTAGGGGAAAACAGTTTGCTTATATTAGAGAAAAGAAAAATTTAGATGAGCGAGATCCCCAGCAGCACAGAGGATTCAGGAGATGAGTGTAATATCTTGCCATCATATGTTATCACAATCCCAGATAAATCCGGTTGGAGGGTTGTGGTTCCACTTATGTGCAACGGGGTCTGATAAATAAAGTCGGATTATTAGAAGGAATTATCAGATCTTCTGGATTACAGGACAGGGGGGGGGATTTAACAATCTATTGCCTCTCTGTTATAGCCCAGTACATCCCGGGCGAGAGGAGACTGTACAGGGGCGGATACATCTATTACTCTTGTTATCAGCCATTACAACCCCGGGGAGGAGGAGACTGTACAGGGGGGGGATGAGGGGGGGGATACAATCTATTACCTTCTCTGTTATCAGACCATGTACATCCAGGGGAGAGGAGGGAGACTGTAAGGGTGGATACAATCTATTACTTTGTTATCAGCATTACATCCCGGGGAGAGGAGACTGTACAGGGGGATACAAATCTATACTCTCTGTTATCAAGCCAGTAATCCCGGGGAGAGGAGAAGGGACAG
>WNYA01000251.1:0-44341 GCA_019512145.1 Engystomops pustulosus | reverse complement strand
CTATAAGATCAGCGCACTCCTCTCCTGAAATACTCTGTGCTGCTAGATCTCTGCTCTTCTCACTCTCAGACCTCCTATAAGATCAGCGCACTCCTCCCCTGAAATACTCTGCGCTGCTAGATCTCTGCTCTTCTTACTCTCAGACCTCCTATAAGATCAGCGCACTCCTCTCCTGAAATACTCTGTGCTGCTAGATCTCTGCTCCTCTTACTCTCAGACCTCCTATAAGATCAGCGCACTCCTCCCCTGAAATACTCTGTGCTGCTAGATCTCTGTGCGCTGATCTTCTGGGGGTTGCATGGTGAACTTCTGACAGGACATGTAAGGATGTGACCCGCCACCAATGACAGGACACTCTCTCATGAAAATCCTCTGTGCTGTTGGATGACCACACTACTATTGTTGTATAATTCTCAGCCTGTGACTTCCCACATGACCAGCACTACCCATTCCTGATATCCTCTGTGCTGCTGTGAACCAATGTTTCTTCCAGTGTTCACAAACAGAAGAGTTACACAGTGGAGGGAGCGGGGTCTTAGCAGCACAGAGGATTTCAGGGAAACAGTTTGCTTATATTAGAGAAAAGAAAAATTTAGATGAGCGAGATCCCCAGCAGCACAGAGGATTTCAGGAGATGAGTGTAATGATCTTGCCATCATATGTTATCACAATCCCAGATAAATCCGGTTGGAGGGTTGTGGTTCCACTTATGTGCAACGGGGTCTGATAAATAAAGTCGGATTATTAGAAGGAATTATCAGATCTTCTGGATTACAGGACAGGGGGGGGGATTTAACAATCTATTGCCTCTCTGTTATAGCCCAGTACATCCCGGGCGAGAGGAGACTGTACAGGGGCGGATACATCTATTACTCTTGTTATCAGCCATTACAACCCCGGGGAGGAGGAGACTGTACAGGGGGGGGATGAGGGGGGGGATACAATCTATTACCTTCTCTGTTATCAGACCATGTACATCCAGGGGAGAGGAGGGAGACTGTAAGGGTGGATACAATCTATTACTTTGTTATCAGCATTACATCCCGGGGAGAGGAGACTGTACAGGGGGATACAAATCTATACTCTCTGTTATCAAGCCAGTAATCCCGGGGAGAGGAGAAGGGACAGCACTCCTCTCCTGAAATCCTCTGTGCTGCTGTGTGACATTATCGTACAGTAGATTATGTCATCCGTCGGCTCCAGAGACTACGCTTCCCCCAGGCGGGCGTAGAGGTAGTAGCTCTGATACAGCTTGTGCACTAGCTCTGCTGGCTGGAGGGGCGGTCATGTTCCCAGCCAAACAATCCCCGCACCCCTCCCTGGAGGGGCGGTCATGTTCCCAGCCAAACAATCCCCGCACCCCTCCCCGTGCCTTTAAATATCAAACTGGTTAGGACTAGATTGTGCAGGCGCGGGCTCTTGGCAGTCACTTCCTAAAGCCGTGAGATCCGAGCAGATCCTGCAGACACAGGAGAAGCACATGGAAGCCAAATTCACCAGGACCCCCCCCCCCCCCCCCCCGCCCCTTTAAGTCCATTACACAGCAGGGAAACAGCAGAGGCCAAAACTCATGTTTACTGGAAACCTCTGACGTAACAATCACCCCGATTTTTTTATACGGATGCGATTACCAGCAGAACTTTCTTATAAACTTTATCATCGTCTCTGCTTGCTGTCAGTGAATGAGAACAGTCTTGCTTCTGAGTGCTAATTTTTGTCCTCAGACCTGAGGGTTTGCTTCAATGTATCAGTCTATAGCTGCGCGGCAGGAGACAAAGGTCCCAGAGGCGACAGATCGGACTGCGTTCACACGTGGCGTTTTTGCTGGGTTTTAAAACGCATCGGAATCACAGTAACACATCCTATAGAAGCTTAGAAAACGTGTCAGAACTGCCGTGTGTGAACACGGCCCTAACCTATATAGTATAAGGGACAATATAAGCCATAGAAGTTCCCAAGTAATAGTACCAGTGCCCATATGATGGTACCAGCCATAGTAGTGCCCCTGTAATAGTATCAGTGCCCATATGATAGTACAGCCATAGTAGTGCCCCTGTAATAATACCAGTCATATCAGTGCCCATATAATAGTACTAGTCATAGTAGTGCCCCTGTAATAGTACCAGTTCCCATATGATGGTACTAGCCATAGTAGTGCCCCTGTAATAGTATCAGTGCCCATATGATGGTACTAGCCATAGAAGTGCCACTGTAATAGTATCAGTGCCCATATGATGGTACCAGCCATAGAAGTGCTACAAAAACTTGGTAGAGGACAGTCTTTTCCGTTTGCAACCTTCGTGGGACTAAGCCATTTTATAGGAATCAACAATGGAATCCTTCGAATAAGGTGCAAGCCAACTTACTGATTTCATTATTTCTTATACCAAGGAGTACAAATTACAACTAGTCCATCAAACTGAAAAAAAAAACATATTTAGATCAAATTATTTAAATGCAATAATATATTTCCAAATTGGTGTAGTTGTAGTATCTATTGACTGGAAGGAAAAATATATTTTATATTATCTTTGGCTTCTGATTTGGATCCAAATACCTTACAAACAAATCACGTCACCGTAATAAGGAAAACTTCCAACAATTCACCAAGAAGATGCACTCACTCACTTTTGCTCTCATGCTGTTACTGCAATGGGCTGTTGAGCTTTGGGGAATAGGTGACTGATGAGTTGCTGGGTGGGACAGAGTTCTACAAAGCTACTGCAACAGGAAATTCCTCCTGACCTACATGTATCAGCAAAAACATCAGAAGAGGACAGACAGATAGACGAAGCATGTCAAGAAGAAAGTTCTCGCTTTAGGTCATCATGTGACCTTTTTTATTTCCACTGTATTTTTACTGGGTTTTTCACTCATAAGAAAAATAAAACAGGGAAAAAGGATTAACAAAATGAAAGAAAAAATAGTCAGCTCATGAAGTGTTGGACTTGATGTGGATGGCGGATTGGCGAGCACAGAAACACTAATCGGCTCCGAGGAAAAAAGGATACAGTAAGACAAAAACACTCCAGCTGCCAGCGAGATCCAAGTAGAATAAAAATGATGCGTGATTAGTATTCAGCTAAACACATATCGCAATGGAAGCACAACTTTGAGCACAGGGGGCGTGTAGAGACCACAATCGCCTACGCTTTTCGGAAAATGCTTTCCTTAGTCATGGCTATACACTGTTGTATCAGAGACATATATACCTGTTCATACAGTCATGTGACCTAACTTTGAGTGACGGAATATCTTGAATGTATATTGAAACAATGAGTATTTCAAAACATCAAGCAACATGGACATATGTTATTGTAGACATGATTCCTACTGGTAAAATTACATCTTGCCGTTTGTTACGACCTCTAGGGACCCTGTTTGAGATCCAGAAGGGTTTCGCGTTTAAAAGTTTCCTTTCTGTGTCCCCGCCCTCTTTGGACATTAACCCTTTCGGATCGCAACGGATGACAGATAGGTGCAAATTCACCATGTTCACATGAGGAAGTGACGGGAAACCAGGGATTATGTGTAATGCAGTCGTGTTGCTCGCATATATAGATCATGATGACGTATCCACTCATTTTGAGAGGACAAGAGGTACAGCCAGTATTGAGGTTACATTGCTTGACGTAATAAAATATAAAACGTAAGATGGTTGCAATTAATGATATCTTATAGATAGTTGTGTACATGTGGATTGAAAGATCCTTACTGGGAGATGCATAGTTGAACAAGTCATCTTCTATGTCCACATGTAAAAAAATGGTGCTAAGCCAGATTAGTTGTGTGTTGTCAGATGAAAAGAGACTTCGGGGATAACTCCATCCCAAGTGGGTTGCTTTTGTGCCACACAGTGAATGTTTGTGAATCCCCTATAAGTTGTCGGCTGAATAGAGAATAGTAAAATGTTTATGAATGATACGTGTGATATCATGATATGTAAGCTGTAACATGTGGAGAAAGTGATCTCAACATGTTTGTCTCTTTCCTATTATCTTCCAATAATTCTGTCTAGGAGTTTGTAACTATGATTGCGGGGCTCTGCTGATCATCCATTCAGGGTATTGTCTTTTTGATAGTAATGACTGTTCTTGTTTGATATTTTTCGTGAGTGTGTCTAGATTAGAAACAGTGAGGTTGGTGTGAGAATCCCTACCTGGATGTTTTTAGAATTGTCTAGAATGACAGGATTCGTGTTTAGCATAGAATTTAATCGGTGGTTTAGTGTATGGTCGATATGCACATATGTTGTGCCGACCAAAGTGAAATCTAGGTAATGATATCACATCTTTGGGATATTTTGTGTGAAATTGTAAATGAATATCATCTGTTCAAGTATTAACAAAATCCCTTGCCTCCGACCACCGTTCCCCCCCCCAAACCAGAGGAGTTCATCTATATAACGACCATACCACTGATGTGGGAGAGGAAAGGATTGTAGGGGGTAAACAAGATCCACTCTTTCCATATGGCATGTAAATGTTGGCCAGAGGAGGGGGAAGCATTTGCCCCCATGGCACACCACATTTTAAATTAAAAATTCTCCATCGAATGAAAAAATTGTTTTTTAAAAGGAAACTCTACAGCTAGAACAATGAAACTCTTTAGTTTCATGAGTGTAAGTATGTATCGACCAGAAAAGGACAAATTGCCGACGGCAATGTATGATTGAGTGAGGGGTATTAACGGCGATCACATTGCATGTAACCAGAAACAATCCGGTGACCACGTAGCGATTCCAAAAGCTTACTAAAATTCTAGTGTCCCAATGTAACCCGGGAATGCAAGTGACAAGTGGTTTGAAGCAGATGATCCACCCACTCTCCCAGTTTTTTCGTCAAAAGAGCCAATACCAGGCGGACTATGGGCCTGAGAGGTGGGGGAAACATATTGATTGTGAACCTGGAAAGTGGTGGAAATTGGTGACCACTGAGTGATCCAATAAAGGTAGTCCGCTCTCTTTTTGTGCTAGCTCTTAGAAACTCCTTCTAATATTCTTTGAGGTGACATGGCACAGTGGATTAAACCTGTAATTTTATACTGTCTCTGGTCTGACAGAATGTCCAAGTTCAATTTTTATGCCAACCCCGCATCATGATGGTAATGGCACCATACCTTGTTGATTGGGGCGACAACCAACAGATCTTTGTTAGCCTTCAATTTGATCGCGTTTCTGTGTCTAGGAATTAAATTGTCAGCATCCTTCAGGCGATTGCATTCATCTATTCAGCTGGATGAGTATTCTTTCTCCCACTCGGAAAAGGATAATGATGCAAAGTGGGTCCTCGCAGAGAGCCTATACCCACATTGCTCAATAATAATGGCCATTATTTTTAGAAATGCCAAAAAAGGCCACGTGAACAACATTTTTTTTGCTCTAAAACATGGCATTCAGTGACTTCAATGGGAAGTAAAGCTAATATATGAAAAATATATTTCTCACCACATGTGAACTGCTGTGAACCGCAACACAACAAAGGAGAATATCTCCTATTTTTCTTACATTTGCAGCACTATCTTCAATTAGAACGCTTATGGAAAGGAGAACAGTTTACATGGGTGCAGGTCCACCATATTATTTGCAGATACGGCCTCACTTACAGCGGCATATGAGTTAAAAATAGTTACTTACCAAACCGTTTTTTCTGCTGTCAAATGGACACAAAAAGGGGACCACACCAGTATATGATCATGGCTGAGGCCTATGGAGGAGATTGCCTTTAAGAATGTACAGGACTCAAGACCATGCATGCTCCACTGCGGATTGAAATAATCACATACATTTCCAGAAAGAATAAGGAAAAACTGTGAATTGAGCTACCTTAACCCATAAGGTTGCAGCCTTTATTAGCTTCCCACCTTCAAAACTCTAATCTTATATTATACAAATTTTATGTCTCATTCACTTATTTATCATTGTTGAAATCTGGTGAACAAAACCCATTTGCCGTCATTTCTGTGGGCTCAGTTTTACGACTTTCACTGTGCACTCCATATGATACAGCCTAATTTTCTTGTTTCAGTATAATCACGGTGATACCAATTTATACAGGGTTTATAGTGTTGGTGATACATTTCATAAATTCTAACAGATGTATAGGGAAAAAAAAATGTTTTCATCTTCTGACCCTAATAAACTTTGTAACTTTGGGAGTAACCCGTTCTTCCACCTTTTACCATCCTTTCTGCCTATTTTTCAACTCACCTTGCGAACGCCTGTTCCGATAACCTTCTCATAACCCCCCTTTGTTACCCCTCCTCATACTTACCACTCCTCTTCTTTCCCTACAGCTTACCTTTTTTCATTTCGCTAACACTTCTCCCCTATTCTCTCCTTTTCTCCCCACTCCCTTTTATTCCCCCGTCTTCCCTTTCCTATCCTCTTCCCCCCCCCCCACTTCCCCTCAACCCCATTTTCCTCCCTTCCCTCTCTCCTCACCTACTTTACTTAGTCTCAGGTCCGTGCCCCATTTCCGGCGTCCTCTGGTTCTCGTCCCTCCCCATTTCCACATCCCTTCCTCGCAACCATCATGCTCCCCTCTCCCCTCCTTAGCTGATTCTTCCTTCCCCCTCTTCCCCCTCAACTCGCCTTCATCTCCTTCTCTTCCCCCCTCTTGGTCATTCTCACCCACCTCGCCCCTACTACGCCCCTTATTATCATCTATCACCACTCTCCCTTAGACCCCTCCGTGTCTCTTCAACGGCATATCTCCCTTTTTCATCATGCCTATTCTTTCACGCCCTTAGCTTCCGCCCCCTTGCTGACTCTCTTTACTATTCTCAATTTCTTTCTGACATGTTATCGCCCCCCTGACTCCCTTTATCTCCCCCGCTTCCCCAGTTCAATCCGCCCCACCCTCCATCCCAGCCATTCATGTTTTTCGCCGCGTCAGTTTTCTCTTTTTCACTTTTCCCTAATCAGATCTTAACCTCACAGATGTTGCGTATCCCGCATATTTCCCCTTGCTCTTCTACTACCCCCCCAATTGCCCGTCCCCCTCCCTAGCGTCCCCCACTCCCATCATCTACAAATCCTCCACACTACCCACTTTAGTCCTTCTCATCCCTTCCCTCATCCCCCAGGTTTCTGCCTCTTCTCTTCCCCCTTCATTTCTCGTCTCGCGTTTTCATCCACCCCCACCCTCTTTCGCTTTCTGTCTATTAACCCCTCTTCTCTACGTCACCCCCCCCCCTTCCGAGCTGGGTGTAAGCTGTGAGCTTTTTGCTGTCGTGAGCTGATATTTCTGTTGCTACATTTTGGACTACACATTCTTTGTTCAAATTTTATTGTTACATGTTTATTGTTTACATGTTAAATGGTGTAAAAGTCAGGTTCTAGATATTTGGGCAGTCTTTTCCATATGTGGTTCACGCCGATAGATTGGGCATTTTGGGAGGACGGAAATTATTGTTAAACTGGGGTGTGTACAAAGACACAAAGTGTGCAACAAAGGGCCAACACACTCAAGTAAATGAGCTGGAACAAATGAGAAAAAGAGCAAGTGTGTATAGACTACAAAATCAAAAATACTTTATTCCACGCAACAAAAAATAACAAAGTCACAAAAGAAGTTTTAAAACATTATCAAAGTGTCCAGGTACACATATATACAAAGAACTAGAGTGGGTCCGGCCAATACCAAGGGCCAACCACAGCCACAGATGCATGCACAGCACAGCGGTATAGACCATGGCCTCCCTCAAGAATGTACACAACAGTTCAAGTATAAGTGCCAAATGAGGTCCTATAGAATGTGTAAAGTCAGGACTCCAGAATAAAATAAACAACGTTGATAACATCAAGGTAAGTATAAAATAAATCAAGGTCACATGTCCATGCAAGAAATGGAAGGTCAGAGAACCTGGCATATCGGGACACAGCAAAAAGAACAGTGAGTAGCAGTGCAACTGAGGTAAATGGAGGCAATGATGGCTAATGAACCTGTGGCTGCACGGCACCCCCCACGCGTTGACGTGCCTACTCGCGACTTCCTCAGGGGTAAGTGCCTACAGACCCGTGGAAGCTACCTTAAGGATCCCAAAGAGGCCACCTCTGCACCAATCGCACGTGTCGGTGCAATGTTGCACTGTGTTCAGTGAAAGTATCGGAGTGAATGCCGGTGAAGCTACGCAAGATGAGAGCCAGTATGCGCATGCGCGGAAATCCACGGATTCTTTAAATGGATATACGAATCTTAGGCGCATGGCGGGTTCCATGCCAAACATGGCGGCATGCGCGTGTATCCGAAGAAGAAAAATACAGAGGGATCCATTTGTGCATGCGCGCACAATTTAGTTGAATAACAGGTACGTTAGTAGTATTCAAGCAGCGAACTATGTACAAGCCGCAAGTAAACGTTATTAGTATTAAAAGCAGCGACATAGTGTTACAAGGCATTATGGAAGTAGTAATAGATATGAACCCAAGTGTACAAATTAATGATGGCAAAATGCAAATTAAAAATACATCGTTTTGAGAAGAAGGTGTCACTTAGCACTGAAGTGAATACACTATATACACTGGTGAAAATCATATAAGTCATGGCATAAATAACAAGTAGAAGTGGGAATTACGGTAAAGAATCGGCTCTATATACAAAAACAATATGAATTCCAGTATACTGATAAAGTACAAATCATATAGAACATACAATCTATGGGAACACGCCCCAGATAAGCAGTGAAAAAGGGAACCTGAAATAAGGGGTGATTATTGTGAAGAATGAATTCGGCAATGGTGATTATGTAGCAAGAGGGACTGAACTCTGAGGCACCAAGGGTTAGATAGGCTCCAGGGTCACAAAGAAAAAAATAGTAATACAAAGTTTCACATGGAAACATATATGAGGACTAGCAATAATATCAGTATAGAAAGTTTTCCATTAAAGATTTATGATCAAAGTACGGTCGGTGTTTGGTCTGGATAAGTTGGTGGACGTTGGTAGACTAACACAGAGGCCTGGATATTCCCGCAGCGATCCCAAACCTGGATAAATTAGAGGGGAGAGTCTGCACTAGTACAGGGTCAAACAACCAAATGTTTAGTAATGCTCTTGGGGCACATAGTCAAAGGAAACGCAACCCAGTAGAGCCATATATTGTGGAGTTCAGGAATCAGGCGGGCATCTTAGGAGTTAGATATGGATCATGGGCCAGGAAGTTCTCAATCGAGTCCATTACGACATCCCCAATTCATCAGCCGTAGATTGATGTCCCTGGAGCAATGGTAACCAAAAAAGTCCAAATGGGATATCCACGAGAAGCTGTGTCGGTTTCAAAAGACTACACTAAAGAAACTATACATGTATATGATACATCATTCTGGTCGTAATGGAGGGGATACGAGTGAATAGTAAGTCTAGGGCCTTGGTATCCTCCCATAGTATAACCGTAGAGATATGGTGTTGCGTGAGACCAAAATACCCTAAAGTGGGCTGTGGGAGTGGTTGTGACTGCGAAAGGGGTGGGTGGGAAAAAAAAAAATAAAAGGTCTCGGGTGGTTTTTGTTTTTGTTTTTGTTTAATTTTTAAAAAAACAAAGGGTAGAGTTGGTCAAAGAAGCAGGGTAGGGGGTGCCAGAGGAGTCCCATAGTCTACAAAAGGGGACCCAACCAGTCCCCTTGCGGGGCAGTGAAGACAAGTGAAAGTGAATGGTGACAGTGAGGTAAGGGTAAAGAGGAACAGTGCCAAGGTGGAGTGAACTTGCCAATCACCTATGAATTTGAACAGGAAAGAACTAGAGTGAAGTACTGAAGTGAAGTGTAAGGGCGTGGTCAGTTGTGGTGTAGTGGCTAGTGTATATCGTGGGGTCCAGATTTTTAGTGAACCCCCCCATACTTTGGACGCGTGACCAGATTGATTGAGCCAGAGTTGATAATCTATGACTCATGACCGTGTTGCTTTTTCCACATTGATCCTGTGTTCCCTTCCCCCCTGTTTAGAGGAGCAACGGTCCAAGAGGACAAGTCTGATTAGACGTTCTCTCGTGGGTTATATTACCCTACAGACCTTGAAACGAGGAGTACAAGGTAGGTCCCATTTTCTCCCCGGGGGTGTAGTTGTGCCCCCATTAGCTGCATTTACTCTGGGGACTCCGCATTCCTTTGTTTGCGCTCAGTAGTTCCGGAACCGGATTCTCGCCACTAATAGGGTACGTACAATGTCAAGGCCAACTACTTGTATTCCCTCGGGTCTTACCTGTCGTGTAATTCTGTCGGATACCGTGTGTACCACCGTTGAAAGGTTTAACCCTGCGCACTATCAGGTGTTCCGTCGGTATGGGTTGGTCATTTGTCTTACTGATGACTCTCGTCCCATGCAGTTTCTTAGTTATGGTGCTGTCGCTCCACACTCTTGTACTGCTATTGGTTTCATTGTGGAGGGGAGCCCCTGCTACACCATACTCTTTATCTCGAATCCTTGCCGTGGGGTCCCCCCCCAATTGTGTGCAAGTATTTAACGCAACTATTTATTTTTGGCGCCATTTTTTTGCCTTCCCCACATTGCAACTCGTCAAGTCGGACATCCGTTAGTTACTATAAAGATCTTGATACTGGGGTTTCTGAATATCTTTGCATGTTTTCATCAAGGGCAATAACAGAATCATTCGCCACATGGGTGGGAGCAGTCATCTTAGATCCTCTCCCCAGTGGTTTTTTGGGTCGCTGGTAGTGGCTGAAAGTCAGTTTGTCCTTTGAGATTTTTAGCTCTTTTAGGCCAATAAGACAAGTTTGTTCTCAGAGATCAGATTCACATAGTTTAGGTTCGCGCCAACAAGATGTCCAGTTGTTGTTCAATAATGGTCGAATGCCTTCCATTGATTGTGAACGGAGTATATTCCGCCCCTAAATCACACCCGGGATTGGGCTGCAGCAAGGTTTCTTGTGGTAATCCCGTGCCCTTATAGCCCTGAGCATGATCTTTTTTGGATTATCCGCGTTCCCTAAAACGTGTCGTCAGTCCTGTGCATTTCTCTGAAAGTACGTCAGTTCGGTACAGTTCCTTTGGGTTGATGGTGGAATGACCAATGGGGATGCACTCTTGAGATGCTCGGGTGGAAACGTGAGTATGTGCAGCAAGCTATTTGTTGCGTACTCTTCCGGTAGAGGGTCCGTTGCCAAGGTGTTGGTCCTGTATGTGAATTTCACATCAGAAACTCCACTGGAAGACTGTGACATGTGGGTAAGAACAATGTTAAACGGAGTGGTGTTTAGTTGTTTAATAAAGGTTTCACAGATTCACAGGGTCCGTACCAACACAACTAAAATAATAGTCGATGCTAAGACAAACCACCCATTTAACATGCTGGCAGTACAACGTGAGATGGGTAACGTGCGCGCCCCCCACCAATCCCAAAATAGGTTAGCTATGAGGCGGCGCACCGCGCACCCACGCGTCTGGGCAGAAGCCTGTCTAAGAACGTTTCATCAAAACAATCCAACTCTGTCTAAGTGGCAAATTTCAATTCATTCGCAATCCAGAAATGAATCATGGGTCGGTCACTCAGTGAGGATGGGCATCCCAAGAAGGTGCGATACTGCCCTAACCCCATCAACGTGTGCAATAGTGGGTATTAACGACTCAACAATTTTTTTTTTTTCCAAAAGCGTACCAAGGCAACGAGTTGGTCGGGACAGAGAGAGCCCCAATCTTTTGTATCAGGCAGTGGCTCCCGACTGTGGACTTAGAGTCGCTACACACTAAAGGCGCAAAGAGAAGTCAATATACATGCATGCCTTCTCACCAAGTCCACTATCCCCGACACTATGGGCCTCCCAGGAGGGGATTGGGGTCAGCGGATTTGTGGACTTGGGCAGCATGGACGATGTCGGGGGTACCACCGGTCGTTCCACTGTGAGAAGAAACCTGAATTCTTTATCAGATAATGATACCATAGTATTATGCCCAAAGGAGAGGTCTAGTTTCTTTTTTAAGGGTAGTCATGGTCAGAGGGTATGGGGGACCTAGTGACGGGACGGTGGCTCAGCTGTCGCTTCGCTTCCTCCAGATCTAGATCACGGGGACAAAGTACCATCCTCCCCCCTCTTTTTGTCCGGCATCCCCTTTAGTCAAGAATTCAGAGTTCGTGCTCGGCTTAATTGCCGACTCTCTCCTCAATTGTCAAATTATCTGAGAGTATTTATGGGAGCTAAATTGGCGACCGTCATGGCGTTACTCGATTATAAAAAAACAGCTGTTAATGCAGGAATTAGTCCTAGACGGGGTTAAGTTGTGAGGGCGTCCGTAAGGGACACGGTTACTACCGCCAGCATATGTTGCTTCGTTTTCGTGAGCAAGTCAAGGAGGTCCCTTAGGATCTGTCGATCCCTTCGGGGCTGCATCAACTCTATTGGTTTGTCGATATTAAGGGTTTGAATGCCAAATTGTCTACAAAGAGAAAAATGTCTTCTAAGTTCGGATTTGTCTAAAACATTGCATTGGAAAAAGGGGAGACATGTGAGCCCCTTCCTTCAAGACTGATATTTCCGCATTATTCAAAACATATGTGCAGAGATGATATTTGTAACCCATCACCTCCATGGATCCAGTTGACGGATCTGATTTTATTTGCCTCCGTGGTTTCCCTCGTTTGTATGAGGGGGAATCTTGACTCTGTTTTGGGGTCCTCTTTTTCTGGACCGTGTGCTTCCTGTGGGTCGTCCCCCGAATGGCTTTCAGCCATCGCTGGTTCCAGAAGATAATAAAAATCTCACTTGAGACGGGTTATTGTTGTAGATTATTACAGTGCCGCTTAAAAAGCGTCTTGGGTTGGCCCTGAGGTTGCCAGTGAAAGCTGTAAGGGGGATTGATTGCAAAACATATTTGTCCCTTTTCATGTTATCCCGCTGGTTCTTAATGACCTCTTTTCAAGCCTTGTCTATAGTCTCCTTTAAATGCAGGTAAACGGTGAACCTGCATGGTTTCATCAAAGTTACTCAATTTGCTCCTCATATTGTAATTTGATCCCTATTTATGTGCCAAGACTTTTTGTTTATCATGAGTCAAAAGAGGTGTATCGAGGATATTTGAACATGCAACAGTCCAGTCTCCCAGTCAATTGGAAATCTGTATCCACATCCCATGAGGGAAAAATTTGTACCCTACTGTCTCTGGGTACCAAACTTAAGCTTAATATATCCGCTAAGCTTCTGACATTCCAATAAACTTTGGTTAAAGTTTTGTGTGCCTCCAAGAGTTCCCCTGAGATCCGTTGGAAATCCGAGTCACACTCGGGTCCATCCTGTATATCCAACAACAAACCAGCCTGACTAGACCAAACACTCTCTCTATACTTTAAATCCATAGATAAATATGGTAAAGGGCAAGTGCCCGAATGGTATCAACTGTAAAACCCACTAGAAAGGAACCAACATGGACAGAGAAGGTCCCAAAATCACATCCAGAAATTATTGTTACACTGTGGGTGTGTACAAAGACACAAAAGTTGTGCACAAAGGCCAACACACTCAAGTAATGAGCTGGAAACAAATGAGAAAAGAGCAAGTGTGTATAGGCTACAAAATCAAAAAACTTTATTCCAATCAACAAAAATACAAAAAAGTCCAACATGAATGTTTTAAAACCACTTAAAAAGTGTACAGGTACACATATATACAAAGAACAGAGTGGGTCCGAGCCAATACCAAGGGCCCACTCACAGCCACAGATGCATGCACAGCACAGCGGTATAGACAATGGCCTCCCTCAAAATGTACACAACAGTTCAAGTATAAGTGCCCAAATGAGGTCCTATAGAATGTGTAACTGTCAGGCCTCCAGAATAAATAACAACGTGATAACATCAAGGTAAGTATAAATAAATCAAGGTCACATGTATGCAAGAAATGGAAGGTCCAGAGAACCTGGCATAGGGCACAGCAAAAAGGCACATTGAGTAGCAGTTTAAACTGAGGTAAATGGAGGCAATGCTGGCTAATGAACCTGTGGCTGAAGGCACCCCACGCGTTACGTCGCCTACTCGCGACTTCCTCAGGGGTAAGTGCCTACAGACCCGTGGAGCCTACCTTAAGGATCCCAAAGATGCACCTCTGCACCAATCGCAAGTGTCGGTGCAATGTTGACACCTGTGTTCAGTGAAAGCTGATCGGTGAATGCCGGTGAAGCTATCGCAAGATGAGAAGCCCAGTATGCGCATGCGCGAAAATCACAGCCGGATTCTTTAAATGGATATAAGAATCTGTTTATGCGCATGCGCGTCTCCATGCAAACATGCGCATGCGCGTGTATCCGAAGAAGAAAATACAGAGGGATCCATTATGCGCATGCGCGCCACATTTAAGTGAATAACAGGTAACGTTATTAGTATTCAAGCAGCGACATAGTGTACAAGCGCAAGTAACGTTATTAGTATTAAAGCAGCGACATAGTGTACAAGCGCATCTATGGAAGTAAGTAATAGATATGAACCCAAGTGCACAAATTAAGGCTGGCAAAATGCAAATTAAAACTACATCGTTTTGAGAAGAAGGTGTCACTTAGCACCTGAAGTGAACACTATATAAACCTGGTGAAATCATAAGTAATGCATAAATAACAAGTAGGAAGTGGGAATAAGTGTTAAAGAATCGGCTCTATATACAAAACAATATGAATTCCAGTATATATTGCTAAAGTACAAATCATATAGAAACATACAATCTATGGGAACACGCCCACAGATAAGCAGTGAAAAAGGGAACCTGGAAAGTAAGGGGGTTATTAGTGTGAAGAATGAATTCGGCAATGGTGATTATGTAGCAAGAGGGCTGGAACTCTGAGGCACAAAGGGTTAGATAGGCTCCACGGGTCACAAATAAAAATAGTATACAAAGTTATTCACATGGATACACATATATGGAGGACTAGCAATAATAATCAAGTATAGAAATATTCTTTCCATTAAAGAGTATGATCAAATTACGTTGGTGTTATGGTCTGGTAAGTTGGTGAGACGTTGTTAGACAACACAGAGGCTGGATATCCGAAGCGATCCCAAACCTGGATACATAGAGGGGAGAGTCTGCACTAGTACAGGGTCAACAACCAAATTAGTCTAGTAATGCTATTGGGGGCACATAGTCAAAGGAAACGCAAAACCAGTAGAGCATATATTGTGGAGTTCAGGAATTCAGGCGGTCCATCTTCAGGAGTTAGAATGTATTCATGGGCCAGGAAGTTCAATCGAGTCCATTACGACATCCCAATTCATCAGACGTAGATGATGTCCCTGGGAAGCCAAGGTAACCAAAAAAGTCCAAGAGGGGATATCCACGAGAAGCTGTGTCGGTTCAAAAGACTCCACTAAAGAAAATATACATGTATATGTACATCATTTGGTCAGTAATGGAGGGGTATACGAGTGAATAGGTAAAGTCTAGGGTCCTGGTGTATCCCCCATAGTATAAGTAGAGAATGGTGTGTGCGTGAGACCAACCAAAGTGTGCTTGTGGGGAGTGGTGTGACTGAGAAAGGGAAGTCGTGTAAAAAACAAAGGTGTAGAGGTGTGTCAAAGAAGCAGTGTAGGGGGGCCAGAGGAGTCCCAAGTCTACAGGGGGACCCAAACAGTCCCAAGTGAGGGGAAGTGAAGACAAGTGAAAGTGAATGGTGACAAGTGAGGTTAAGGGTAAAGAGGAACAGTGCCAAGTGAAGTGAAATGCCAATACCTATGATTATAACATGAAAGAACTAAGTGAATGGTACGAAGTGAAGTGAAGTGCCGTGGTCAGTGGGTGTAGATGCCTAGTGCTATGTGGGGTCACAAGTGACCAATTGGACGCGTGTATAGATGAATGAGAATAATCAGACTTACCCGTTCCATGCTGTAAGATGGAGCAATCCATAGGACAAGTGAAGCCGTTATCTCTGTTTATAAAACCCTGAAAAGAGAAGATCTGAGTTAATCCCCTGTGGGGCCAGGGAGCCCAAGCTGTAAATCCAGCGGGCCTCCCTCCTCAGTAGTTCAGGAACCGGATTCTCGCCCCTAATAGAGGTACGTACAATGTCAAGGCCAACTACTTGTATCCCTCGGGTCTTACCTGCGTGTATTCGTCGGAAGTGTGTAGCCACCGTTGAAAGGGTTTTACCCTGGCTAAAGTGGGAGTTGGCATTGAGAATGCTAGATAGGTGCTGTTGTACCCTCTTCCGTAGTTCTTGGGTGGTCTGACCCACATAGATTTTTCGGCAAGGGCAGATCAAAGCATAAATTACATTTTTGGATTTGCAATTAATGTAATTCCGTAGTACAAAGATCTTTTGATCTGTAGGGTTCTGAATATCTTTGCATGTTTTCATCAAAGGGCAAACAGAACATTCGCCACATGGGTGGGAGCCAGTCAATCTTAGTCCTCTCCCCAGTGGTTTTTTGGGTCTCTGGTAGTGGCTGAAAGTCAGTTTGTCCTTGAGATTTTTAGCTCTTTTAGCAATAAGACAAGGTTTTTCAGAGATCAGATCACATAGTTTAGGTTCGGCCAACAAGATGTTCCAGTTGTTGTTCAATATGGTCCGAATTTCCTTCCATTGATTGTTGACCGGAGTATAATTCCGCCCAGTAAAATTCAGCGGCCCCGGGACTTGGCTGCAGCAAGGTATTTCTTGGTGTGATCCCGTGACCTTTAAAGTTAAGGCCCTGGAGATTGGTCTTTTGGGATATCCCGCGTTCCCTAAAACTTGTTCATTGGTCCGACAGTTACACATTCGAGAGGACCCTCAGTTGTTGGCACTTATACTGAACGTTGTGTACATTTTGATGGGAGGTCCATTGGTCTATACCGCGTGTGTTCATGCATCTGTGGCTGTGAGTGGGCCCTTGGTATTGGCTCCGGACCCCGCTGTTATTATGTGTACTATAGGTGTGACCTGTTCACACTTTTACGTGGTTTTCAAACATATGTTGGACTTTTTGTATTTTTGTTGATTTGGATAAAGTTTTTTGATTTGGTAGCCCTAAACACAGTACCTTGCACTTTTCTCATTTGTTTCCAGCTCATTAACTGGAGTGTGTTGCCTTTGTGACACAAACTTTTGTGTCTTTGTACAAACCCACAGTGTAACAATAATTTCTGGATGTGTTTTGGGACCTTCTCTGTCCATGTGGTCCTTCTAGTGGGTTTTACATTGATACCCTCGGGCACGTGCCCTTTACCATATTTATCTATGGATTAAAAGTATAGCGAGAGTGTTTGGTCTAGTTCCGGCTGGTTGTTGTTGGATATACAGGAGGAACCGAGTGTGACTCGGATTTCCAACGGATCTCAGGGAACTCTTGGAGGCACCACAAAACTTTAACCAAAGTTATGGAATGTCAGAAGCGGAGAGGAATACTATTAAGCTTAAGTTGGTTACCCAGAGGACTTAGGGTACTATATTATTTTCAGCACCTCATTCATGGGAGGTGGATACAGATTTCAAATTGTTGGAGGCCGACGGGATGTTGCAATGTTCAAAATCCTCGACACTAATTGTTGAAGTACACGATAACAAAGCGGAGGAAATGAAGAGGTCAGACGGAAAAGAGGGAGAGAAATGGAGGAAAGTGGAGAGAAAAAAGGCCAGGGGGGTACAAAGAGCGTGAAAACGGCGGGGAAAGGATGATCGAGAGGAAAATGCAGGGAAAAAAGTGAGGGAAGGAGACCAAGAGGTAGGAAAAGGAAAGGGGAAAAGAGGAGGGGAGATAAAGGAAAGAGGAGCAGAAGCTGGAAGCAAAGAAGGGAAAACAGAAACTAGAACAAAGACAACAAACATAAAGGGGACAAGGATAGAGAAAAAAGCATGAGATACAAAAACCGAAAAACTAAAGCTCCCAAAACGAAGGAACACACACAAAGAAAAGAAAAAAAGAAAAAACAAGGACCCGAAAAAGAAGACCACCAAAAACCACACACACCAACACAAACAAAAAACGCCCACAAAAAAAACCAGTTGTCAAAAAACGAATAACCAATAAAAGTAAAAAAGAGCACCCAAGCAAACAAAAAAACAAAACCCAATCCCCCCCAACCACACAAATGGGACCCCCAAGTAAAAGAACACACCCTAAAAGACAAAGCAGACCAAGGCTAACAACACAAAGGCCACGACCGTGCCCCAGATTACAACATAGACCCCACCGAGACCACAAACCCACTGCAAAACACCAAGACACCCAAGGCGGCTCCCCAAGACCAAAGCCCCAGAGACCAAAAGCCAGCCCCCCACCCGCATGATCTCACCGCCGACAACAGAGAAAAAAACAACGAACCAAAGAATAAGAAAAAAAAGTAAAGCAAAGAAAAGAGAAAGTAAAATATCACCGAGACCGTGCCGGACACAATCTCACCCACCAGGAGACTACACACAAGACATGCCTACCTCTTCTCCAAAAAACAAGCACCACCCACCACCAAGGTCAATACAAAAATCAAGAATCTCACTCCCCACGATAGACTGGTAAACGGCATCCAGATGACCCCCCCCCAATTAGCCACCAGCTTCAACAAAATATGGGTCCGTAAAGCGAAAACCCCTATGTCCACAAAAAACACCACACGAACCTCCCAAAGGTCGTTCGATCAACACTGCCCAAACCCCACAAAGACAAAGACCCAAGACCGCCCAAGAAAAAGCCATACCCAGAACACAACCTCAGAGAGACTAAAAGCAAGAAGATGGGTGGTTTATGAGAAACACCAACCCCACCAACCCAGACACCCATCACCGTGCCTGGGCACCGAGGCCCCACAAAAGGCCCCCCGCCAAGGGACAAAAAACACCGCACAAAGACGAACCCAAGGAATAAAAATACCCCCCCAGACAACTTCCAGCCAACACACAAGAGATGAGACGGCCCAACCGACCACAGAAGCAACAAAACAAGAAAAAAAAACCTATGTCACGTCACCCCTACAAAGGGAAATACAGACGCCAGAACTTCTGGCACCTCAACCACGAACAACAATAGGGCGCGCCATAGCGAGAACCCCCACGCCAAGAAAAAACCCCCGCAGTGAGAAAAGCCCAATAGAAACACAATCACAGACCCACCATAACCCAAAAAGACATCTTTTTCCCCAAGAAAGACGCTTTTTTTTGTTAATTTTTTTTTTAAGCCCGACTGTAAATAGATCTACAACACATAACCCTTCTTCAAGTGAAGGATTTTTTATCTTCTGGAACCAGCGATGAGGCAACGACACTCCTCGGGGGATCGACCCAACAGGGAACCACACTGTCCAAGAAAAAGAGGACCCTCAAAACAGAGTCAAGTCCCCCTCATACAAACGAGGTGAAACACGGGGCAAATAAATCAGGCTCCCGTCATGGAGCATTGGGGTGGAATTGGCTGGTTTACAAATTATCAATCGCTCCACATATGTTTTGAATAATGGGGAAATCTCAGTCTTGAGGAGTGAGGGCCACCTTCTCTCCATGCAAGGTTTAGACAAATTCGAACCTTCTTGAAAGGACATTTTTCCTTTTGAGACAATTGCATTCAATAACCTTATATCGACAACCCAAGCTGATTGTGATGCCACAGCCCGGCAGAGGATGACAGAACCTTAGGGCCCCCTTGACGGGCTCAAGAAAAACGAAGCAACAGAGGCTGCAGGTAGCGAAACCGTGTCCCTTACGAACGGCCCTCACAACTTACGCACCGATCTAGGACTTAATTCCTGCATTTACAGCTGTTTATAATCAGTAAACCATGACGTCGCCAAATTAGGCTCCCAATAAATACTCTCAGGCGAATTTGACCAAGGAGGAGAGGTCGGCCAATTAAAAGGCCCCTGGCACGACTATGAATTCTTGATTAAAGGAGGCGGACAAAGGGGAGGAAGGTGCGTCCTTTGGCCCTGATCTATATTGAGGACGGAAAGCGACAGCCTGAGAACTTATCCTACTTGCCCAGCATACCCTCTGACCCTAATACCCTTTAAAAAGAAATAGACCATCTTCTTTGGGCAGTAAGAACTATGGTCTTCATTTTCTGAAAGAATTTCAGGTTTTCTCATCAGTTTTTCGTTCTTTGCACGACCGGTGGCGACACACCTTCTAAATGCTTCCCAAAGTCCACAAAAATCCCCTGACCGTCCTCGGGGAAGGCCAATAGTGTCTGGGATAGGTGTGGACTTTGTGTGAGTAAGTGGCATGCAGTATATTGATTCTATTGAAGCTGTGGTGGGGACCTTATTAAGTCACACCATTCGGGATTCCACTGACCTGATACAAAGATTGGGGCTATATAGTCTTTTTTTTTTCCGACCAACTCGTGGTTGTGACTCTTGATGTGAGTCGTTATTACACCAATATTGCACACGATGTGGGGTATGCCGTACGACCTTCTTGGAGCCCATCCACTGGGGACCGCCGCATGATTCATTATGATTGAATTATTTGGAATCTGCACTTAGACAGAGCTTACTGGGTTCCTTGACGGAACAGTTCTTTAGTACAGGCTTCTGGCACGGCGATGGGCGTGCGCGTCGTGCGCGACTCCTCCTATGCAGACCTATTTTTTGGGTTGGTGGTGAGGGCGCGCAAGGTGGTACCCCATCTCAGTGTTTATTGCCTAGCATGTCTAGAGGCGTGGCCGTTCCGTTTCCATCGACGATAGTTTTGTTGATTTAGGCGGCAGCCCCTGGAAAATCTGTGAAACCTATTAGGAATAAATTAACACCCAATGTTAACTATTGTCTTACCATCATGCTCACAGGTCTCAGTGGAGTTTTGACGGGAGTTGTCGGGGTAGGGGTGCGGGGGTTTCGAAGCGAAGTCTTCGCGCATAAAAGGGCTTAAAGACTAGTCGAGTGGGAGTTCGGGAACGCTAAATGTGGCGTGTGAGAAGGGAGGATTGGAAGGTAGCGTAGGAGAAGGAAGGGGGTGGAGAGAGGGGATGGGCCGTCTGCGGGGTATTGGTGGCTCGGTGTGTGGACGTGCTGGGTGTCGGCGGCGGCGGGGTGGGGGAGGGGGTGGGGGGGGGGGGGGGGGAAGGGGGTGGGGTTTATGCGGGGGGGGGGGATGTTTAGGTTCTCAGTGAGTTGTTTCTGGATGTGCACAATTCACATACAGGACCAACACCTTGGAACGGACCTCTACCGGAAGAGTAACCGGCAAACAAATAGCTTGCTTGCACTACTACAAGTTTTCCACCCAGAGCATCTCAGAGTGCATACCCCCAAAATTGGTCATTCACATCAGACCAAACGGAACTCCTACCGAATGACGGACTTTAGAGAAATGACTAGGACCGCACCGTGTTTAGGGGGGAACGCGGACTATATCCCAAAAAGATCATGCCAGGGCCTAGTAATGGGCACGGGATTACACAAGAAATACCTTGGCGGCAGCCCAAGTCCGGGCGTCGCTGATTTAAGGGCGGAATATTACTCCGTTCAACAATCAATGGAAGGACATCGGGACCATATTGAAACAACACGGAACACTTGTTGGCCGAACCTAAACTATGTATTTGATCTCTGAAAACTGTCTTATTGCCTAAAAGAGCTTAAAAATATCAAGGACAACTGATCTTCCAGCAATCTACCACGAGAACCCAAAAAACCACTGGAGGAGCGGACTAAGATTGACTGGCTCCCACCATGGGTCGAATGTTCTGTTTGCCAACTCTGCAGTTGACAACTAATGCATAAGATATTCAGTAACCACTACAGATCCAAAAATCAACCTCTTGTACTAGGAATTACATTAATGTCTCAAATATACCCCCAATTTAATTATGCTTTTGATCTGACCACTTGCCGACAAATCATCTATTGTGGGTCAGCCACCCCAAGATATACCCCCCGCTTGAAAGGAGGGTAACAACAGACGACCTATCTAGCATTCCTCAACGCCAAACTCCCCTTCGCCAGGGTAAAACCTCACTTTGTTAAGTGGCTACCCACTTCGACGAAATACAGCGGTAAGACCGAGGGATACATTATGTCGTGGCATTGCTTGACTGAATACACTTATAATGGGGCGAGAATCCGGTCCTTGAACGTATGAGGAGGGACGGCCCGCTGGATTTACAGGGCTTGGGCTCCCTGGCCCCACAGGGGATTTAACTCAGTCTTCTCTTTCAGGTTTTATAAACAGAGATACACGGCTCTGGTCATGTGCATAATTTACAGCAATGGGATTGCTAACTTCACTACTACACGCATCATAGGAACTTTTGTCCATTGATTTTTTCATTATTTACACGCCCGTCATTGGTGCCCATTACCACATAGCCAGCCTCTACACCCACAGAACGGCACGTTAATCCTCACTTCGTACCATTCAATAGTTCTTTCATGTTAATCATAGGTATTGCATTCTACTTTCAATATTGGCACTGTTCCTACTTTAACCCTGCACACCCCTGTCACACATTCCTTCACTTGTCTTTCACTTCCCCCCACTGGGGACTGTTGGGTCCCCCTGTAGACCTGGGATCCTTCTGGCCCCCTAACCATGACTTCTTCCGAACAACTTTACACCTTTGTTTGGTACACGATTCCACCTTTCTCAGTCACAACCCTCCCCACAAGCACACTTGGTTGGTTCTAACGCAAACCATTACTGTACTTATAGCCCCCCATCTCTAGTGGGATTAACACGAGGGGACCATAGAACTTGTACCTATTCAACTCGTTATAGCCCTCCGATTACTGACCAAATGATTTGTAACATATATCGTATAGTTTCTAGTGGGTCTTTTGCCCCCGACCCAGCTTTGTCTGTGGAATGTCCCTCTGGACTATTTTGGTTACTTCTGGCCCCTTCCAAGGGAATCACTAGATTCTGATTGATTATTGTGGTTGGTGGTGTCTAATGGAATCGATTGAACTTCATGGCCTCATGACTACACTTCATAACTTGAACTGGGACCGCCATTCCATGATTCTGAATCTTCCTGACTCCAAATTTATGCTCTATGGTTTTTGCGTTTACTCTTGATATGTGCCACCAACTATTACTCGTACTAATTTGGTTGTTGACCCGTATCTAGTGCAGTCTCTCCCTTTATGATACCAGGCTTTGGGATCGCTTCGAGATCTCAGCACTATGTGTGGTCTAACAACTCTCCCAGACTTACCAGACCATAAACCAACAATTTGATCATACCTCTTAATGGAAGAATATTCTTACTTGATGTCATTGCTAGTCTCCAGAGTATGGTATCCAGGTGAAAACAATTGGTCTATGACTATTTTTACTTGTGACACTGGTACGCCATCTCAACCCCTTTGTGCCTCAGATTTCCAGCCCTTTCTTGACTACATAATCCATCTGCGAAATGTCATTATTCACACTAATAACCCCTTATTTCAGGTTCCCTTTTCACTGCTTGTATGTGGGGTGTTCCCATAGATTGTGAGTTTTATATGATTTGTCTTTGCAATTTAACTGGGAATATATGTTTTGTTATAGGAGCCGTTCTTTTCAACCTTATTTACATCTCCTACTTGTTATTCATCATTACTTATGATTCACACGGTGTTATAAGTGTTCACCTTCCAGGTTGCTGACAGTGACACTTCTTCATCACAAAACGTTTAAGTAGTTGTGTTTTTTGCATTGAGCTATGTGCTGGCACTATACTACTGTGATAGCGCGCTTTAATATCTGTGCACTGGGTTATTCTGAATTACTAATCGTTCTTGCGTGTACATATGTCGCTGCTTTTAATACACTAACGTTACCTGTTATTCCACTTAAATTGTGGCGGCATCGGCATAATGGATCCTTTCTGTATTTTTCTTTGGACACAGCGCAGTGCGCATGTTGCATGAGACGCTGGCACTGCGATAAACAGATTTTATATCACTGTAAAAGAATCCGGCGTGTGATTACCGCATGCGGCAACAGGCGGCTTTATCTCTAATGCCGTAGCTTCACCGGCATTCAACCGATCAGCTTTACTGAACACAGGTGGTCACATACTTGCACCGACTAATTGCGATTGGTGCATAGGTGCATCTTTGGGTCTTAAGGTATGATCCACGCGGTCTGATAGGCACTACCCCTGAGGTGAAGTCGCGAGTAGGCGACGTAACGCTGGGGTTGCCTCAGCCACAGGGCATTACGTCCTATGAATTGCTCCATGTACCTCAAGGTAAACTGCCACTCCTAAGTGCTTTTGCTGTGCCTATGCAGTGTATGGACATTCCATTTCTTGCCTAAATGTGACTTGATAATTTATACTTACCTTGATGTTACACGTTGTTATTTATTTGGTAGGGCATGACAGTTACCCATTCTATAGGACCTATTTGGGGCAAATTGATACTTGAACGTTGTGTACATTGGAGGTGAGGCCATTGTCTATACGCTGTGCTGTTGCCATTGCATTCATGTGTGGCGTGAGTGGGCCTTTGGTATTGCCTCGACCACTCTGTCTTCGTATATATGGGTACCTGTACACTTTTAAGTGGTTTAAAACCATTACTGTTGGACTTTTTTGTTATTTTTTGTGATTGGAATAATCGTTTTACGATTTTGTAGCACCTATAACCACTGCTTTTCTCATGTTTGACACAGATTGGGCGAGACGGCCTATACATAAATGTTTGTGATTTCTATGTTTGTGTTTTTGGGGTATCTCAGTCTCTACATCCACATTATAAAAATTTAAATACTTTATGTTAATTAATGTTTTTTTTGATTTTAAGTTTACTTTGCGTCTGCTGTAACAGCCGGCTACTAAATGCCGCTTAAACTGTTTGCCTTTATAGCACTACTGGAAGGTGTAGCGATGGTGTTTGCAGCACATATGTAGACGGCAGAGGAGGGTGTGAGAGGTGGAAACAATAAGCGGGGGGGCGGGGGGCTGCGTAAATTAGAAACGGAGGAGCTTCAACACTAAGAAGTCCCCAGTCATCCCCTGCAGGTGCGTTATTATGGCTACAAAGCTTTAGATTTGGTCGCGTGGGAAAACCACTATAGGGGAGATTTGTTTGCGACCGTAGATCCCATTGATTATCATTGGGGAGTTGTGATCGTTGTACGTCTTGTAGATCTGGTAAGACCCGAGGCTGAATGTTTTCTGCAGATTTGTTACATGACCTACAGTAGTTTCCTGTTACCCAACAACCATTTAGTTGTTTTGTCAAACAAGGCTGAAAATATTGTACCCATTCATGAGATGTTTGTTGTGTGGCACCTTTGTAATGGAGACCCACTATTTATGAATTTTTGGAACCAAGATTATGTAAGGTAATACTATAGTACAGGAGGCTTTAAATTACTGTATAGATTTTCAGCTGTGATTCAACATTAACCCACCCAAAATACATTGGGGCACAATTACTAAGGTTGATTTGCGCCCGTTTACTGGAGAATTTTGCATGAGCGCTTTTTAGGTCACAAAACTGCTAGCAAATGTATTCGTTAAGATTGTTACCGCTCGCTCTTCACATATGTTGAGTTGCGGCTGCACTATTCTTCAGGGACACAAAATTTGTCCTTGAAATGTTGGCCATTGTTGCAGCCTCGGGACCCATTCGCCACATTTAATAGCACAGAGTTGGACAGAAACGCAAGTGTGTCACTATGGCCATCTTTTTATGCGGGCAAAACAAAAAAAAAAGTTGTGGGCTACTCTGTTGTGCCTTAGATTCATGAAGAACAGGAGCCCACCACTGGTGCACTCTGCACACTACAAAGGCCAAATGCACCATAGAACTGTTTTTAGTAAATGTGACCCCCACTATGCATTAAAACTCTATGATACAAAAAAGCATGCACTCGATCCCTGAATGTACACTTATGACTAAAATGTTAACAAATCTTTTGTAAACTTAAATGTTACCTACCTGCAGATGGTCAAATTCACAGAAGGGATCATTTTTTGTATCAATTGTCTGCACATCCTGCCTATCTTTCCAATTTGTCCAATAAGAAAGGCTGGGGGCTTAACCTAGGCCAGGAAAATGGATACTTATATTGTTCAAAGGTTTTCATGCACAACTCCGCAGCTGTGGCAGAGAGGGAAGAATACTTAGTAAATTTTCTCCCTCATTTCCTCTAACTACTGTGACCAAGACTTTTCCGTGGCACTGTGCTCGTGGGAACTATGAAGTAAGCACGACATCTGTCCAACAGACGCCGCGCCGTACTAGTACGGGCGCGCGCCGGTTTTTCGCGGTCCCGGTGCATGGAGACGGGCTAGAGGCCGAGCCCTTCTCCATCCCCTTAGCCGTTAAGTCTTTGATGCATTAGTTGAGCAACGGCTTACCGGTAAATTACCCGCATCGGTGCTAGCAACGATTCGGGGTGCTTTCACCTGCGGGATCGTCTCCGTCAATGCTGCCGAGGATTCAAAAAGATGGCCGACGCCATCTTGGGAGGATCTCCGACCTCCTACGATGACGTCACGGGGACCCGGTGATCCGTTGCCATTACAGCAGGGGCCCTACGAAGGCCCGAAAGCTGTCTCGTTTTAACCTATTAATTACAAAGTGCTATAAGCCACTTGTAACGATATTGAGGAGTACAGGTAAAATCCCACACCGCCATATTGCCGCTATGGTCATGTATCTGGTAGGAGCGATTTCAGACAACCTCGGGTTAAGATCCCTGGTAGTCGAAAAAATAGTTAAAGTAAAAGTAAAAAAAAAGTTAAAAAAAAAAAATCTTATACTTAAAAAAACCTAAAAATTTCAAATCACCCCCTTTCACTAGAAAATGATATTCATATTAATAACCAGTTAAAAATCATAAAACACATTATGGATCCACGCGTCCGAAAATGGTCGATTAGCAAAATATATAACGGTTTGTCACTGCGTTTTAACCAGTACGGAAAATAGCGTCAAATGTCAAACAATGAATTTTTTTGCATTTTGGAACCATACAAAAAATTTAATAACAATAAGGATCAAAAGGTCGCACAGTCAACAAGGATAGCAATGAATAACGCACAAAAGTCGCCAAAAATGACAACACCCACAGCGTCGTACACCAAGTAATGAAAAAATTATAGCTCCAGTAAGCAGATGGCAAAATCAAAAAAACTATTTTTGGACAGGAGGTTTCCATTTTTTTAAATGTCATCGAAAAACTTATACAACATGACAAAGTGGTACCAGGTTGATCCGTAAGAACCCTAAAGATATAAAGGAGAATGTCATTTGACGGATCCGCAGAGTGATAGAAAGCTGTGAAAATCCAAGCCAACGGAAAACGTACGACAAATGTGTTTTCTAACCATTTTCACTGCATTTGGAATTTTTTTTTCCCGCTTCCCAGCCGAGCCATGGAATATTTAAATACCGTCACTCGAATAGTGCAATTTTGTTTACGCGAAAAGGAAAATAACGCCATAATTCACAGCTCGTCTTAATGTGGAAAAATAAAAAAAGTTTATAGATTTTGCCAATCTGGATGGGGGGGTGAAAAATGGAAGTTGAAAAAACTAATAAAAAAGGCCAAGTCGTGAATGGGGATTAAAAAGTCAATGTGTACAGTACCCTACATCCCCGCTGTCTGCTGGAGCGATGCTGTTCCTGGGGTGATGCATTTTAACAAATACCATATTAACAGAAGGCATATTTAAGGGAAATAAATTAGTGTAAATCCCTTTTTCCATGTGGTCCTACTTTTTTTTGTAACTGATCCCAAACCACCCGCAGACACAAAGGACTCACCGAGCAAGGGTCATAAGTCTGCAGAGAGTTTAGTGACATTGATCTCAGAGTTTCTCCTGCGCCCGACTAAGAGGGAGTCAGGACCAGGTGGACAGCTGTCATATAAAGCTGGGGACTCTATGGAGCATTTATTTACAATTCTCTGATACTTTATTCGTATGCCTACTTAAAGTAGCGCTAAGCGTGAGAATAGAGCAGCACTCGTCACGGGGTTACGCAGGGCTAATCAGAGCTGCTGCAGGTCTATCTAGACATAGTACAGCTTGATCAGACATCAACCCCCCACCAGGGTATTTCCCCCTGTAATTCGGGCTGTTATAAATGAAAAACCTAAATAAGCGAAAAATACTTTAAAAAACTGTAGAAATGTCCCCCCAGGGGTATTTTATGGGTGACTTCTAAAGTCAACCAACACAGACACCACAAAATTAAAAATTCCCCCTCTATAAAAAACTTTCCATAGTGGCTGAAACTTACACTAATAAAATATCAAAAACAAACATTACAATTATATTGCAGATTGATTAATACATGGTTCACTATTTGAGTTACCGTTACCTTACACAAACTTGACAAAAACTATTATATAATTACAAACAAGTAGGGCCTTAGACAATATAATATGATAGACTACATGAATGTAAATATAAGTGAAAAAGTCCAGTATAACTAAAATGTATACTTTAATATTGAATGCATGCTTGTCTGTTATAAGACTTGATGTTCACAGGTCCACAGGAGGGCACCATTTGCTTAAATACAATAAGAAACAGATAACAAAGGAAAGATAAAAAGGGCACTTTTCGCTTACATTAAATTGCTTTGGACCTTATAATATGTTAATATTCAATGAAACATGTTATTCCCCCAATGTATCTTATATGGATTTTCAATAGATGCTGCAGACACAAAAAAATTAATGAAGAGTTAGCTGCATATGAAAAAATTAGACTAGAGGCGAACTCACCACACAAAAAGCCCATAACTATCCACTAACAGAACCAAATATAAAAATGATATATCTCTAAAAGGAACAAACAATACATGTTTTCATGGCAAAATTGGGTTTGTTTAGTCTGCAAAATGTAAAAGTTACATATGGGGACCCAGATGGATTAAGCAATCTGCACTATATTATGGTGTAGATGCGATAACTACATGTGTAAATGTTGCGCATTCTATTATGAAGGTATCTGCCAGTATCTGTGTGAGCTGCCACTATGCAGCCAAAAACATAATACTGTGCACTGTAGGGGGGGGGGGGGTTCTGGTGCACATGGCACTTGCACCACTTATATTGTCGCCCATTCCGACCTAATTGTGAGGGTGCACCAGAATACCCAAAATAGTGAACTGGAAACATAATCAGCAGCTTCCTCGTAGTCATTTTTGGTGCAACCCCAAGCAATCACACAGTGCCAACATGTAATTAACTACATTCCTCTAAAAGCCACCGGCATCATGCCACCCTCATATCACTTTTGAAAAACATCAATGCTCTATGAGGCATGTTCCTTCTTCACACACTACATAGTTCCCAAGTAACGTCAAGAACCGGTCCAGCAAGCAGACAAATCAGAAGACGTGGGCAAGCGGTCAACCGGAAAATTGGTGTGCTTAAACTGAACAGGCGATTCTCCTAGGCCCTTGCGTACAGCAAATAGCCACCCGATAAGGACTGAAACCCACCTTCGGACCTAATGGGCCCTGAGAACCCTGCTTTAGTAAAAGGTTAAGCTATACTTAGTCTGTCTGGATGTGGACTTGCCTCCAAACACTAACAGTTCAAACCGGCAGGGACAGTCAGAAACCACCGCCAGTGTTAACACACGGTTCGAGCAAGACACTGATGGACAAACAACCGATACGAGACCCGACCAGCCTGACCGGAGTTGCATCCCAAATACAGTTGATGAAGCACAGACCCTAGAGAGCGAGAATTCGGCTCCCAAATGAGTTGATACACAGACAGACATAGCAAAGCAAGAAACTATAGACACGGGACGTAAAATGAAGAATTCAGACATTGAAAGTAGTACGGGCGGATATATCAGGATACATGATTGCCACCTTCTAGCAGCAAATTGTTAAGTCCTTTCTATTCACTAATTCGGTCTACAGGTTATGATGACATACATCACAGATTTACACCGAGTACCTCGCGCCAACTTAAGCAAGGGAACTGAGTCTAAAAGGAAGCAGTCTCACTTTCTCCGCAAAAAAGCCTTGGTATAAAGCAAGGAACCCTGCACTCAAATTCAATTTCATCACAATATGGATAAATCAGAAAAGTCTTGAAAGTACCCTGCCTCCCTTTTAGGACGGGGAAATTACAACCATCAACTAAAGATGGACGTTCTTCTTTTGCTCTACGCAAATGAAGCCTGGGGTCTTCAACAGACTTTTGTGACAAACAAGACTTCGTGTCTGCAGTCGATTAGTGGCTTATAATTAATGCTGATCCATTGTTACAAACAACATCTCCCTCATGCTTTAAGACACTAAAATCGATTATAATAATAAAATGTCTTTTCAATATGGTCCGAATTTCCTTCCATTGATTGTTGAACGGAGTAATAATTCCGCCCTTAAAATCAGCGCCCCGGGACTTGGGCTGCAGCAAGGTATTTCTTGGTGTATCCCGTGCCCTTACGTAGGCCCTGGAGATGATCTTTTTGGGATATCCGCGTTCCCTAAAACGTTGTGTCAGGTCCTGTGCATTTCTCTGAAAGTCCGTCAGTTCGGTACAGTTGATGTGAAAATTCACATACAGGACCAACACCTTGGCACGGACCTCTATCGGAAGAGTACCGCAACAAATAGCTTGCTGCATTACTCAAGTTTCCACCCTGAGCATCTCAAGAGTGGCATACCCATTGGTCAATTCATCAGAACCAAGAGGAACTGCTCCGAACTGACGGACTTTCAGAGAAATGCACAGGACCTGACGCAACGTATCAGATCACATAGTTTAGGTTCGGCCAACAAGATGTTCCAGTTGTTGTTCAATATGGTCCGAATTTCCTTCCATTGATTGTTGAACGGAGTAATTAATTCCGCCCAGTAAAATTCAGCGGCCCCGGGACTTGGCTGCAGCAAGGTATTTCTTGGTGTGATCCCGTGACCTTTAAAGTTAAGGCCCTGGAGATTGGTCTTTTGGGATATCCCGCGTTCCCTAAAACTTGTTCATTGGTCCGACAGTTACACATTCGAGAGGACCCTCAGTTGTTGGCACTTATACTGAACGTTGTGTACATTTTGATGGGAGGTCCATTGGTCTATACCGCGTGTGTTCATGCATCTGTGGCTGTGAGTGGGCCCTTGGTATTGGCTCCGGACCCCGCTGTTATTATGTGTACTATAGGTGTGACCTGTTCACACTTTTACGTGGTTTTCAAACATATGTTGGACTTTTTGTATTTTTGTTGATTTGGATAAAGTTTTTTGATTTGGTAGCCCTAAACACAGTACCTTGCACTTTTCTCATTTGTTTCCAGCTCATTAACTGGAGTGTGTTGCCTTTGTGACACAAACTTTTGTGTCTTTGTACAAACCCACAGTGTAACAATAATTTCTGGATGTGTTTTGGGACCTTCTCTGTCCATGTGGTCCTTCTAGTGGGTTTTACATTGATACCCTCGGGCACGTGCCCTTTACCATATTTATCTATGGATTAAAAGTATAGCGAGAGTGTTTGGTCTAGTTCCGGCTGGTTGTTGTTGGATATACAGGAGGAACCGAGTGTGACTCGGATTTCCAACGGATCTCAGGGAACTCTTGGAGGCACCACAAAACTTTAACCAAAGTTATGGAATGTCAGAAGCGGAGAGGAATACTATTAAGCTTAAGTTGGTTACCCAGAGGACTTAGGGTACTATATTATTTTCAGCACCTCATTCATGGGAGGTGGATACAGATTTCAAATTGTTGGAGGCCGACGGGATGTTGCAATGTTCAAAATCCTCGACACTAATTGTTGAAGTACACGATAACAAAGCGGAGGAAATGAAGAGGTCAGACGGAAAAGAGGGAGAGAAATGGAGGAAAGTGGAGAGAAAAAAGGCCAGGGGGGTACAAAGAGCGTGAAAACGGCGGGGAAAGGATGATCGAGAGGAAAATGCAGGGAAAAAAGTGAGGGAAGGAGACCAAGAGGTAGGAAAAGGAAAGGGGAAAAGAGGAGGGGAGATAAAGGAAAGAGGAGCAGAAGCTGGAAGCAAAGAAGGGAAAACAGAAACTAGAACAAAGACAACAAACATAAAGGGGACAAGGATAGAGAAAAAAGCATGAGATACAAAAACCGAAAAACTAAAGCTCCCAAAACGAAGGAACACACACAAAGAAAAGAAAAAAAGAAAAAACAAGGACCCGAAAAAGAAGACCACCAAAAACCACACACACCAACACAAACAAAAAACGCCCACAAAAAAAACCAGTTGTCAAAAAACGAATAACCAATAAAAGTAAAAAAGAGCACCCAAGCAAACAAAAAAACAAAACCCAATCCCCCCCAACCACACAAATGGGACCCCCAAGTAAAAGAACACACCCTAAAAGACAAAGCAGACCAAGGCTAACAACACAAAGGCCACGACCGTGCCCCAGATTACAACATAGACCCCACCGAGACCACAAACCCACTGCAAAACACCAAGACACCCAAGGCGGCTCCCCAAGACCAAAGCCCCAGAGACCAAAAGCCAGCCCCCCACCCGCATGATCTCACCGCCGACAACAGAGAAAAAAACAACGAACCAAAGAATAAGAAAAAAAAGTAAAGCAAAGAAAAGAGAAAGTAAAATATCACCGAGACCGTGCCGGACACAATCTCACCCACCAGGAGACTACACACAAGACATGCCTACCTCTTCTCCAAAAAACAAGCACCACCCACCACCAAGGTCAATACAAAAATCAAGAATCTCACTCCCCACGATAGACTGGTAAACGGCATCCAGATGACCCCCCCCCAATTAGCCACCAGCTTCAACAAAATATGGGTCCGTAAAGCGAAAACCCCTATGTCCACAAAAAACACCACACGAACCTCCCAAAGGTCGTTCGATCAACACTGCCCAAACCCCACAAAGACAAAGACCCAAGACCGCCCAAGAAAAAGCCATACCCAGAACACAACCTCAGAGAGACTAAAAGCAAGAAGATGGGTGGTTTATGAGAAACACCAACCCCACCAACCCAGACACCCATCACCGTGCCTGGGCACCGAGGCCCCACAAAAGGCCCCCCGCCAAGGGACAAAAAACACCGCACAAAGACGAACCCAAGGAATAAAAATACCCCCCCAGACAACTTCCAGCCAACACACAAGAGATGAGACGGCCCAACCGACCACAGAAGCAACAAAACAAGAAAAAAAAACCTATGTCACGTCACCCCTACAAAGGGAAATACAGACGCCAGAACTTCTGGCACCTCAACCACGAACAACAATAGGGCGCGCCATAGCGAGAACCCCCACGCCAAGAAAAAACCCCCGCAGTGAGAAAAGCCCAATAGAAACACAATCACAGACCCACCATAACCCAAAAAGACATCTTTTTCCCCAAGAAAGACGCTTTTTTTTGTTAATTTTTTTTTTAAGCCCGACTGTAAATAGATCTACAACACATAACCCTTCTTCAAGTGAAGGATTTTTTATCTTCTGGAACCAGCGATGAGGCAACGACACTCCTCGGGGGATCGACCCAACAGGGAACCACACTGTCCAAGAAAAAGAGGACCCTCAAAACAGAGTCAAGTCCCCCTCATACAAACGAGGTGAAACACGGGGCAAATAAATCAGGCTCCCGTCATGGAGCATTGGGGTGGAATTGGCTGGTTTACAAATTATCAATCGCTCCACATATGTTTTGAATAATGGGGAAATCTCAGTCTTGAGGAGTGAGGGCCACCTTCTCTCCATGCAAGGTTTAGACAAATTCGAACCTTCTTGAAAGGACATTTTTCCTTTTGAGACAATTGCATTCAATAACCTTATATCGACAACCCAAGCTGATTGTGATGCCACAGCCCGGCAGAGGATGACAGAACCTTAGGGCCCCCTTGACGGGCTCAAGAAAAACGAAGCAACAGAGGCTGCAGGTAGCGAAACCGTGTCCCTTACGAACGGCCCTCACAACTTACGCACCGATCTAGGACTTAATTCCTGCATTTACAGCTGTTTATAATCAGTAAACCATGACGTCGCCAAATTAGGCTCCCAATAAATACTCTCAGGCGAATTTGACCAAGGAGGAGAGGTCGGCCAATTAAAAGGCCCCTGGCACGACTATGAATTCTTGATTAAAGGAGGCGGACAAAGGGGAGGAAGGTGCGTCCTTTGGCCCTGATCTATATTGAGGACGGAAAGCGACAGCCTGAGAACTTATCCTACTTGCCCAGCATACCCTCTGACCCTAATACCCTTTAAAAAGAAATAGACCATCTTCTTTGGGCAGTAAGAACTATGGTCTTCATTTTCTGAAAGAATTTCAGGTTTTCTCATCAGTTTTTCGTTCTTTGCACGACCGGTGGCGACACACCTTCTAAATGCTTCCCAAAGTCCACAAAAATCCCCTGACCGTCCTCGGGGAAGGCCAATAGTGTCTGGGATAGGTGTGGACTTTGTGTGAGTAAGTGGCATGCAGTATATTGATTCTATTGAAGCTGTGGTGGGGACCTTATTAAGTCACACCATTCGGGATTCCACTGACCTGATACAAAGATTGGGGCTATATAGTCTTTTTTTTTTCCGACCAACTCGTGGTTGTGACTCTTGATGTGAGTCGTTATTACACCAATATTGCACACGATGTGGGGTATGCCGTACGACCTTCTTGGAGCCCATCCACTGGGGACCGCCGCATGATTCATTATGATTGAATTATTTGGAATCTGCACTTAGACAGAGCTTACTGGGTTCCTTGACGGAACAGTTCTTTAGTACAGGCTTCTGGCACGGCGATGGGCGTGCGCGTCGTGCGCGACTCCTCCTATGCAGACCTATTTTTTGGGTTGGTGGTGAGGGCGCGCAAGGTGGTACCCCATCTCAGTGTTTATTGCCTAGCATGTCTAGAGGCGTGGCCGTTCCGTTTCCATCGACGATAGTTTTGTTGATTTAGGCGGCAGCCCCTGGAAAATCTGTGAAACCTATTAGGAATAAATTAACACCCAATGTTAACTATTGTCTTACCATCATGCTCACAGGTCTCAGTGGAGTTTTGACGGGAGTTGTCGGGGTAGGGGTGCGGGGGTTTCGAAGCGAAGTCTTCGCGCATAAAAGGGCTTAAAGACTAGTCGAGTGGGAGTTCGGGAACGCTAAATGTGGCGTGTGAGAAGGGAGGATTGGAAGGTAGCGTAGGAGAAGGAAGGGGGTGGAGAGAGGGGATGGGCCGTCTGCGGGGTATTGGTGGCTCGGTGTGTGGACGTGCTGGGTGTCGGCGGCGGCGGGGTGGGGGAGGGGGTGGGGGGGGGGGGGGGGGAAGGGGGTGGGGTTTATGCGGGGGGGGGGGATGTTTTTTTTTCTGTTGTTTTTTTTTCTGGATGTGAACAATTCACATACAGGGACCAACACCTTGGAACGGACCTCTACCGGAAGAGTGAACCGGCAAATCAAATAGCTTGCTTGCACTACTACAAGTTTTTCCACCCAGAGCACTCAAGAGTGGCATACCATGGTCTCAATCATCAGACCAAGCGGAACTCCTTACCGAAGCGGACTTTAGAGAAATGAACTAGGACCGACACAACGTTTTAGGGAACCGCGGACTTATCCCAAAAAGTCATCTCCAGGGCCTACGTAATGGGCACGGGATACACAAGAAATACCTTGCGGCAGCCCAAGTCCTCGGGCCGCGCCTGATTTAAGGGCGGAATATTACTCAGTTCAACAATCAATGGAAGGAAATCGGGACCATATTGAACAACCCACGGGAAACACTTGTTGGCCGAACCTAAACTATGTATTCCTGATCTCTGAAAACCTGGTCTTATTGCTAAAAGAGCTAAAATATCAAGACAACTGACTTCAGCCACTACCCACGAGACCCCAAAAAAACCCTGGGGAGCGGACTAAGATTGACTGGCTCCCACCCATGTGGCGAATGTTCTGTTTTGCACCTTTCTCAGTTGAAAACTACATGCATAAGATATTCAGTAACCCTACAGATCAAAAACGAACCCTCTTGTACTAGGAATTACTTAATCTGCCAAATATCCACCCCCCCCAATGTAATTATGCTTTTGATCTGACCACTTGCCGAAAAAATCACGTCTATGTGGGTCATTGACCACCCCAAGAAACTACCCCCCCCCCCCCCCGCTTTCTGAAGAGGCGTACAAAAGCGCACCTATCAGCATCTCAACGCCAACTCCCCCTTGCCAGGGTAAAACCCTGCAACGGGTTTGTTGGGCTACCCACTTCCGACGAATACACGCAGAAGGTAAGACCCGGGGATACATTATGTCGTGGCCTTGACCTGAAGTACCTCTATTGGGGCGAGAATCCGGTTCCTTGAACGTAATGAGGAGGGACCGGCCCGCTGGATTTACAGCTTGGGCTCCCTGGCCCCACAGGGATTAACTCAGATCTTCTCTTTCAGGTTTTATAAACAGAGATACACCGGCTTGCATAATGTTCCAGGGATTGCCTTCCACTCTTACACGCATGGATAGGGTAAGTCCTGATTTATTTCTATTTATCTATACACGCCCGTCCAATTGGTGTCATTGTGACCCACATAGCCCAGGCCTCTACACCCACTGACACGGCCACTTCACCCTCACTTCGCTACCTTCAAAGTAGTTCTTTCATGTTATATCATAGGGTATTGCATTTTATTTCAATTCACTTGGCACTGTTCCTCTTTAACCCTAACCTCCATGTCACCATTCCTGTCATTGTTATTCACTTCCCCCCACTTGGGGACTGTTGGGTCCCCCTTAGACGTGGATCCCTTCTGGCCCCCAACCATGCTTCTTTGATCACACCTTTACACCTTTGTTTGGTACACGACTGCACCTTTCTCATCACAACCACTCCCCACAAGAACACTTGGTTGGTCTCACGCACCAACCATTCTTACTTATACCCCCCCCACCTCCTCCTTATGGGATTATACACCCAGGGGACCCTTAGAACTGTACCTATTCAACTCGTATACCCTCCGACGGCACAAATGATTTGTACATATACAGTAAGGTTATCTAGTGGCGTCTTTGCCCCCGTACCCAGCTTTGGTACTGTGGAATGTCCCCTCTGGACTTTTTTTCTGGTTACTTCTGGCCCCCCCTTCCAAGGGAAATCACTACGATTTTCTGATTGATTTTTTATTTGGTTTGGTTTTTGGTCGTCTAATGGAATCGATTGAACTTCATTGGCCTCATGACTACCTTCTAATCCTGACGGAGGACCGCCATCTCCTATGTCTCCTGAATCTTCTTGAACTCACAATATCTTATGCTCTATGGTTGGCGTTTCCTTTGAATATGTGCCCCAATAGCTTACTATACTAATTTGGTTGTGACCCGGTACTAGTGCAGGTACTCTCCCTCTATGTAGCCGGTTTGGGATCGCTTCGAGATTATACAGACTATGTGTTGTCTAAACCAACCGTATCACCAACTTACCAGACCATAAACCAACGACATTTGATCATACCCTCTTTAATGGAAGAATATTCTCTACTTTTATTATTGCTGTAGTCCTCCAGAGTATGTGTATCCAGTGAATAACTTGTCTATACTATTTTTCTTTGTGACACTGGTAGCGGCCATCCTCAACCTTTGTGCCTCAGAGTTCCAGCCCTCTTGCTACATAATCACATTGACGAATTCATTCTTCACACTAATAACACCCTTTACTTTCCAGGTTCCCTTTTTCACTGTTATATGTGCGGGTGTTCCCCATAGATTGGAGTTTATATGATTTGTACTTCGCAATATATCTGGGAATTATATCTGTTTTGTTATAGAGCCGATTCTTTAACCTTATCACCACTCCTACTTGTTATATGCATTACTTATGATTCACCAGGTTTATATAGTGTTCACTTCCGGTGCGACAGTGACACTTCTTCATCAAAAGATGTTGTAAGGTAGTTGTAGTTTTAATTTGCATTGAGGCCTTAATGGTGCACTGGGGTTCATATCTATTACCTTACTTCATAGGCTGCGCTTGTACACTATCTGTCGCTGCTGCAATTACTAATACGTTACTTGCGCTGTTACACTATGTCGCTGCTTGTTTGCATCCTCAACGTTACCTGTTATTCACATTAAATTGTGGCGGCATCGGCATAATGGATCCTCTGTATTTCTTTCGGATACACAGCCATGCGCATGTTGCATGGAGCTGCGCCTGCGCATAAAACAGATTCTTATATCCTGTAAAGAATCCGGCTGTGATTCTTCGAGCATGCGGCATACAGGCTGGCTTTTCTCAATGCGATAGCTTCACCGGCACCATTCACCGCATCAGCTTTACTGAACACAGGTGTCAAATTGCACCGACAATTGCGATTGGTGCATAGGTGCATCTTTGGGTCTTAAGGTATGATCCACGCGGTCTGATAGGCACTACCCCTGAGGTGAAGTCGCGAGTAGGCGACGTAACGCTGGGGTTGCCTCAGCCACAGGGCATTACGTCCTATGAATTGCTCCATGTACCTCAAGGTAAACTGCCACTCCTAAGTGCTTTTGCTGTGCCTATGCAGTGTATGGACATTCCATTTCTTGCCTAAATGTGACTTGATAATTTATACTTACCTTGATGTTACACGTTGTTATTTATTTGGTAGGGCATGACAGTTACCCATTCTATAGGACCTATTTGGGGCAAATTGATACTTGAACGTTGTGTACATTGGAGGTGAGGCCATTGTCTATACGCTGTGCTGTTGCCATTGCATTCATGTGTGGCGTGAGTGGGCCTTTGGTATTGCCTCGACCACTCTGTCTTCGTATATATGGGTACCTGTACACTTTTAAGTGGTTTAAAACCATTACTGTTGGACTTTTTTGTTATTTTTTGTGATTGGAATAATCGTTTTACGATTTTGTAGCACCTATAACCACTGCTTTTCTCATGTTTGACACAGATTGGGCGAGACGGCCTATACATAAATGTTTGTGATTTCTATGTTTGTGTTTTTGGGGTATCTCAGTCTCTACATCCACATTATAAAAATTTAAATACTTTATGTTAATTAATGTTTTTTTTGATTTTAAGTTTACTTTGCGTCTGCTGTAACAGCCGGCTACTAAATGCCGCTTAAACTGTTTGCCTTTATAGCACTACTGGAAGGTGTAGCGATGGTGTTTGCAGCACATATGTAGACGGCAGAGGAGGGTGTGAGAGGTGGAAACAATAAGCGGGGGGGCGGGGGGCTGCGTAAATTAGAAACGGAGGAGCTTCAACACTAAGAAGTCCCCAGTCATCCCCTGCAGGTGCGTTATTATGGCTACAAAGCTTTAGATTTGGTCGCGTGGGAAAACCACTATAGGGGAGATTTGTTTGCGACCGTAGATCCCATTGATTATCATTGGGGAGTTGTGATCGTTGTACGTCTTGTAGATCTGGTAAGACCCGAGGCTGAATGTTTTCTGCAGATTTGTTACATGACCTACAGTAGTTTCCTGTTACCCAACAACCATTTAGTTGTTTTGTCAAACAAGGCTGAAAATATTGTACCCATTCATGAGATGTTTGTTGTGTGGCACCTTTGTAATGGAGACCCACTATTTATGAATTTTTGGAACCAAGATTATGTAAGGTAATACTATAGTACAGGAGGCTTTAAATTACTGTATAGATTTTCAGCTGTGATTCAACATTAACCCACCCAAAATACATTGGGGCACAATTACTAAGGTTGATTTGCGCCCGTTTACTGGAGAATTTTGCATGAGCGCTTTTTAGGTCACAAAACTGCTAGCAAATGTATTCGTTAAGATTGTTACCGCTCGCTCTTCACATATGTTGAGTTGCGGCTGCACTATTCTTCAGGGACACAAAATTTGTCCTTGAAATGTTGGCCATTGTTGCAGCCTCGGGACCCATTCGCCACATTTAATAGCACAGAGTTGGACAGAAACGCAAGTGTGTCACTATGGCCATCTTTTTATGCGGGCAAAACAAAAAAAAAAGTTGTGGGCTACTCTGTTGTGCCTTAGATTCATGAAGAACAGGAGCCCACCACTGGTGCACTCTGCACACTACAAAGGCCAAATGCACCATAGAACTGTTTTTAGTAAATGTGACCCCCACTATGCATTAAAACTCTATGATACAAAAAAGCATGCACTCGATCCCTGAATGTACACTTATGACTAAAATGTTAACAAATCTTTTGTAAACTTAAATGTTACCTACCTGCAGATGGTCAAATTCACAGAAGGGATCATTTTTTGTATCAATTGTCTGCACATCCTGCCTATCTTTCCAATTTGTCCAATAAGAAAGGCTGGGGGCTTAACCTAGGCCAGGAAAATGGATACTTATATTGTTCAAAGGTTTTCATGCACAACTCCGCAGCTGTGGCAGAGAGGGAAGAATACTTAGTAAATTTTCTCCCTCATTTCCTCTAACTACTGTGACCAAGACTTTTCCGTGGCACTGTGCTCGTGGGAACTATGAAGTAAGCACGACATCTGTCCAACAGACGCCGCGCCGTACTAGTACGGGCGCGCGCCGGTTTTTCGCGGTCCCGGTGCATGGAGACGGGCTAGAGGCCGAGCCCTTCTCCATCCCCTTAGCCGTTAAGTCTTTGATGCATTAGTTGAGCAACGGCTTACCGGTAAATTACCCGCATCGGTGCTAGCAACGATTCGGGGTGCTTTCACCTGCGGGATCGTCTCCGTCAATGCTGCCGAGGATTCAAAAAGATGGCCGACGCCATCTTGGGAGGATCTCCGACCTCCTACGATGACGTCACGGGGACCCGGTGATCCGTTGCCATTACAGCAGGGGCCCTACGAAGGCCCGAAAGCTGTCTCGTTTTAACCTATTAATTACAAAGTGCTATAAGCCACTTGTAACGATATTGAGGAGTACAGGTAAAATCCCACACCGCCATATTGCCGCTATGGTCATGTATCTGGTAGGAGCGATTTCAGACAACCTCGGGTTAAGATCCCTGGTAGTCGAAAAAATAGTTAAAGTAAAAGTAAAAAAAAAGTTAAAAAAAAAAAATCTTATACTTAAAAAAACCTAAAAATTTCAAATCACCCCCTTTCACTAGAAAATGATATTCATATTAATAACCAGTTAAAAATCATAAAACACATTATGGATCCACGCGTCCGAAAATGGTCGATTAGCAAAATATATAACGGTTTGTCACTGCGTTTTAACCAGTACGGAAAATAGCGTCAAATGTCAAACAATGAATTTTTTTGCATTTTGGAACCATACAAAAAATTTAATAACAATAAGGATCAAAAGGTCGCACAGTCAACAAGGATAGCAATGAATAACGCACAAAAGTCGCCAAAAATGACAACACCCACAGCGTCGTACACCAAGTAATGAAAAAATTATAGCTCCAGTAAGCAGATGGCAAAATCAAAAAAACTATTTTTGGACAGGAGGTTTCCATTTTTTTAAATGTCATCGAAAAACTTATACAACATGACAAAGTGGTACCAGGTTGATCCGTAAGAACCCTAAAGATATAAAGGAGAATGTCATTTGACGGATCCGCAGAGTGATAGAAAGCTGTGAAAATCCAAGCCAACGGAAAACGTACGACAAATGTGTTTTCTAACCATTTTCACTGCATTTGGAATTTTTTTTTCCCGCTTCCCAGCCGAGCCATGGAATATTTAAATACCGTCACTCGAATAGTGCAATTTTGTTTACGCGAAAAGGAAAATAACGCCATAATTCACAGCTCGTCTTAATGTGGAAAAATAAAAAAAGTTTATAGATTTTGCCAATCTGGATGGGGGGGTGAAAAATGGAAGTTGAAAAAACTAATAAAAAAGGCCAAGTCGTGAATGGGGATTAAAAAGTCAATGTGTACAGTACCCTACATCCCCGCTGTCTGCTGGAGCGATGCTGTTCCTGGGGTGATGCATTTTAACAAATACCATATTAACAGAAGGCATATTTAAGGGAAATAAATTAGTGTAAATCCCTTTTTCCATGTGGTCCTACTTTTTTTTGTAACTGATCCCAAACCACCCGCAGACACAAAGGACTCACCGAGCAAGGGTCATAAGTCTGCAGAGAGTTTAGTGACATTGATCTCAGAGTTTCTCCTGCGCCCGACTAAGAGGGAGTCAGGACCAGGTGGACAGCTGTCATATAAAGCTGGGGACTCTATGGAGCATTTATTTACAATTCTCTGATACTTTATTCGTATGCCTACTTAAAGTAGCGCTAAGCGTGAGAATAGAGCAGCACTCGTCACGGGGTTACGCAGGGCTAATCAGAGCTGCTGCAGGTCTATCTAGACATAGTACAGCTTGATCAGACATCAACCCCCCACCAGGGTATTTCCCCCTGTAATTCGGGCTGTTATAAATGAAAAACCTAAATAAGCGAAAAATACTTTAAAAAACTGTAGAAATGTCCCCCCAGGGGTATTTTATGGGTGACTTCTAAAGTCAACCAACACAGACACCACAAAATTAAAAATTCCCCCTCTATAAAAAACTTTCCATAGTGGCTGAAACTTACACTAATAAAATATCAAAAACAAACATTACAATTATATTGCAGATTGATTAATACATGGTTCACTATTTGAGTTACCGTTACCTTACACAAACTTGACAAAAACTATTATATAATTACAAACAAGTAGGGCCTTAGACAATATAATATGATAGACTACATGAATGTAAATATAAGTGAAAAAGTCCAGTATAACTAAAATGTATACTTTAATATTGAATGCATGCTTGTCTGTTATAAGACTTGATGTTCACAGGTCCACAGGAGGGCACCATTTGCTTAAATACAATAAGAAACAGATAACAAAGGAAAGATAAAAAGGGCACTTTTCGCTTACATTAAATTGCTTTGGACCTTATAATATGTTAATATTCAATGAAACATGTTATTCCCCCAATGTATCTTATATGGATTTTCAATAGATGCTGCAGACACAAAAAAATTAATGAAGAGTTAGCTGCATATGAAAAAATTAGACTAGAGGCGAACTCACCACACAAAAAGCCCATAACTATCCACTAACAGAACCAAATATAAAAATGATATATCTCTAAAAGGAACAAACAATACATGTTTTCATGGCAAAATTGGGTTTGTTTAGTCTGCAAAATGTAAAAGTTACATATGGGGACCCAGATGGATTAAGCAATCTGCACTATATTATGGTGTAGATGCGATAACTACATGTGTAAATGTTGCGCATTCTATTATGAAGGTATCTGCCAGTATCTGTGTGAGCTGCCACTATGCAGCCAAAAACATAATACTGTGCACTGTAGGGGGGGGGGGGGTTCTGGTGCACATGGCACTTGCACCACTTATATTGTCGCCCATTCCGACCTAATTGTGAGGGTGCACCAGAATACCCAAAATAGTGAACTGGAAACATAATCAGCAGCTTCCTCGTAGTCATTTTTGGTGCAACCCCAAGCAATCACACAGTGCCAACATGTAATTAACTACATTCCTCTAAAAGCCACCGGCATCATGCCACCCTCATATCACTTTTGAAAAACATCAATGCTCTATGAGGCATGTTCCTTCTTCACACACTACATAGTTCCCAAGTAACGTCAAGAACCGGTCCAGCAAGCAGACAAATCAGAAGACGTGGGCAAGCGGTCAACCGGAAAATTGGTGTGCTTAAACTGAACAGGCGATTCTCCTAGGCCCTTGCGTACAGCAAATAGCCACCCGATAAGGACTGAAACCCACCTTCGGACCTAATGGGCCCTGAGAACCCTGCTTTAGTAAAAGGTTAAGCTATACTTAGTCTGTCTGGATGTGGACTTGCCTCCAAACACTAACAGTTCAAACCGGCAGGGACAGTCAGAAACCACCGCCAGTGTTAACACACGGTTCGAGCAAGACACTGATGGACAAACAACCGATACGAGACCCGACCAGCCTGACCGGAGTTGCATCCCAAATACAGTTGATGAAGCACAGACCCTAGAGAGCGAGAATTCGGCTCCCAAATGAGTTGATACACAGACAGACATAGCAAAGCAAGAAACTATAGACACGGGACGTAAAATGAAGAATTCAGACATTGAAAGTAGTACGGGCGGATATATCAGGATACATGATTGCCACCTTCTAGCAGCAAATTGTTAAGTCCTTTCTATTCACTAATTCGGTCTACAGGTTATGATGACATACATCACAGATTTACACCGAGTACCTCGCGCCAACTTAAGCAAGGGAACTGAGTCTAAAAGGAAGCAGTCTCACTTTCTCCGCAAAAAAGCCTTGGTATAAAGCAAGGAACCCTGCACTCAAATTCAATTTCATCACAATATGGATAAATCAGAAAAGTCTTGAAAGTACCCTGCCTCCCTTTTAGGACGGGGAAATTACAACCATCAACTAAAGATGGACGTTCTTCTTTTGCTCTACGCAAATGAAGCCTGGGGTCTTCAACAGACTTTTGTGACAAACAAGACTTCGTGTCTGCAGTCGATTAGTGGCTTATAATTAATGCTGATCCATTGTTACAAACAACATCTCCCTCATGCTTTAAGACACTAAAATCGATTATAATAATAAAATGTCTT
>WNYA01000250.1:153282-211318 GCA_019512145.1 Engystomops pustulosus | reverse complement strand
GCTTCCCGCTCAGGTCCGACACAGGGACTGCACAGGAGGAAGGGAGTACACACAGGGACTGCACAGGAGGAAGGGAGTACACACAGGGACTGCACAGGAGGAAGAGACTGTACACACAGGGACTGCACAGGAGGAAGGGAGTACACACAGGGACTGCACAGGAGGAAGAGACTGTACACACAGGGACTGCACAGGAGGAAGGCTGTACACACGGACTGCACAGGAGGAATAGACTGTACACATAGTGACTGCACAGGAGGAAGAGACTGTACACACAGGGACTGCACAGGAGGAAGGCTGTACACACAAGGACTGCACAGGAGGAAGAGACTGTACACATAGTGACTGCACAGGAGGAAGGGAGTACACACAGGGACTGCACAGGAGGAAGGGAGTACACACAAGGACTGCACAGGAGGAAGGGAGTACACACAGGGACTGCACAGGAGGAAGGGAGTACACACAGGGACTGCACAGGAGGAAGGGAGTACACACAGGGACTGCACAGGAGGAAGGGAGTACACACAGGGACTGCACAGGAGGAAGGGAGTACACACAGGGACTGCACAGGAGGAAAGCAGTACACACAATTCATGAAATGTGCACATGTTCTTCATGAATCTGGCGCCCCCTGCACTGCTCCTACTCCTGCACCAACTTTTTGGAGCACCTTTAACTGCATGATAAATGTGCAGAGAAGATTCAAACCCAAGCCAAACCGAGGATGAAAAATGCTCCCAAAAGGAGACTGCTCTTAGTGACTACTCAGGAGGAAGAGAACATGGAGACTGCACATAAGGGGTCAGGGACTGGAAGGTTTAATGCGCTTTAAATATTTATACCCTCTCCCCGCAATGCTTTCCCTAGAAGTGATATCTCCTGCTCCGCCCTTGCCCTGGACAGAGACACATTGCTGCATCGCTCTGCCCTTCCTCTGCTGTGCCGGGATATTCAGAACTGTCAGTGATGGGTAGGAGCAGGTAATGAATCACTGGATTTCCCAATGCTTAACTGAATATTTGTTTGAATCCATTTTTTGAAAGCACAAACTCTGAATAATTGATGTTCTGCCGCCTTCCTGTCCCCTCGTGGGCAAATTTTGTTGCCTCGGAATTGTACAGCAACGAGTGGAAAGAAGCAAAAAATGTTCAGTCAATAGAACTTAATTGACAAGCTGATTGGCTGCGTCCCCACCGGCACGGCACTGAGAACGTGCACACATAGAAAGTTCTCCAAATTGAATGTGCTCACAAGGCACACCCCGGAGTACACCTGGGGGTAGATCAGCTGGATCATAGTCATATCAGCCTGAAGCCGAGGCAAAAAAGAGGATATGCAAAACAGCGGAAGAGATACATAACATAGAACGATGGGGGCGTGCAAACAGGATCACGTAATGACTTTTATATTATACAACTGGAAAATGCAGTCACCACTAGGGGGAGCTCACTACATATACGAATACATTTCAGGTCATGAATATTAAATCGGGGGAATTCCACACCCAAGACCTTCACTAGTCAGCTGAACATAGAGGGGCACATTTACTAAGGACCTTGCGCCAGTTGCGCCAGTTTTCTGTCGGACGTTCTTTTATGTGTAAACTACTTGCACAGGTATTTAAGAAGTGTCCGTGGCACATATGTGTCTCATGCGACTCATTTGTGTGGCGGCAGCACTCTACCCGACAAGACACAAATTTCTGCACGGCCCATATTAAAGATGCAGCAAAAAAAAAAGTTTTTGCACTCTGTCGGGGCATCTCTTATCTATACCCATCTATCTTTTATGCTCCTAACTATCTCTTCTCTATCTATCTATTTATCAAACAAAAAAGTGGGGGGAGCAGCACAATGAAAAGCGAATTTAAAATTCGAGGTGGGTGCAGGCTTCACAAGGATCCGGATCCAAATCCCATATGTTGCAGAAAATACAAGACTTGTATTGTCTATTTATCACATATTTATCTCATATCTATCTATATATCTATCTATCTATCTATCTATCTATCTATCTATCTCATATCTTTCTATCTATCTATCTCCTATCTAACTCATATCTATCTATGTATCTATCTATCTATCTATCTATCTATCTATCTATCTATCTCATATCTATCTATCTATCTATCTATCTATCTATCTATCTATCTATCTATCTATCTAATATCTATCTATCTATCTATCTATCTCTATCTATCTATCTATCTATCTAATATCTATCTATCTATCTCATATCTATCTATCTATCTCATATCTATCTATCTATCTATCTATCTAATATCTACCTATCTATCTCATATCTATCTATCTATCTATCTATCTAATATCTATCTATCTATCTCATATCTATCTATCTATCTATCTATCTATCTAATATCTATCTATCTATCTCATATCTGCTCAGGACAGGGGCCAAGGACACGCTCAGGACGGAGGCGCCGAGGACGCGCCCAGGACGGAGGTGCCAAGGACACACTCAGGACAGACCCACCATGTCCACCACATCCCACGAAGTCCCACTATGTCTCTGTTTCTATGTGTCGCACAAGACAGAGAAAACGTGCACCTAAAGGGGTTGTTACTGCTTATTGGGACCGTGCACCACAATTCTGCAGCATGATCAAAGTGCAGTAAAAAAAAGTGCACACTCCCCGAGCCGCGCAGGGGGCGCCACATTCATGAAGACCCGGCGCCACGTGATAAATGTGTTTATTTACATCCTGACATCCAAACCAGCAAAACCTCTGCCCTGCAGACACTGAATCACGGAGAGTCATATGATGTCAGATCCTGCGGACTGGAAACTTACACAAAGCAGATTCTTAGGAAATGAACCCTGAGACATGAGACTTCAGCCTCAGCCCAGGACTGTATCTAAGCAACTCAGCGAGCGTGATACAGTGTCCTCTCAATGGGTCACACACTCCAAGTGATCAACCACTTCTCCTGTACAATCACTATGATGTGACTGTACTGATCCTGAGTTACATCCTGTAGATCTTTTATTTTATATAAAAGTGAAAAACATAACAATAATAAACATAAATGAAGCCATAACTTCTGGCAAAAGAATTACAAAAGAACAAATACAAATGAAAAAATAAACTTACAAAACCTCCTGGCCCAGCCACACACACACCACACACTCAGCATAAGAACAAACACAACCCTCACCCAGTCCCACCACCTAATTATTATTTATTTTTTTTTTATTGAAATACACAGCAAAATACACATAAACACAGAAATAACAATTAATATAACTGAAATAACATTAATAACATTAAATATAACTTATACCCACGGAGGAGCCCTCTCTTTCCAGAGGTTTGCTACATTGATCTTAAGAAAGGTATTCACTAGGAATACCACTGGGTTGACCATACACAACCCTCCTTGTCTCCTCGTGCGGTAAGTAACCTCCCTCTTGATTAGGTTCAGCCTATTCCCCCATAACAGCTGGAAGAACAGACTGTACTCCAGAGGGGTTTCCCTGAGGTTCAAACACCAACCCTTCCACTGGTCCAGCTTCCCAGTTTTGAATGACTACCTCCAGTCGAGACGAGATGCTCGAGTTTCCTCCTCAGGCCCTGATACAGGCGGTACCTGTCCAGGCTCCTGAGGCTCGAGAGCTGGCGGAAGAATCTCGCCAGCCTTTTCTTGAGCATCTCCCACCACTCTGACTTACTGCCACAAAGGCCCAGCAATGGTACCTGGCTCTGAAGAAAGTCCTCAAAGGATTGTCTTATCTCTGCTTCTTCCAGGAGAGACGAATTGAGCTTCCAGTAGCCTCTTCCCATCCGGGGGGTCTCTGTAACATTCAGAGAAAACAAAATTAGACAGTGGTCGGAGAACTCCACCTCAACAACGGACACTGCTGAAGAAATGGCTTCCTCCTTTAAATAAAACCTGTCTATTCTAGACCTGCAGCTACCCCCGGGTGAACCCCGCGTGGCCTGGGGTGTGCCGGATGTGGACATCCACCAGGCGAGCCTCACTGGCTATGCTATTAAGAGCGACGCTATCATAAGTCAGCTTGTCTCTGGTACCTCCCCTATCCTGGGACCTGCAGAGTAGAGAAGATCACTATGCAGAGACCTGGCTGTGGGGGGAGAGACAGAGCACATTAGGAGGACCTGCAGATATCACTGTGTACACTAGGGGGTGATATACTATGTAAGGAAATGTCACAACTTTTCACTGGATCATTATGGAGCAGGTAAAGGGTGGATATTGTATAATTTTCTGATACTTTATGCATATAATATTTAACCCCTTTGAAAGCCATTCCAAGTCGGACACCAGAAGTTTCTATCACCCCTGTTACCCAGCTTTCCCAATCCCCTGATTAGTCCCTCTTTCCATAAACACAGTAAGTAAATACCTACTATTTCCCTAATAATCCATATCTTATTCTTCTTGTTCCCAAAATGATTCTGGCCATAGTCAGCAAGCAGAGATCTTCCCTAGACTGGAAATATAAACTACATAAGTGATGATCAGAAGTATAGAAATATAGTAAATAGTATAAAAATATCTTCAGTTTATACCACATTATTATTTCAATAAATTTTTATATTTCAAATTTGGCGCTATATGTTGTAATGAGTGATCTGTAGGTAGGTGCAGTTTGTTTTATTGCCTGCAGGTGGGGCCAGTACTCTCTCTCTATGCCTTGGCTTAAAGGGGCACTACTTTTCCACCACAGCTGAGCCTTTATTTAACCCTTACTGCTGGGTTCTGTGTGCAGCCTCACATCTCAATGATTCATAGAGTGGATCAGGATCTGTGCAGCAGGCGCGGGGGTCCTGCCCGGGGGCGCCATGTGCAGCAGCAATACAGGAAGGGCAGAGGGGCGCAGAGCAGCTGAGGACAGGACACAGCGCAGCTGGAATGTACAATGAGTAGCAAGGAATTAAAATCTGCTCCGCCAGACTTCTCCATAGAGCTGTGCCAGCTCCAGTGTCCCGAGGGTCTGCGAGGGAGAGGGGGATTTATTCAGAAAGGTCTACGAATGCACCCACAAGGTTAAACTGTACACAGACTACTCCATGTCTTATGCTCAAGCAATGTCCTGCGATTCCAGACACAGCCTATACACAATGGTGGCGCTATCTCTGCAAAAATATTTCAAAACTTAGAGAAATAATTATCTACATACATTTTTTTGTTGTATCTTCTTCCAAAAAACGGCCACCCCTTATCCCCAGGCTGTGAGCGGGGTTGCACATCACTCCTTTCTACCTTTATAGAGCTGAGCTGCAGTACCAGACACAACCCATGGACTGGGGTGGCGCTGTTTCCCCCTGCATAGATTCTTCTAATTTCCTACCAATTTTACTCAATTCCATATCAGATTTTAAGGGCAATTTGTATCCCACGTAATATAACCCCCCAGTGTGTGTGGCCCCACCCCTTGGATATATCTGTCCCCGTTCCCCTCCCATAGTATCCCAGCACCACCGCTTATACCCTCTCTGAGTGTCACTTGCTTGTGACAGGAGGGTAAAGCTGAGCCGACAGAAATTTAACCCGGCCACACTATCTGTGACGCTGAGAATGTGGCCCCAGCAGAGCGACAGCTGTGGAGTCGTCACAGTGACAGAGACCCCAGCGCGACCAGGGGGCCACTCCAGCAGCTCATCACAGCCGCGGTGCATGAAGAGTTAATCATCCCAGGTAACGGATCTGTATCTTGTTCTATTGTGCCAGTGAACCTGTGCCGTACCCAAGGGCAACGCTCCTGATAATAATGAGGTCCCTGCTGGAGGCTGGGGGGGGTGTCACTATATGCTCAGGACCTCTCCAGCTTTTCATAGACTTTGGCGCACATTTACCAGGACCTGTGCAGTCTGTACTATGTGCAGTGCCCTGTGGAGTGTGCAGGGGGCGGCAGATTCATCAAAACTGGCGCAGGGTCTTCATGAATCCGGAGCCCCCTGCACTGCACTGGTGCCCCATTTTTTGGTGCACTTTGCTCATGCTGCAAAATTGTGCCGCAGGTCAGTAATAAATGTGGCTAAACTGCGACTATGCAGTAACAGACCCTGTAGGTGCAGAATTTTGGGGCGCAGTGGACACAGAGCGACCACGACACTTTATAAATACACGTACAAGGAGTTTGCATGTTCTTTTCAGTGCAAAGTCAGACAGAAAACTGTCGCAAACACTTTAATAAATCTCTCCCAATGTCCGTCAATCTCTTAACAATTTAATAATCACGTCTTGCTGTTTGGATAGAAAAAAAATCCTGAGATGATGTTTCTCATGGCTGAGGATTTGCTGCAATTATGTAACTGTTGCATGTGTCCAAGAAATGATATTATGGGGTCACTAGTCTCCCCCTGCACATGGTGCTCTACAGCGAAGGGTCAGGATGCAATGAGGTGCTGCCCCCTACTGTCTACTTTTGTTATCTTATCAGTTACAAAATAGTTCTGGTCCTGGTTAGGGCTCATGCCCACAAACCTGTTTTGGGGCTGTGTTGTGGCCATTTTTCCCATTGCCTTCTGTGGGCTCATACACAAGGTTGTGAATTCCATGGATTTAGGCTATTCTCACACAGCTGTTTATTTTGGATGCGGACAGGTCATTGCATCTATGGCTAACACTTGTGCCTGGAGCAGCTGCGCCACAAAATGGTTGCCTGTGCGAGCAGTTTGGACTAGAAAGAACGTGCAAAGTCCGACAGAAAACTGGTGCAAAGCCCTCAGTAAATGTGGCCCAATATATCTCTCTCTCTGCTCCTGGACACATTGGGCCACATTTACTTAGGGCTTTGCGCCAGTTTTCTGTCGGACTCTGCACGTTCTTTCTTGTGTAAACCGCTTGCACATGCATTTAAGAAGCGTCCACACAAATACATGTTGCACGTGGCCGTTTTGTGGCACAGCTGCACTAGTCACCATGCGACACAAATTAGGGGGAGTTCCGGTATCCAGTTGGACCGTTGAATTCTGCTGGTCCAGTGCAGGAAAGCGGCAGATTCATGATTTCTGACTCACGTTCTCAATGAATCTGGCGCACCAAGCATTTTACACGGGCGCAGAACTTTAAGTGCAGTTTCCCACATTCTGGGTAAATGAGCCCCTTTGTACCCTCCCTCTCTGCACCTGGATACATTGGGGCACATTTACTAAGGGTCTACGGACTGCATTTTCATCCGGTTTCCCAACTTTTTCCGTTTTGCTCCAAATTTAACTGGGGTTTTTGGTGCACGCGTTCAGATTTTGGCGCAATGGTGCCGACTTTCATGCGACACAAATCGGGGGCCGTTGCTGTCAGACAACCTGACTGATTTGGACTAAGCATGGGATTTAACATTCAAAATTGTGTCGCTAGCCCTGCACTTACATGCACCGGGAGGAAGAAGGTGAACTCCGGTGGACCTCAGCGGGGAAGCGACACATGCAGGAAATTGGACGCACAATCTTAGTGAATCACGTCAGACCCGAATCCTCATCAGACAATGCAACTTGAGGATCGCGACGGGACGGGTTAGTAAATATAACCCATTATATCCCTCTCTCTCTGCTCCTGGACACATTGTACCCCTCTCTCTCTGCTCCGTTTTGGCGAGACACTGCTTGCACAGCAAAGTCTCGCCATGCGGGCTCGTTCTTTGCCAGCTCATAATTCGACCAGAAGAGCTCTAAGCCCTCCGGCCGAACAAAGCTGACATCGAACTCCAGAGTACCATAAGGATGTATCAGGGCAAAGATGTCACTAGCCCTGAAGCACACCAGGATCACCCCCCTCAGCACCATTCACCACCCCCACATTCACCATACTATGTACATTACTGCCTCGCTTCCTTGCATCACTCACACCAGCTGGGCCAGGAGGACCTGGGGTTGCCTCGGCGTCACTGGGCACTGGGGGTAGAGCCACCTCCATAGCTGATACAGCCTGAGAAGAGGCAGCTCCAACCCCGATCTTATTTGTGCCCTCTGCCTCATTGGCATTAACCCCTTGTCGTCCAGCAGTTTTTATGATGTTTTAGCATCGCTGCTCGATTGGTGGTAGAGGCCTCTTGTCCTTACAGACTCCAGACAGTCTTTTTGCCCCTTTCATATCTTCAGAGTTTGATGCACCAATACAGAACAATACTTTTCCTGCGCCTTTCTCTGCAGGCTGCACGGGATGTTTGGGAGGCGCCGCACTACAAGGCCCAGCAGCCCCATGACACTGCTGCTGCTCACCGGAGCAAGCAACAGCGCTAAGGGCCACAGGAGCCACCGCCACTGCCCCTGGCACTGGGCCACCCCCCCCTCCCACTAGGAGGCAGCGCACAGTACCAGGACCTGCCGGATCGCCCTCACTGTCCGGCCTTTCAGCCGATGCCTTCCCTGCACCATCCTTGCTACTACAAACAAGGCTGGTGCTCTGCGCCATGATGGAACGTGGCTTTGCACTCTCCCCGCACCCTGGCACGAATCCTGCAGTGGACTCGGTGCCAGGGGACATTACTTATCCTGTACTGATCCTGAGTTACATCCTGTAGATCTTGTATTTTATATAAAAGTAAAAAACATAACAATACAAACAAAACATAATATACAATATATACAATATCTTACCTGCTGGCCCAGCCCCATTCATACCTAGCAAAAACAATAACTTAAAATACACCGAAATGAATAAACACCAATTACCACAACCCCACCCAACCAATTATCACAACCTAAACCAAACCAATAAACAAAGCCACACCCACAAATAAACATAAATGACTATAAATATACATAAACCCACCCCACACCCTTTTTTTTTTTTTTTAAATATATAATAACAAATACACAGAACACTACACTAAACTAAATCCCTCGCCCGCACCCTCCCCTTCCCCCCAGACACTGGTCTAACGTCCAAAGTTTGCGTTAAGTAGTCCAGACCAGTGCCCAGGGTCATAGTGTCCAAGGTCAGTTCGTAAATCCCACCACCATCACCCCCCTCCCAACCTAACACTATGGGGGAGATTTACTTACCCGGTCCGTTCGCGATCCAGCGGCGCCTTCTCTGCGCTGGATTCGGGTCTGGCCGGCATTTATGATGGTAGTTCCTCCGCCGTCCACCAGGTGGCGCTGCTGCGCTGAAGTCCGCTGGAATGCCTCGAAATACACCGGCCTATCCTGGATGAAGGTGAGTGAAATTTTCGCGACACAATTGTTTTTTTAAATGCGGCGGTTTTTCCGAATCCGCCGGGTTTTCGTTCGGCCACGCCCCCCGATTTCCGTCGCGTGCATGCCAGCGCCGATGCGCCACAATCCGATCGCGTGCGCCAAAATCCCGGGGCAATTCAGGTACAATCGGCGCAAATCGGAAATATTCGTTGGAATACCGATTTCCAACGCGCGCCCCATTTAGAAAGGGTTTTTGGCGCACCATTGCGCCTCCCCTCTCGAGGACACAAAAACGGTGACATCATCAGCATACGCTACCACCCTTAGAGTGGCTTCCGGTGCCGCCTGGTCCATCCCGACTCCCACCAACGGCCCACGATCAACCCTCCTAAGGAATGGGTCAATCGCGAACACGTATAGAAGTGGGCTCAGAGGACAACCCTGGCGAACACCAGACCCAACCTCAATTAATGTTTTTTTTTCTGACTTTGCAAGTTCCTTTCAGTGCAAACAGCTTGCACATGTATTTACGATGCAAGGGGCGTTCTGGTGCTCAGTGCACCACTTTTATCATGCAGAGTCCAACAGAAATGTGTCACACGGCCCATGTTAAAGGTGCACCAAAATAAGTTTGTGCACTCTGTTAGAGCAGTGCAGGGGGCGCCAAATTCAAGAAGAACGTGCAACACAATTCCTGAATCTGGCGCCCTCTACACACTACACAGGTAAACTGCATGTAGTACAGACTGCCAGTGTTTGCACCAAGCTCGTACATGTATTTATAAAGTGTCTGCGCCAATTTTGACCTGCTCTGCGCCCGAGAAGACCGATAAAATGTGCGTCTGAAAAGGGCTGTTACTGCTTAGTGGGAGTTTGAGGCAGATTTATTACTGACGTGCCACACAATTCTCTCTACGCATGACCAAAAATAATGGTGCACAATTCCTGAGCAGTGCAGGGGCGCCAGATTCATGAAGACTGGGCGCCAGATTAATCAAAACTGCCCACTCCAGAGTTTTGATAAATGTGGCCACTATCTTCCTATTCTGCTTCCTCCAGTACAATCAGGATGTTTGGAGCTGGAGAGGCTGTGGTTCTGAAGCCATGATGCACCTGGATCACCTCGGGGCTCACCTACAGCATCTGCAGACATGGAAGGATTATAGTAGCTGGAGGGGATCAGCTCTCCAGGTACAGACGTCCAGTACTGACAGATTCTGGGCACATAACACTGAGCTCCTGCTAGAGAAAGACGCGGCTTATCGCATCAAAGAACATTCAGGTGCAGAGAAAGCGACCGAAACATCACAGAAATAACACATCATCTTCAGGCACATAGACATTAAACAATTGATAAAAAAGTCACCTATCATGGAAAAGTTGTAGTAACGTGTTGCCCGCTAGGTTGCTATCCATTGTCTAATCATTTTTAGTAATTGCTCTCTGCTGGAGCATGTTATGGAGCAGGAGAGTTGAGCAGATTGACATAACGCCCCTCTTTGGAGCTGAACTTTGTCGACAAGACACGTAATAGGAGTTGGCGACACATTTAATAGAGCAACTCAACAGAATTGTATTGCCCGCTTTATGTTTAAGTTGCACCAAAAAAAAAAAAGGTTGTGCACAGTGCAAGAGCCGCCAGATTGTATACAGAAATCTGCCAAACCCTGCACATCCGACAGGCAAACTGTACTACTTTTGATAAATCTGCAGGTTTTGATAAATCTGCAGCAGTAGGAGCTAAGATAATTGTATGTAGGGCCCCTAATCTACATCATGTTATAGAGCAAGAGGAGTTATTTATATTGCACTTAATGTCCTATCCACAGGCAGAATGTTATAGTGCAGCAAGAGCTCAAAGAGCTGAGGAGATTGTTCATAGAGGCCTATCTGCAGGTAGCACGTTATAGAGAAAGATGAGTCGAGAAGATTGTATAAAGGGTCCCTTATCTGCAGGCAGCATGTTATAGAGCAGGAGGAGCTATTTATATTGTATTTAGCATCCTATCCACAGGCACAATGTTATATAGAAGGATAAGCTGAACAGATTGTATATAGTGCCCTATGTGCAAGAAGCATGTTATAGAGCAGGGGAGCAGAGCAGATTGTTTATAGTGTCCCATATACAGGCAGCATGTTATAGAGCAGGAGGAGCTGAGCAGATTGTACATAGTGTCCCATCTGCAGGCAGCATGTTATAGAGCAGCGGGAGATGAGCAGATTGTACATAGTGTCCTATATGCAGGCTGCTTGTTATAGAGCACGGGGAGCTGAGCAGATTGAACATAGTGTCCTATCTGCAGGCAGCATGTTATAGAACAAGTGGAGCTGAGCAGATTGTATATAGTGTCCTAGCTGCAGGCAGCATGTTATAGAGCAGGAGGAGCTGAGCAGATTGTACATAGTGTCCTATCTGCAGGCAGCATGTTATAGAGCAGGAGGAGCTGAGCAGATTGTACATAGTGTCCTATCTGCAGGCAGCATGTTATAGAGCAGGAGGAGCTGAGCAGATTGTACATAGTGTCTTATCTGCAGGTAGCATGTTATAGAGCAGGAGGAGCTGAGCAGATTGTATATAGTGTCCCATCCGCAGGCAGCATGTTATAGAGCAGGGGGAGCTGTTATAAAACTCTATATATAACATTACTGACAACAGATGATGCCACAGAAACAAGATTAGAAAAAAAAATATATAGATATTGTTATCTGCTTCTGATGAGTCAAAAATGAAACTTGGTGACATTCGAAAAGCTCTTGAACTTTTCTAAAAAAACCATAATCGTCGCTAAGTGATATTTAGAGCTCATCAGGATTCAGCAAAAACAGGTGTTCCTCAGCATTTCGTCTGTGTCCAGATCTAAACATAGCCTTCCCTATTTCCGTCAGATGTCTCTGTGGGAGGTGGTGATAAAAATCCTCCGACTCCGGATAATCTGTTACAAAATGTTCTCTAACTTCACAGAGAGAACTTCTTGTCAAACGTTGCGGCCCTCACATTGTAACTCCCTGCCAAACTTTATTTACACTTGTGTGAAGTTCACTCCGGAGCAACAGCTCCCTTCCTCCCGATACATTTCATTGCTTTTCATGTTCTTCTACTTTTTGACTTTGCTCCAGAAAAAAAAAAAAAGTTGCGGATACAAAACACTTTGTCACCAGAAGCCGTTTATCAGAAGTGACTTGCGCCATTAATTTTATCCAGATGCTCCTGGAACCCGAAATGAGAATCTGTACCTGACACCCAGCACAAAGCCGGCAAGAGCCATCAGAATCCCGGAGACGGATAAGTGCAGGGAACAAATGACAAATACTAATTGTATCTCTCCGCAGAAGACTGGAACATTTTATATTGTTATATATATACACGTCAGAAAAGCCAATAGAAATATCTGTGAGATGTGAGCCGGGACGGCAATGTGTTACTGAGTACGGGAAAGATACAGGATTTCTAGCTTTACTTAAAGGGACGGTTCACCATTGTCATCACTTCAGTTATAATCCAAGATTCTGTTCTAAACCTTTTATCTACATAGCTTTAAAGAGTCTTATTTTTCTTTCAACCCTAGACCACCAGGAATGCTATTCATTGTCCTAGACCACCAGAAATGATGACGCCAATATTTCCACTGCCATAGACCACCAGAAATGACGCTAATATCTCCCCTGGTCTAGACCACCAGGAGTGCTATCACCAATACCATCACTGCTCTAGGCCCACTGAATCTTATGCCATCATTGCCCCTGACCACCAGGTATAAAAATCCTAATGGGGCAGATTTACTTACCCGGTCCGTTCGCGATCCAGCGGCGCGTTCTCTGCAGTGGATTCGGGTCCGGCCGGGATTCACTAAGGTAGTTCCTCCGCCGTCCACCAGATGTCGCTGCTGCTCCCCAGAGGCGCGCTGGAATGCCCTGAAATTCACCGGTCTATACCTGGTGAAGGTAAGTGTAATTTTCGCTACACATTTTTTGTCTTAAATGCGGCGGGTTTTCCGAATCCGTCGGGTTTTCGTTCGGCCACACCCCCCGATTTCCGTCGCGTGCATGCCAGCGCCGATGGCGTGCGCCAAAATCCCGGGGCAATTCAGGTACAATCGGCGCAAATCGGAAATATTCGGGTAACACGTCGGGAAAATGCGAATCAGGCCCTTAGTAAATGACCCCCAATGTCTTTAACCCGTTCACGACCCGTGACGTAATAGCACGTCACGGGTCGGCCGCGGGTGCATGGAGAGGGCTCACGCGCTGAGCCCTCTCCATAGCCGGTAAGTCTTTGCTGCATATTGCAGCAAAGGCTTACCGGTAACACCCGCGATCAGTGCTAGCACCAATCGCAGATGCTTTCACCTCGATCGCCGCCAGAAATGCTGCCGGCGGCTTCAAAAGGATGGCGGGCGCCCGTTTTTCGAGGATCCGTCGCGCCATGGTAACCTCGGGTCTACGAAGCCGGAGGCTATTCGGGTAACCCATGCATTACAATGTGCTATCAGCACTTGTAATGTATGAGTAGTAAAATCCCCTATTACTGCCATACTGTAGTAATGGCGATATGATAGGATCGTGCAGACCACCTCGGGAGTCTGCGAAAGTACTAAAAAAAAAAAAAAAAGTTAAAAAAAAAATTATAATAAAAACCCTAAAAACTCAAATCATCCCCCTTTCCCTAGAAAGATTAGAATATAAAAAAACAGTTAAAAATCATAAACACATTAGTTATCGCCGTGTCCGGAAATGCCGATCTATCAAAAATTGATAACGGTTTTCACTGGTTTAATCCCGTAACGGAAAAGTCGAAAATGGCACTTTTTTGTCATTAAAAAAATTTAAAAATTCTATAAAAGTGATCACAAGGTGAACAGTCCTAAATTGATAACATTGTAAACGTTACAAAATCCTCAAAAAACGACACCACCCCACAGCTTGTACAACCAAGTATAAAAAGTTATTAGCGCCAGAAGATGGCAAAATCCCCCCAAAAATTTTTGCACGGAGGTTTTATTTTTTTTAAATGTGATGAAAACATTATATAACCTATAAAACATTTGGTATCCCATAATTGCACAGACTCCAAGAATAAAGTAGACATGTAATTTGGGGCGCACAGTGAAATCCCTAGATCCAAGCCACAAGAAGAGGCCACAAATGCGTTTTTTTTACCTTTCACTGCATTTGAATTTTTTTCCGCTTCCTAGTACACAGCAGGGATATTCAATACACTCTCTATGAAGTGCAATTGTTACGCAGAAATAAGCTATCACACCGCTCTGTACATGGAAAAATAAAAAAGTTATGGATTTTTGATCATGGGAGAGTAAAAAATGAAAATGAAAAAACAAAAAAAGGCCGGTCCTGAAAGGGTTAAGTTCCACAGCTCCAATATGATGAAAAAAAGGTTAAACATTTATTACACAGGCATAGAAAAAAACTGCAACGTTTCGATTCGTTGCACTTTTTTCTCTGCCCGTGTGAATAAAGCTTTAACTTTTTTCATGATATTGGATGCTGTGGCCTTCTCTGTTTTTGTCCTGCACACTAGGACCCAAACAAACAGCTTTGGTAATGACATGGGTTGCTTCTTTTTTCAAGTCACAACCACTAGTAATGGATGTCTATACCTTCCCATAGAATCACTAATATATTCTCGTTCTATCAGGAATGCTGTACTCACCCCTTACTGCCCTAGAACTCCGGGACACTGACACCTTATACCCTCACCACCCCTAGACCACCAGGATTCTGACAACTAATACCTCTTACCACCTGTTAGACCACCAGGAACACTGACACTAATACATTGATGCCTAGACCACCATGAATAAAAACCACTATTATACCGTTAACAACTCCCCCTTCCACCAAGACAGGCAGGAAAGCTTATCCATCACCTCCCTCAACCACTAGTACTTTCCACCTCTCCTAGACCACAAGGAACGTGCAGCTAATACCAAGACCACCATAATACTGATAACACAACAACAAGGAATGCTGAAACTAATCCTCACAGTCCTGGGACCATTAGGCGTACATATCTACATGCCGGCACAATATAAAGTAGAACACCAAGAATGGCGACATTACTTTCCCCATGCTACACCAACCGGTTATACGCACTTCCATAGACCACCAGAAATTCTGACTTAATACCATCACTAATGACCAATAGTATGCGACACTAATATGTACCCGCCCTAGACCAGTGATTTCAATTTTTGAGCCGCGGACACTTTTTATACTTAGAAAATCCTGGGGCACACACCAACCAAAATAGCACAAAATGACACTAAAACAGTCATATATACATATAAGTTAATTAATATAGATTCTAGATTTATTTTACTCAGTGTGAAACCTGGGCTGTTTCGATAAACACAAAGGGAATCTGGCAGGGATGGTGGAAAGACACACACGAAGCTCTTCCTCAACAGTTCTGTTTTCCCGTTTTTAGCTATTGGTGCATGTATTAGTGGCTCATATACTGCAAAAAAAAGGGGTACAATGAGAAGTACGTTGGCCATGAAGTGCCAGCTATGATTACTCAGCATATGAGCTGGTACTTGTAGTACTCCCCGCCTCATGATATGATTTCTCTTGTTATATGCATATACTGCTGGAGTACAACAAGTACAGAGCTGCATAGCTGAGGATTTTGCCAACAGTTCATTACTCAGGGCAAAAGGTCAGGTATCAGATTTTGGCGGGGTTACATTGGCGGTGGGCAAATGCCGAGAGCTCTCCGCTTCCGGATGATGCGCCGGCCTCGGTTGATGCCATTGTGTTGCGCGGGTTCAAAGCTGCGCATGTGTTATGTACACGTCTCCTACATTGTAAGAGCCGGACTGCCGCATCGCTGCGTAGTGCGGGAAACAAAAACAAGGGGCACCAATAGTTGGGGAACTTGCTCCCGCCGGCACAACCCGACCATGTGTTGCGGCAACTGGTTGAAAATCCATGCCCTAGACCACCAGAATTGTTGACATGGATATCATCACTGGCATAGAGCACCGGGGATGTTACCAATACATCACGCCTAGACACCAGGTACATGACTGTTAGTTCACAATGGTTCCTCAGAACCAGGAATGCTGCCATTATACCTTCCCTAAGAAAGAGGCTCCAAGAATCCTGAGGCTCATGACCTCCACCAAACCTAGACCGCAGACAGAGCTGTCAGGTAAAGCTTATAAAGTCATAGACCGAGGAGAGCTGATACCATTACTACCCCAGACTGCCAGGAACACTTAGCAGCACCCACTTCCCTAGGCCACAGGAACACGGATCACTGATTCTTTATTGCCCTGGGTCCACCAGGACCACTGGATCACTGAAGCTTTTAACTCGTCCTAGGCCACCAGGACCACTGACACTGATATCTTTACTGCCCTAGGCCACCAGGACCACTGACACTGATATCTTTACTGTCCTAGACCACCAGGAACACTGATACTGATATCTTTACTGTCCTAGACCATCATGAATTCTGACAGTAATAGTTTCAGCACTCCTGTTGTCCAGGGCACTGATGCTAATAAATCTGGTACTATAGACCACCAGGACCTCCATGACCATCATGAATACCGGCACTAATGCCATCGCAGCTCTTGACTGCCAGGGATGGTGACACGAATACAATCATTACTGGGGCATTTACCAAAATGATCATCCCCTTCACTGCCCTAGACTACTGGGTGTGCTGACTGTGAACCCCTTCTACCATATTACTCGAAATATGCGTATCTTACATCACAAAGCACGCTGACACTAATACCTAAACTAGACCACTACAAATTTTGGCAGTGAACCCATCACTACCAAGGAAATTGGTGTTAACCCTTTGATGTTGCTATACTACAGAAATATTGGAGAACTGTTTTTGTACAAAGCCAAAGCCCCCAAGTACCTCCCCCATCACTTTTTTAATTGAGCTATTATTTGTAAAAAGATATTAGTATCCGCTTAAGGGTAATGTGTAAGACACTGTACAACCCTGTTATGTATTATTTGGTGGTATTACTGTACACTGTGTGTTATAGAGCATATGGGAGGGTAGAATCATGGAAGTCCTAGATGGATTGGCCCCAGGGCAATGTATCTTTTGTTAAACCTAGTTTTGTGTTTACAAGTCATTGGTGATGGTGGGAAGCTCTGGGAGACTATGAGGTGAGGATTACATTGTACACCGGGGCCGCCTTCTGCTGACTTCCAGAAGCTGGCGGTAATATATTCCATTTTTGTCGGCGGCCGTCAGGGCTGTTTTGGATGCTAATCCTACAATCTGCTCACTGGCTGTGTATAAATATTTATGGGCAGCTTTATATTTGACTGTTTAATAAAAACCTTCTTTTTCCCGGCTGTAATTTATTTTTCTATTAAGGGGTTACAAAATAATCTTCTCCCGGGGCCCCATACAAGTCTGGATAGTTTACAACTTTTCTCATTAGTAATTACTTTGCGCCGTCAGTCTCACGGAGGGGTTGACACGACTTTGCAGAGTTGCTCCGTGGGATATTTGCTCCTTCTTACTTCAAGAGACGCAACTTGTGAAAACTTTTTGTGGTATTGATTAAGTTTTGGGTCTGGTGGGCCAGAGTCAAGACACAAAGGGGCTCCAGACCAACACTCAAAATTACCCCCAACCTGGTTGTGATCACACTCCCATAGAGAATACATAAGAGTACAATACAGGCGGTCCCCTACTTAAGGACACCCGACTTACAGACAACCCATAGTTACAGACAGACCACTCTGACCTCTGGTGAAGCTTTCTGAATGCTTTACTATAGTCCCAGATGGCAATAATCAGCTGTAAGGTGTCTGTAATGAAGTTTTATTGATAATCCTTAGTCCCATTACAGCAAAAAATGTTTAAACTCCAATTATCACTGGGGCCAATGATAAAATGATAAAATATACTGTTTCGACTTACATACAAATTCAACTTAAGAACAAACCTCCAGACCCTATCTTGTATGTAACCCGGGGACTGCCTGTACTTTATTTGGAGGAACTTCTTGAGCATTGGTCTTGACTTCATCTGGAAACCATCATGTAGGTTTGCATTGTCTTTGAGGAAGAAGGTCCAGTGATCTCTACCCTTTCCTATGAGGACTACAGGAGTTGACTTGATCTTTGATCTTTGAATACGGAGCCCTTTCTTATAATGGCTCAATCTTTACTTTATTTTAGAAAGGGCAAAGGTCGATTAAGACTTTTGTGGGCCCTAGGTTACATCAATAGTTTGGACCCTCACTAAATGGAGGAAAGGAATACAGTTCGGTGCTGCAGTTATGGACCTTTGGTGATCCTTTCAAAGGTCCTGGACGTTGGCTATATACATGTCAGGAGTACTGGATGATAGGTCCTTATTATATCAATATATGAAACTTGGTGGTTGTTTTAAGTGGCTAAGGGCCCCAGGCGGCTGCCAAAACCGCCCATATTATAATCCTTTATTGGGAGAGAGAACGAAACCAGCTGAGGTGCCAGAAACCTCTTTTGCTATTGAAACGATAGACCAACAACGTCATTAAAGGTTCCCTTCTCTGTCCTTTGGGCCCCTGATAATATCCTAATGAGCCATTGAGTAATTGTAATGTTTCACATCATGTGAATGGGAGTGGAGGCCGGTGGAGACAAATCTGAAATCTAAGGAGACTCATTGGACCATAATCTAAGAAAAAAAACCTCTTTAAAGGGGTATTCCCACAAAAATAAGATTGTTAAATATACTCAGGATAACAAAATAAAACATTCTCTAAATCTGTTATTAACAAAAATACAGCATCTCACAGATATATGTCCAACCTGTCTCTGTCAGTCCTGGTGTACACAATTTAGTTTGCCCCCGCATCCAACCATAAAACTTCTGACTCTAGATGGACAGGTTCTTCTCATGAATAGCTTCTTCTGTCTGCACACTGCAGTGCTCTCTGCCTTCTGCCCTTATCTCCTGTCCTTACCTCCTGCATTACAAGACCAGCTCAGACACAGGCACTTCCTGCCAGGAAGCAGTGTGCAGAGTTTACTCTACAAGCAACAGATAGGTGTGTGTTATAGCTGAGATGTAGCAGAGATGACAATGTGTCATTGTGTGTTATATCCATCTCGTGGATCTCATCATCTCTAATCTGTCTCATCTCTCTTTTTCTATGTGTCAGATACTAGTAAATGTTCAGAAGCTAAATAAAGTGTAGATAAACCTGTACCCTGATAATCTAAGCACATTCTCAGCAAACATCATCACTGAGATATATTAGCTAAAACAGAAATAAAACATAGTAAAACTGTAATGTAAGGGGGCTAAATATATAGGGGGATCTTTATTGTGTAAACATCACTAGGGGATTCAAATTTGAGAACTTTCTTTTATGGGCAAACCCCTTTAAGGGATGGCGTTCCTGTGCTTGTTGTCAGCTTTACAATTCATGCAGCATTGATCTCCCTGCTCCCACATTCCGATCTCTCACTGAGAGGAGAATGAGAAACACTGTATATTAATGACACATGAAAATGTAGAGATTCGAGTACAAGGAGGAGACGCATCACATCAGGCTGAGGACATGTTTAAGGAGGATTTTAAAGGATCAGGACAAAATGGAAACATTGCAGAACCTGCAGAAGATGTTGTATTACTGCATATCTCCCAGAGAGGCCACGGATGCCACAAGGAATTATCTAACACTTTCTTCTCATCCTCAAGTTTCTGTAATTTTTTTTGTTATGTATTTAAACTACTCCCCCTACTCACTGCCCCCTACAAGAGACTTACTATTGTAGTACTGCCCCCTATGTACAAGAGTCTTACTACTATAGTACTGCCCCCTATGTATAAGAATATAACTACTACAATACTGCCCCCTGTAATACTGCCCCATATGTACAAGAATATAACTACTATAATACTGCCCCCTATGTACAGGAATATAACTACTATAATACTGCCCCTATGTATAAGAATATAACTACTATAATACTGCCCCTATGTATAAGAATATAACTACTATAATACTGCCCTCTATGTTCCATAATATATGACATGTGGGCATGGATGGGGCATAGAGGGGCACAGCAGCTGCTTGAGGGGGCAGGCATTTTTAAGTTAAATTTTGCCAGGTCCTACCTTCGCCGTCTGCAAGATACATCAAGAATCCTAAACCTCTGGAGCGACAAGGGGGTGGGGTTCATGGCGGCAATCATGTGATAAGTGTCTCCAAGAATGTTTGTATTCACTTACAGTAAGATTGTGCATCCTGGGAGTAATGAACTGTATAACAACAAGCTTTACTTTCTGAGTACAGAGCTGGCAATAGTGATGGGGGACATAGACTGTGTTCTAGAGCAGATGGGACCCCTGGCCGAGTCCTGTAGAACAGAGCAGTAGTCAGATACTTGACCAGAGCATCATACCCCAGGCCTATCTACGTGATATATTTACCCTGGAAGGGAGGAAACCTAAATACACCTACTCCACTTCTGATTGGAACAGCAGAATAGACATGAGGTTTGCAGAAAGAATTAGAGTCATTGTATTTGGTGTATTGGGATGACAAACATAAAATTAAAAGATACAGCAGCTTCAGTACAGCTACGACGTGTCCCTCTTGAGAGAGATTATGAATAGAGATGAGCGAACACTAAAATGCTCGGGTACTCGTTATTCGAGACGAACTTTTCCCGATGCTCGAGTGCTCGTCTCGAATTGATGTTGTTAGGTGTTTGGTTGTATGAACCTAAACATATGAGTATTTCGTACATTTGTGTCTGTCCCCGTCTATTAAAGTCTGTATTCTTATTTATTGTCTGGTCTGGGGTATGTATTATTACTCATTGGGGTCTGAATTATTACTCATTATCTGGTCTGGGCTCTGAATTATTTAGTGATGTTGTTAGGTGTTTGGTTGTATGAACCTAAACATATGAGTATTTCGTACATTTGTGTCTGTCCCCGTCTATTAAAGTCTGTATTCTTATTTATTGTCTGGTCTGGGGTATGTATTATTACTCATTGGGGTCTGAATTATTACTCATTATCTGGTCTGGGCTCTGAATTATTTAGGGTCTGAATTATTACTCATTATCTGGTCTGGGCTCTGAATTATTTAGGGTTTGGTCTGGGAACAGTAATATAATTTATTGTCTGGTCTGGGGTCTAAATTATTTAGTGTTTGGTCTTAGATACGTATTATTATTTACTGTCTGGTCTGGGGTCTGTATTATTTAGTGTCTCATACATGGTCCCCTTATCAAACGAGCTGTGTCAGGCAGAATTTTGGGTTGTTTTCATGGCTTCCATGTTAACTTTGTCGCCACCCTGCTGTGTAATCCACAAAATATACTGGCAAACTTTTATCATGTACCGATATTATTTGAGCGCTTCTTGCTCACCTCCTTTGGTTCCTCTCTGCCACCCATTGGTTTGAAGCCTGAGTCCATTTAGGGTATGTCGCCATGACACTCTCTAGCCTGCTGCCGCTGCCTCTGCATGCCGTCCCCTATAGTGTCAGGGTCAATTATTGGATGTTTTAGATGCTATCTAGCTTCATTCTGTCACTCTGTCATGGCCATGCTGTTGCCCATAATTTTGGCATAATGGTGCGATTAGGCAGCCTCAGAGGCATCCATGCATGCTGCCCCTGCTGTTTCCTGTCCATTTCCGTGGTGTTTCCATCCTTTTCTGAGGTTCCCAGGTGTTTGGCCAAGCTTCCCTGTGCAGAGCCTTGGTCCCCTTGAAAAATGCTCGAGTCTCCCATTGACTTCAATGGGGTTCGTTATTCGAGACGAGCACTCGAGCATCGGGAAAAGTTCGTCTCGAATAACGAGTACCCGAGCATTTTAGTGTTCGCTCATCTCTAATGTGCATCTTTTTGCAAGAAAACTGAAGTGGAGGAAATTCTACAAATGTAATGACCGGAAGAGATGCATTGAACTAGGGGTGAATGAATCTGATTTGGGGGACTTTGATACCATGATGGATCTACTCGGAGAATCCGAGAGAGAACCAGGCCTAGGCCCATTTACTTCCCTCAAAGAGAGAAGCCTCAAATATCCAGCTGTGGAATCCACGCATATTGATGTATTTGTGGATCTTGTTACGGAAGAATTGAAAAATCTTGAAGGTGACATACATAACCCTTTTAATAACCTCAGCTCCGAGGAAAGAATGGCCCTGTTGAACCTAGAAAGGAAAGACAGGATCATTATAAAACCCTCGGATAAGGGGGGTAACATAGTCCTACTGGAAAGGGCGGACTATGTTAATATGTGTGAAAATATTCTTCACGATAATGAGGGATATCATAGTATCATAGTATCATAGTATATAAGGCTGGAAGGAGACGCAAGTCCATCAAGTCCAACCTTCAAGAATTAAATAAATGTTTTATCCCCATAACCCGTGATATTTTTTCTCTCCAGAAAGGCATCCAGGCCTCTCTTGAACATGTACATAGAGTCCGCCATAACAACCTCCTGCGGCAGAGAGTTCCACAGTCTCACTGCTCTTACAGTAAAGAACCTTTGTCTATGGTGATGGTAAAATCGCCTCTCCTCTAGGCGTAGAGGATGCCCCCTTGTCCTGGTCACAGGCCGAGGTATAAAAAGATCTTTGGAGAGATCCTTGTACTGTCCGTTCAGGTATTTGTACATTGTAATGAGGTCTCCCCTCAGTCGTCTTTTTTCTAAACTGAATAATCCCAAATTTTGTAATCTGTCAGTGTATTGTAATCCCCCCATTCCCCTAATAATCCTGGTTGCTCTCCTCTGCACCCGTTCCAGCTCTACTATATCCTTTTTATACACTGGTGCCCAAAACTGTACACAATATTCCATGTGTGGTCTGACCAGGGATTTGTATAAGGGCAAAACTATGTCTTTATCATGAGAATCTATTCCTCTCTTGATACATCCCATTATTTTATTTGCTTTAGCAGCAGCCGTCTGGCTCTGGTCACTAAAATTAAGTTTACCATCCACCAATACCCCCAAGTCCTTTTCAGCCTCAGTTTTACTAAGTAATTGACCGTTTAGAACATAATTATACTTTTTGTTTCCATGGCCCAAGTGCATAACTTTACATTTATCTACATTAAACCTCATCAACCATTTCTCTGCCCATCCCTCAAGCTTCCACAAATCCCTCTGTAATGCTAAACTATCGACCTCAGTATTTATTACTTTACACAGCTTAGTATCATCTGCAAATATTGAAACTTGACTGTGTAAACCCACTACAAGGTCATTAATAAAAATATTAAAAAGAAGTGGCCCCAATACTGACCCCTGTGGCACTCCACTGGTAACATCAACCCAATCGGAGAATGTGCCATTAATGACCACCCTCTGTTTTCTATCCCTAAGCCAATTACTTACCCAGATACACAGATTTTCTCCTATTCCCAGCAGTCTCATTTTATATACCAACCTTTTATGTGGCACGGTGTCAAATGCCTTTGAAAAGTCCAGATATACAATATCCACGGCGTCCCCCAGATCCAGTCTTGAACTTACCTCCTCGTAGAAACCAATCAGATTAGTCTGACAGGACCGATCTCTCATAAACCCATGCTGACGCTGGGTTATAAGGTTGTGCACAGTGAGATACTCCAGGATAGCATCTCTAATAAACCCCTCAAATATTTTCCCCACCACAGCAGTTAGACTTACGGGTCTGTAGTTTCCAGGATCGCTATTTGATCCTTTTTTGTATATTGGTACCACATTTGCTATGTGCCATTCCTGTGGAACATAACCAGTCCTCAGTGAATCTTCAAATATTAAAAATAACGGTCTGTCTATCACCGTACATAATTCATGCAGAACCCGGGGGTGTATGCCATCTTGCCCAGGTGATTTATCTATCTTAGTGGTTGCGAGGCGGCGCCGTACCTCTTCCTGGGTTAAACTGTTGACATTATAAAAAGAATTTACATTAATCCTCATTGTGTCTTCCACCAGGGGATTTTCCTGGGTAAAGACAGTTGAGAAGGCGACATTCAGTAGATTGGCCCTTTCCTCATCTCCTTCCACCATGACCCCCATGTTATTTCTAAGGGGACCCACACTCTCTGTTTTTAGTTTCTTATCATTTATATACTTGAAAAATAATTTGGGATTATTTTTGCTCTCCCTGGCAATATTTCGCTCAGTCTCTATTTTTGCGGCCTTTATCTGCTTTTTACAGGATTTATTTTTCTCTCTATAATCCTGTAATGCCTCATCGCTACCTTCACGTTTTAGCACCTTAAACGCTTTATCTTTCTCGCTTATTGCTTTCCTTACAAGACTAGCTAGCCACATAGGGTTTTTCTTGTTCCTTTTATGCTTTTTCCCATAAGGTATGTGTTTCTCACAGGACTTTTTCAGAATATATGAGAAAAAGTCCCATTTTTGGGGGGGGGCTTTTGTCTTTGAGAGCATTATCCCAGTCTATGCCTTTAAGGTCTTCCCTTAGTTGATGAAAATTTGCCCTCCTGAAGTTTAGAGTGTTGGTTGCCCCTTCACTAACGCTCTTAGTAAAGCGTAATACAAAATCAATGATATTATGATCACTATTCCCCAGGTTCCCCCCAACCTGTAGTTTTGATATCCTATCAGGTCTGTTGGTAAGGATAAGGTCCAGCAGTGCCCCCCCTCTTGTTGGCTCCAGGACTAGCTGCGACAGGTAATTGTCTTTTGTTGTTGACAAGAACCTGCTACCTTTGAAGGACCTGCAGGTTTCTGCCCCCCAGTCAATATCTGGGTAACCGTTTAGAACATAATTATACTTTTTGTTTCCATGGCCCAAGTGCATAACTTTACATTTATCTACATTAAACCTCATCAACCATTTCTCTGCCCATCCCTCAAGCTTCCACAAATCCCTCTGTAATGCTAAACTATCGACCTCAGTATTTATTACTTTACACAGCTTAGTATCATCTGCAAATATTGAAACTTGACTGTGTAAACCCACTACAAGGTCATTAATAAAAATATTAAAAAGAAGTGGCCCCAATACTGACCCCTGTGGCACTCCACTGGTAACATCAACCCAATCTGAGAATGTGCCATTAATGACCACCCTCTGTTTTCTATCACTAAGCCAATTACTTACCCAAGTACATATAATATAATGGCCACAGCGTTTTGCCTTGCTGGATGTTTCCAGTGGATATTTGATAAGTGCTCACACTTATACTGTTTCTGGAAACTGATGCAGGTTAAGGGTCACAATCTACGCCCCTCTTGAGCCTGTGTTCCTGCGAAACATTCCATGATTTATTTTACCAAATTCTTCCATTTCCTTATACTGGGATCCCACCACACACGTAAGAGACAGATTAGGGACTGCGTGAGTCGAGGATAACAGGGTATATTTAGGGACCCCTCTCTGATAAGATTCAGCACAGAGATCTCACGGTGGTCCCTTATAATATCATTATCAATATTTACCCACTAACTTCTGTTTCTCGTCTGATTTATTGGGATTATGTGTAGTTATTATTATTATAGTTATGAACATTTGGTAATTCACTGTTTGTATTGAGCAGTACATATTTTGGTAGTGAATTTTTTGGTCGTTCTTCAATTGTTTGCACTGTTGTGCATCCTACATACCCAGATCATGTTGTATTATCAGTCCATAATAAAAGTTACATCTTAAAGGGAACCTGACACCAGGGACCAGATTTTCACTAAAGACAGGTTACAGCCCATTACAGCTGCAGTGCAAATATGTCTTACTGCCTTCTCTAAGCATTTGCATTACAACATAATTGTGTTATAACTTCACTAGAACCCTGACAGAATCCTCTGTGTAGTCCCAGGGGTTGGACTTTAGTTTGATTGCATTTAAAAAACAACACGTGACCAGTCTGTGCTGCAGACTGCTCAGCTCTTAGTCCCCACCTTTGTGCTCCTGTACAGCTCCTCATCCTGCTCCTTCACAGAGGTCACAGCCTGGTGAGCTGACATCACTGGGGGAGCCATCGCTGGAACGTGGACAGGTAAGTGAGGCTGCAGCTGGCATAATGGGGCGCACAGAGGCACACGGGTACACCCGTGACCCGTGACGTGGGTCGCAGGAGCACTCGTGAGATCAAGTTTTATTGGTATTCCCTATCCACAATCTGGGACCCTTACCTCAGACAATATTGAGGGTCCTTTTTTCACATAGGGATAGGGATGTCACTCCATTCAATATTGTGGGAGTGTCAGACTTAAGCTGGATTCACACACATGTATGGGGGACGTATGTATGGCCGATGTATATACGGCCGATATACGTCCCCCATACACTTCTATGGGCTGACGGCACCGTACCGCTCCATAGCCCGGGAAAAGATAGGACATGTTCTATCTTTTCCCGTATTACGGCGCCGTGGCCCATCTGTTCCAATGGTGCGCTCACCTCCTCCTCCTCTCCCCGCGCACTGCCGTGTGCCGGCCGTGCTACGGTGCGGCGGGCAACGGCAGTCTGCATGTAGCCTTACAGTTATTCCATGGATGGTAAGAGGACCGGCAAATTCATACTGGGACCCCCCATTATTGTGATTGGTGGGGGTTCCGGTGCTCAGACCCTTGTTATATGTAAACGTCATTCTATCCTCCTTCCAGTAGGTGTCAGTGTTATGATAGTAGAATAGTGGCATGGCATTGGTTTGCACATAGATTCAGTACATTCATTACTTTTACCTATGGATATGTCTAGGGTGACCAGAGTAGATACAATTCAGTAGAAGCAGACACACATTAATAAGTAGTGAATGGGTCCTGACTACTATTTACCATATGAATACTGTTTTCCATGATTACTTGTCTCGGGGTCTTCAGTCACTGTTATTCATAGTCTCGTTTTGGTCCATGTTCCGCCCAGTGCCAGTCTGTGATTTTTATCATCATTATTGAAGCAGCGTTCTGCTTCTTCTGTGTTGTCATCATTAACTCTAAGATATCTGTCATAACAAACCGTAACGTGTGACAAAGAAAAACTCACACAGATAATTACAACGTCCGACTGACATCTCATAATATAGAAGTATCAGCGTTTTATATCAATCATAGTTGTAAATCCGTAGGGCAGTTTTATAGAATTATATTATAGCTGTTCTATATATATTATAGTAAAAATATAGTACAGTTTTATCTCTTGTACATAGGGGGCACAGTAGTATTAGTAGTTTTATTATTGTATATAGAGGGCAAGTTATTATATATAGTTATATTCTTGTACTAGGGGCAGTATTATAGATTATATTCTTGTAATAGGGGGCCATTATTATAGTAGTTATCATTCTGTGACATAGGGGGATATATGTAGTTAATTCCTGTAATACCTAGGGGGCAGTATTTAGTAGTTATAGTCTCTACATAGGGGGCAGTTATAGTATTTATTCTTTGTTAAAGTTATATAGTTATCGTACATAGGGGGCAGTATTATAGTAGTATATTTTCCTGTACATATGGGACAGTATAGTAGTTATATTCTTGTACATAGGGCGGGGCCGTTTATAGTGTTTATTCTTGTACATAGGCAAGTATTATAGTAGTTTATATCGTGAACATAGGGTGGGTCATATTATAGTAGTTATATTACGTGTACATGGGCAGTATTATGAAGTCATAATTCTTGGTATAGGTTTTTATTTTATTTTGTACATGGGAGTATAAAATATCATTTCAAATGGGGGCAGAGTTATAGTAGTTATATTCTTGTAGCATAGGGGGCAGTATTGATAGTAGTTATATTCTTGTACATAGGGGGCAGTATTATAGTAGTTATATTCTTGTACATAGGGGGAGTATTATAGTAGTTATATTCTTGTACATAGGGGGAAGTATTATAGTAGTTATATTTTTGTACATAGGGGGCAGTATTATAGTAGTTATATTCTTGTACATAGGGGGCAGTATTATAGTAGTTATATTCTTGTACATAGGGGGCAGTATTATATTTGTGTGCATAGTACTATAGTATATTTATATAGTTTTTTAGTTCTCCCATTATCGGGTTGGTAAATAAGGCTGATACTATCATTGTACTCTTTGATGGTCTTGGTAAATTATCAGAATGTCCAGGTCTATCTATGTAATATCCTATAACTGAGCAATACTTCTTCCTGCTGACACTTGATTTCGGGTAATGGAGCCTTAGTTCGATGTTCTGATGATAGAATATGTGATCTCTTTCTCTGGTGTATAATATGAGCAAATCCCTAATCAATAAAACAGACATTTGCCTTTAGTGTCTTGAGTTCAGATGAGAACATCTTGGATATCACTGTAAATAACGGGATGTACTCAGATAAATTTGACAAATACATTTTAAATCCCACTAGTCAAGGGAATGAAGGAGGAGGGGTTCTATTAAAAATAGGGTGGAAAGTAGAAGGAGCAACTAGAGACCCTGGGGGCGGTTTATTGTGTTTCGGCGTACGATAGCCACACTGAGCATCCGGTGCAGCTGGATACATCAAGAGACCCCGGCCTCAGCCAGAAGGTCCCCCAAAGGTTCTTAAAAACCGTAGATTGAAAGCAGCAGAAGGGACGCATCCTCCATTCCCCAAGAAGTTGATTCTAGTACCAGATGTAGGAAGTGATTCCACACCTGTAGGGGCTATAATATTCATAAGGCTTAATCTGCCTTTGGGTTAAACATATATTTGTATCCTTAATTTTAATGACCTTTCCAATAAATCTTGGCACTAGTAATGCATCGATAGGACATGAGATGTCACAGTTTCCATATTCTACTAGTAGGAAGATATCCACCAGCAGTAGTCGCACTCCTTATCCCCAGGAGCCCCCTCCCTGTGTGATTTCCATCATAGAGAAGCTTTGTTTGCTTATAACCCCCCGGTAAAAGGGATGAAAATGTGTTGAGAAATTGGACATTACATAAAGCGTCAGCCGCGTCTAAATCCATTTTATTTTATCACTTTCCACTGAGACAGAAATGAAATTCCAGATTCTAAAATGGAAAGTTCTTCTCTTTCAATTGTCACCATAACATTGCGGCGGAATGAACTCCCTGATATCATATTTTGATAATCATTCTATTTCCTCCTGTGACCGGCCGAAGGATCTGCTCCTGTTTAAATCCATTTTTTTTTCTCACTTTTTCTTGAAATTATCTGATACGTTTTTGCAGTTTATTCTCTTGCGGCGGAGGCCAGTCACGTTGTGTACAGTAGGAGCGATGCTCCGAGGTCAGGACATTGCACAGACATAGGGTTTATATACATTGCATCTATTTCTTGCTAAGCTGTGTGCCAGTATTCACTGTATCTAGGATTCTCTTCATCGGGACGATTGTTGATGTATAGAACGCAACTCGCTCTGTAATGACGTCCTTGTAGAGAGGCAAAACTTGAATTCATTGGGGCTTATTCACTAAGGGTTGCGGATCGCATTTTCGTTGGTTTGTTCGCTGTTTTCGGGATTTGCGCAGCTTTAACAGTGGTTTGCGTTGGGATTGTGCAGCATGTGATCATTTTTTGTCGCAGCGGCTCTGGCTTTCATGCGATAGAAACAGAGAGGCACGCCCCCCTGATTTCTATGTATGTAAATGATAGAAATCCAGAGCGTACCACCACCGTGTCTGCACACAGCAATCCGAGGGAGGTACATGCAATGCATGATGGGGCTTGTAGGAAACTACCACTAAATGTGAATCCTCTGTCTCTGTCTGTTTTCTGTTATATTTGGCTCTACACAGTGAGACATGAAATATTTGAGTATGTGCATCTGCACGGTACTAGTCAGTGGTAACCTTACTATCACCCTCTTTAGCATTTTAGGGAGAATCTAGGAGTAAAGGCTGTCCTGGTACAACCTCTTTACAATAATATAGACACGGATGGTACTGCTTCTGTCTCTATCTCTTTGTACATGATCAGAGGAAAACAGAGTCAAAATCAATAGATTTCCATAAATTATTATTTATTGTGACATTTGCATAAGCCCGCCCCTTTACAAGATTCTTCCATAAAAATTTGAATAATAGGGATTATAACGATCTCCATTGGCCCGAAGTAGGAAGTGTGGAGGAAGTAGTCACACCCCACTACTGGAGGATATAGCCACACTGTGGATAGTCTCACATTTTGGGTCAGGAGGCAGCTGGATTCTGAAATAAAATGTGGTGCAATTTAGTTTGTTATAAACTGTTTTAGCTTATGTGACAAGTAGGTGTGACTGAGTGGGGGAGAGTGGTGTGGCTTAAAGGGGATGAAATTTACTACATTTTTCCAAAATTTTTCCATAAAATTTTAGCCCTTAAAGGGGTTGTCCGAGAGTAATGAAAAAACAACTAAAGGTGGCCGGGAGAGGGCTGCTTAAAAAAAGTAAAGATCTACTTCCCTTCCGGTGCCTCCGTTGTTCTGCGCTGCGGTCGCTCCGGGCGCCATGTAAACAAACATGGCCGCCGGAGCAGCGCAGGACTCAGCTCACGCCTACCTGTACCTATTCACAGCACTGTGTATGCGGGCCGGATGGTTGTCGGGTTTGGCCAGAAGCTGAGTCCTGCATCGGAGGACGCTGGAAGGTAAGTAGATCTTTATTTTTTTTATGCAGCCCCCTCCGGCCACCTTTATTTTATTTTTTTTATTATTACTCTCGGACAACCCCTTTAATGAACCAACTAACAGGTTGAAGGTCAAAGTCTCAAGTGTTTTTTTTAACTACCCCTTAGATGCTTTGGGTGCACATGTTGGTACTTTTAAATGTTTGTATCTTTCTGCAGTCTGAATTTAATTGGTTACTTATAGTCTAAAAACGAAAAAAAATTATAAAAATGTGAGAAACCAGGTGTATTTACTTAGTGTAGCACGTGTCACCTGACTGCCCGCACAGGGTGCTCTCATCTCAGGAGAGTTCCCCTTTTATTATGCAGGGATCAGACATCTGTTGTTGGCGCCACGTCCATGAATTTATGTATAATTTCGGCCGCTCTGTCACTCACTTCATGCATTGAGAGGCCAATCTCCTCCATCCTCCCGCCTGACAGAGGCGCGGAGCAGATTTAGATGGAATGCATTCGGAATCTTCTCTCCCCTTTAAAATTAGCATCCTGACATTTTGTGCTGACAGATTCTTAATGACAAATGTAAATCTCGCCGAATAAATCCCCATCTGCGGCCGTACATCCAAATATATCGTTCATCGATTATTAATAATCCCATAGCCCAGATATTAACATCCGCGGAGCCGGCCCAATGCAAATGTCAGCTGGGAAGATTTCTGCTAATGGACTGTGTGACCGTGCTGAAGTCTTAAAGGGGAATTCCACCGGACACTTTCTCCTGTTCTTGAGTTTGGTTTGGTATTGCAGCCTCAGTCCAATTGAAAAGAGCTGTAGTAATATACACAGACGGCGATTAGGGGTGGTGCTATTTTTTAAAATTTGCATATAATCACTTTAAGAAGATCAATTAATTCCTTACTGGAACAGAGAACAGCACATGGATGTTCCTCGCAGTCCCAAAGACAGTGTAGGAGTTGCAGTGCACATGCTCCCCAGAGAACTGAGACCCCCTCATGATGGATGAGGATGAGAAGTCTGATATCGTCTAATTAGCAGCTAATTTCCTATCCTAGGAATATGGGGTAACATTAAAACTTAAGACATCCTCCTTTAACAAGCATCAATACCTGTTCAGTTTAAGGGGAACAAAATGTGGGGACCACCCATCCCTGGACTGTACTGACAAAAGTTAAAACCCAGAAGGTTTTCTGCACCAACAAAGGAAGAATGTCTGCAAGTTGTCCTGATTATAAATCTCCTACCGTTTTGTGTGTAGAGTTCCTGTGCAAAGCTATGTGTCTCCATGGTTACAGACTACAATCAAAATCTCTGTAGTCTGACCCAGAAAACATGTGCTATTTTCTTTGGTCGTCTTGAGTGATTTGACACAAGGCTGTAGAAAAACAGAGAAGAGGCAATGGGCTCCCTTAAAATTAGTAGTAATGACCTAAAAAGTAGTAATGACCTTTAATTTACTTAAAGCACATCTACCTCCAGGATAAGGATTGAAAACAAAGCACACTGACATACTTTTAGCTTTTTAAATGATACAAATGAGGGGCTGCAGGCTCTATCTGTGTTAGGCTACATTCACAAGAACGTATGGGGGACGTATATATATGGCGTATTTACATCCCCCGTACACTTCTATGGCCTCACGGCGCCGTACGGGAGCGGTACAGTGCAGCAAACATGCGGCACCGTACCGTTCCGTAGCCCTTAGAAAGATAGGACATTTCTATGGAATACGGCGCCATGGGGTGTGTATTTTTATGGAGAGGGCGGGGTGAGTAGCTCTTCTCCCCGGCGCTGATGTATGCCCACCGTGCTACGGTATGGCGGCCATACATCGTGTGAATGTAGCCTTAGTGTAATAGAGACTGGAGCCCACAGGGCTCATTTGGTTAATTTTAAAAGCATTTCTTTTTAAAGACATAAGAAATTTAAAGAAGAGCAGATCCTGCCAGAGGGGGGCGCACACCAGTATGTCAGTGTGCTTGGTTTACAATCCTTCATCCTGATGGTAGATATCCTTAAAGTGTTCAGAAGGTGTGTTTTGTAATGCTGCAATACAACCAGCACATTACATGAAACTTCTCTGTAAAGTACCCCAATAAAAAAATCTACAGCTTCAATGCACAACAAAGCATCTCCATGGTTACAGACTACAAGCAATCTCTGCATAGTCTGGCCTTAAAAGCATGTTTTACTACCTCTACTCCTTGCTAATTGATAATCAAACATGAGAAAAGGGGGCCGAAGGGAACTGGGACCCCTTTTTAATTTGAAGTGTCACTTTCCTTTTAAATGGCAATCATGAATTTACCAAGCGAAAATTGCCCAGTGTTTCGCAGAAAGCGAGAGACTCAAGGTATTAATTAGCGAACAAGAAGGAGAATTAACGCTGCGGCAATAGATAAACCTATACAGGCAGTCCCCAGGTTACATACAAGATAGGGTCTGGAGGTTTGTTCTTAAGTTGAATTTGTATGTAAGTCGAAACTGTATATTTTGTATTGAACATGGGGACTCCGTATAGGTTTATCGATTGCGACAGCGTAATTTCCTTCTTGTTCGCTAATTAAACCTATGAGTCTCTCGCGTTCTGCGAAAACTCGGCAATATTCGCTTGCTTGGTAAATTAGGATTGCCATTTAAAAGGAAAGTGACACTATCAAATAAAAAGGGGTACCATGTTTCCCTTCGCTACACTTTTTCTCGTCTTTTGATTATGCCAATACTTTAGTCAAGAGAACGTAGGTACAAACATGCTTTAGGCCAGACTATGCAGAGATGCTATGTAGTCGGTAACTCATGGAGATGCTTTGTTGTGCATGAAGCTGTAGATCTTTATTTTGGTATGTTAAGAAACATGATGGGCTGGTGTGTTGCAGCACTTAAAAAAGCACCTTCTATCACTTTAAGAACTATATACCTCCAGATTGAAGGAATATTGTAAACAAGCACACATGTACAACTTGGTGTGTGCCCCTCGGCAGGAGGATCCTCCATCTCTTCTTTCATTTTCTAGGTATAACCCCTCTTCCCGACATTTGAGTAATAGTACTGCATCGCGGGAGGTGCGTTCCCGGACAAAATGCAGTAGTAGAGTACTATTAAGTCAAAGATTCTGGCCCCGGCGCCTGAAACGGAGACGGGGACCAGAGTGCGGCGTGTCGGCTATATATGTTATAGTGACACCCGCATCTAACACCCCGCGACGGGATTTATCCGATCGCGTGTTGTTTGGTTTTGGGTTAACCCCTAAACACGCCGCGGTAGCGGCTGACCGCGGTGTATAGGTGTGTAGAGGCATTTAAAGTTATTGAAAGTGGTGAAATCGGACCCACCCCGCGGCGGGCTTACAGGGGGGTGTCGACCTCGATCGCAGCCCACGGGACTGCCGGTGCCCGGGTCTGCGCGATCCTCCTCTCCGGGTGTGCCGGGTCCCTGGCCCTCCTGGCAGGGACCCGGCTGTAAGACACTGGGAAGTGGCAGCATGTCAGTGTCTTACATTACACGTGAATAATATGTATTGCACTGTGTAACCTGTAAAATAGCTTGAACAAGTGATCAGAAGTATAACTTGTTCAAAAGCTAAGATGTCAGTTAAAATGAAAAAAAGTAAAAATAAAATAATAAAGGTCTTTTACAGTAAAATAAATAATAAAAGAAAGTGAAAGTCCCCCAAACACCACATTTCCCCTTCAAAAGTAATTCAAGGATAAAAAACATAAATCACGAAAAAACCCCACTTATTTGGTATCGCCGCCGTCCGTAACATCTGCTACATAAAATCCTAATCATAATTGGACCCGCTCGGTGAAACGTGGTTTTAAAAAAGAAAAACCAAAAACTTGCCAAAAAATTAAAACTTTTTATCAAATATTGCTTTACAAAAAATGTTCTAAAAAGTGATCCGAAAAAAAAGTTTGAAAGCACCAAAATGATACCAATAAAAAAGAGAACTTGTTTCACGCAAACAAATAAGCTTACCACCAGCTCCGTTAAACCAAAAAAAATACCTATCATTATGCATGCTTAAAAATGGCCAATACTCAAACAAATCATTTTTCCTATCTAGTTTTATCATAAAACTTGGACAAATAAAAATAAAAAATATATAAATGAGGTATCACCGTATCGTAGTGATCGTTAGAATGAAAGATAAGATATTATTGTTATGCACTACAGGAACAAACCCCCAAAAAAATGCTAAAAATTACCAAAACAAGAATTGATTATTCTTTTTTCCTCCACGTTAAAAAGTTAATAAATTTCTTCAATAAGAAAAAACCACTAAAAAATTTAAGTTTTTTTTTACAGTGAATCTCGTCTCGCCAAAAATAAGCCTTATTTGTCTAAATTGCTAAAAAATAAATAAAGATTGTAGTAGCCTATTCCCAACGAGGTTGTTATAGAACGATTTGGGCAGGTAGTGACTTTCCAACACCGGTCAGCGGTAAGGCTGCGGCTGTTTCACTGATCGGGGTAAGACGGTGGTTGTTCCTGACGCCATCCATCCTGCCCATGGACCAGAAGGGGTTACGTCCCCCCCCAACACAACCCCAGTTTTAGTACGCTGCTACTGGCTAATCATTCAGTAAGAGACGATGATAGAGCGAATTTACTTATGACGTCAGTAATCCGGTCACCATGTCTATAGACACGGTTGAGAGGTTTTTTGTGCGTGGTGGCGGCTGTTCCTGACAGCCCACCAATTTTGCCTTGCGGTCCAGAGGGGGTTTTGGTGCCCCCCTCTGTCATGTTTGCGCTATTGCTGGTCGGATTTGGTCAGCCAAAAAAAGCAGCAATATTCGTTCACAATGGGCATCGCTAGAGGTGAAATAAGCAGCAACATGGCCGATAATTTCCTACTAAAACAAAGATTTGGTACAAAAGCGCTGGCCGTGCAATTGTACAGATTATGCGTACACCTCTTACGAGCTGTTACAATGTGCATTGTCCTGCTGTAGCATTTCTCCGTTTTCAAGAGGAAAGATATTAGGAAACTAAATACTGGGACAAGAAGGACGGGGGCCCAGTACCTCGGTTTAGATTGTCTCTTGGGTTTGACCAGGAAGCAATTTTCCCGGGGAATTTTCGGAATGCTGCTAAGGGTAGGACTCAATAAAGGTCTGTTCCAAAAAGAGGGAGGTAGGAGGACACTACATACTTATAAGAGACCTGCGACAACTTCCGAGAGTGACAAAAAGTTTAGTTGGTCCCTGGATATTCTACCTCATTATACGAAACAAATTCACAATTCACGCCCAACATAGTGTGAAATTAATTTCGTAAAATGAAGACTGGTTCTAACAACTGTGTATGTCCGTTTGCTCCCTAGTAACCCCTCAATTATTTAAGGGGCGCCACATAACGGGAACTGAACTTTCCAGAAATAATGCAATTTCCATCTCGGACTCGTTGCCAATCATATTTGGAAACCACTATATGTCAAAATGCTCATTACACTAAACTACATACACCTACATATTACACCTGGCGTATTCCCCAAGGGGTGTACATTCAACATTTGGGTCACTTTTCGGGTTTTCCTATGTTTTGGTGACCATACGGGCTCTCAAAAATGTATCCGACACATGTGAAGGATTCTTACAAATTTGGCCTCTAAAAGACAAACATCACTCTTTTCCTTATACTGTGAGCCCATAAAGATTTATATGCACATGTTGGGTACCTTCTACATTCGGAGAAAAGGTTTACACCTTTTTTGGCGTTTATTTTAATATATTATCTCTTGTGGTTTACATAAATAAATTAGGGGTGAAGTGACACAATTTATATGAGAAAATTTTCACCTTTATTAATGATTCGGCCTAATTGGATCAATTCACTGTAGGGGCAAAAATACATATAATACACTTGCAAAATTCTCTAAGGGTGGGCATTCAAAGATTAGGGTCACTTTCGGGATTCTCTATCGGTTTTATACACTAGGGTCTACAAATGCATGTCAAACATCTCTGTCAAATTGGGCTTCTAAAAGGCCGCAAAACATTCACATTTCCCTTTTAATGTGCGACAATACAAACATTTTAATATACACATGTGGGGTACTTCTACACTCGAGGGAAAGAAGGTGTTTCCAATTTTGAGGGGTTATTACATTGTTTTCTCCCTTGTTGGCTATATAAAATTAGGAGTAAATGAACCTTTATAGAAAAGGTTCACCTTTTATCATTTTAAGTCCTAATAAATCAAAACCTTACGGAACCAAATACACATATTACACCTTGCTAAATTCTCTAAGGGGTTGTGTGCTTTTCAAAAATGGTGATACTTGTTGGGGTATACGCCTCTGGTTGGTACAACTAGGGCTCCTCAAGCTCCGGACACATGTAAAGGATGTCTGTCAAAATTGGCTTTCTAAAAGGCAACGCCCTCTTTCCTTCTGAGCTCACTGCGACCATACAAAATGTTATTTGCATGTGTGGGGCAATTTTATTTATACTTGGGAGAAATGATAGTACACTTTTTTGGGGTTGTTCATCTGTAATGCTTATGGGATACAAAAAATTAGCCGTAAAAAGGACTGTTTTGGGCAAATGTTCACATTTTCCTTTTAGGGACATAATGAAGCAACACCTTGTAGGGGAAAAAATACCCATATTAACCCTTGCTAAATTCTCCAAAGGTTGCACTTCCAAAATGGTGGAAACTTGTTGGGGTTCCCCTATGCTTTTGTAACCAATAGGGCCTTCCAAATGAATCATGACACATGTAATAGGATGATTGTCAATTCTGGCTTCTAAAAGGCCCAAAGCCCCACTTTCCTTCTGAGCCCTACCTGGGCCACCAACAAAACTTTATATGCAAAAGTGGTGCAGTTCTGTGCTTAGGGAGAAAATAGTTTTACACATTTTTATGGGGTTGTTCACTCTTTTACCCTTGTGGCTACAAAAATTTGGGGTAAAAGTGGACTTTTTGAGAAAAAATTTTCACCCATTTGTTCCTTTTGGGGCCCTAATTAATCAAAACCACCATTGGGGAAAATACAACCAAAATAATTACACGTTCTAAACTCTCCAAGGGGGTTTTGTACTTTCCAAAATTGGTGTTGTCTTCTGGTTGGGGCTTCCTCTGTTTTGGTACCACTATGGCCTCTCCAATGCATCCTGACACATGTAAATGTTTTCAGCCCATATTTGCCGACAAAAACGAAACAACGCTCTTTCCATTCCAAGTGCCCCCCTGTGCCCGTACAGCAGGGGGTCAGGGGGACTACCGTGACAAAGGGTATTGGAATACTCAGAGGAATTGCCTCAACCATTGTGTAAAATGCCAATTTTCATTTTTGAACCCATTGTGAAGTGCCAAATTTTAGTGTTTAAATGAATCTATCGTAAGATAAAAATTACATTTATCTAATTTCAATTTCATTATCTTCTAACGCTCATGGAAAACGCTCAAGGCGTTGTTAAAACAAAATTCCCAAGGTTGTTTTTGACTATTTTGAGGGGTTTGTTTGTTGTTTTGTAATTTGTTGTATTTGTGTAGTTTCTAAATGGTTTGGGTCATTTGTGGGGCGGTGGGTTTCTGTCATTTGTGAGCCTTTATAAAGTCACTTCTCTAAACTAAATTGACCATCCAAAAGTATAGGTTTGCATTTGTGAGGATTTTGCGTTTAAACATATGAAAACAATTTGCCCTCAAAGTGATAAGCCTCCTCACCTCCTCAAAAAAGGAAAAGATGTGTGAAAAAAGGAGGCCAAGGGAAAGCCGGACAGGAGGGAAAGGTGAGGGAGCAAGGGAGGGGAGGGCGCAGGACCAACGGGGCCAAAAAGGAGACAAGGGGGAAGGGGGAGAAAACAGAGGGGGGGGCAAAAGGGGGGCCAAAGGGCCGGAGATGAAAAAAGAGAAAGAGAGGGAGGAAAGGGCGCAACCAACATGATATACACCATGTGTCACGAAAAAAGCAATCTCAAAATAAACTGGATATGTTAAAGCGTTCCAACGTGATCCATTAATAGACACATGTCAGATTTTAAAAAAAGGGTCGTGTCAGGAAGGTGAAAAGTGGCTTTCAGCGTTAAGGGCGTTAAAACAAATGCTTTAAAAAAATATGCAAATGAGCCTGATGGGGCTCCAGTATCCATTAAAAAACACTAACCACCATAGAGCGGCAGGCCTCTCATTTGCATAATTTAAAAAGCTATAAAAGTACAGCAGATTCCATGCCAGAGGGGGCGCACACAGTATGTCAGTGTGCGTTTTCATCCCTTATTTGGAGGAGATGTGCTTTAAGTAAATTAAAGGTCATTACTACTTTTAGGTCATACTACTTAATTTTAAGGGAGCCTTTGCCTTTCTCTGTTTTTAAGCCTTGTGTCAAATCTCCAAGAAGACCAAGAAAATGCCACATGTTTTCTGGGTCAGACTACAGAGATTTGATTGCTAGTCTGTACACCATGGAGACACACATAGCTTCTACAAGGAACTCTACACACAAAACGGGTAGGGATTTATAATCAGGACACTTGCAGACATTCTTTCTTCTTGTTGGTGCAAGAAACCTTCTGGGTTTTAATCTTTTGTAGTACAGTCCAGGGATGGGTGGTCCCAACATTTGTTCCCCTTAAACTGAACAGGTTGATGTTGTTAAAGGAGGTTGTCTTAAGTTTTAATGTACCCATATTCATAGGATAGGAACTCTAGCTGCTAATTAGACATATCAGATTCATCATCCTCATCCATCATGAGGGGGTTCATTTCTCTGGGGAGCATGTGCACTGCACAACCTACACTAGTCTTTGGGACTGCGAGGAAACATCCATGTGCTTTCCTCTGTTCCAGTAAGGAATTATTAATTGATATCTATTTTTAAAGTGATTATTGAAATTTTTTAAAAATTAAGAACCAACACCTAAAGCCGTCTGTGTAATATTCACTCATCTTTCATATGGACTGCGGCTTATGCAATACCAAACCAAACTAAGACAGGAGAAAAGAAGTGTCCGGGTGGAATTCCCTTTAAGGACTTCAGCACGGTCACTCAGTCCATTAGCAGAAATCTTCCAGCGACATTGACATTGGGCCGGCTCTGCGGATGTTAATATCTGGGCTATGGGATTATTAATAATCGATGAACGAAGATTGGATGTACGGCCGCAGATGGGGATTAATTCGGCGAGATTTACATTTGTCATTAAGAATCTGTCAGCACCAAATGCAGGTGCTAATTTTAAAGGGGAGAGAAGATTCCGACATGATTCCACTCTAAATCTGCTCCGCGCCTCTGTCAGCGGGAGAGGATGGAGGAGATTGGCCTCCTCCAATGCATGAAGTGAGTGACAGAGCGGGACCGAAATTATACATAAATTCATGGACGTGGCGCCAACAACAGATGTCTGATCCCTGCATAATAAAAGGGGAACTCTCTAGAGAGAGACACCCTGTGCGCGTAGTCAGGTGACACGTCTACACTAAGTAAATACACCTGGTTTCTCACATTTTTATAAATTTTTTTTCTGTTTTTAGACTATAAGTAACCAATTAAATTCGCTGCAGAAAGATTACAAACATTTAAAAGTACCAACATGTGCACCCAAAGCATCTGAGGGTATTAAAAAAAAAACACTTGAGACTTTGACCTTCAACCTGTTAGTTGGTTCATTAAGGGGTGTCCGAGAGTAATAATAAAAAAAAAAAATAAAGGTGGCCGGGGGGCTGAAAAAAAAATAAGATCTACTTACTTCCAGCGTCCTCCGATGCAGGTACTCAGCTTCTGGCCAAAACCGACAACCATCTGGCCCATCCACAGTGCTGTGAATAGGTACAGGTAGGCGTGTGAGCTGAGTCCTGCGCTGCTCGGCGGCCATGTTGTTTACATGGCGCCCGGGCGACCGCAGCGCGAAACAAAACGGGCACCGGAAGCGGAAGTAGATCTTTACTTTTTTTAACGCGCCCTCTCCCGGCACCTTAGTTGTTTTTTCATTACTCTCGGACAAGCCTTGAGGGTAAAATTTATGGAAAAATTTTGGAAAAATGTAGAAATTTCATCCCCTTTAAGCCACACCCCTCTCCCCCACTCAGTCACCCCTACTTGTCACATAAGCTAAAACAGTTTATAACAAACTAAATTGCAGCACATTTTATTTCAGAATCCAGCTCCTCCTGACCCAAAATGTGAGACTATCCACAGATGTGGCTATATCCTCCATAGTGGGGTGTGGAACTACTTCCTCCACACTCCTAACTTCGGGCCAACGAGAGATCGTTATAATCCCTATTAGTCAAATTTTAATGGAAAATTCTGTAAACGGGCGGGCTTATGCAAATGTACAATAGATAATATTTATGGAAATCTATGATGTTAATGTTACTCTCTTTTCCTCTGATCGTGTACAAAGAGATAGAGACAGAATCAGTACCATCCGTATCTATATTATGGTAAAGAGGTTGTACCAGGACAGCCTTTACTCCAGATTTCTCCCTAAAATGCTAAAGAGGGTGATAGTAAGGTTACCACTGACTAGTACCAGTGCGATGCACATACTCACAATATTTCATGTCTCACATGTGCAAAGCACAATATTAACAGAAAACAGACAGAGGACACGAGGATTCACATTTAGTGGTAGTTTCCTACAACCCCATACATGCATTGCATTGTACCTCCTCTCGGATGGCTGTGTGCGAGACACTACCGGTGGTGGTATCGACTGCTGACAATTGATAGGGTCTGGAGGTTTGTTCTTAAGTTGAATTTGTATGTAAGTCGAAACTGTATATTTTATAATTATAGTTCTAGACAAATTTTTTTCTTTTGCCCCAGTGACAATTGGAGTTTCAAAATTTTTGCTGTAATTGGACCAAAAATTATCAATAAAGCTTCATTACAGACAAATTACAGCTGATCATTACAGTCTGGGACTATAGTAAAGTTTCCAGAGAGCTTCACCAGAGGTCACAGTGGGCAGAGGGGTCCGTCTGTAACTATGGGTTGTCTGTAAGTCGGGTGTCCTTAAGTAGGGGACCGCCTGTACATGAAATCCGGAATACTTAGCATAATGGCGCCATTATTGTCCACTGTAACAATTTCTTATGGACTAATTTGTTTTGGGACTTTGCATTCACAACTCACATTATCCTCAGAATGACATGACGAGTCTGATACGACAAGCAAATTGCACTGGAAAGTGGTTCGCTTCTCTCCTGGATCAGAAAGTAGTCATCTTAAAGGGATATCACATATGGGTCTAACCTCATCCCATCGGTGTTGTACAAAGTGGCTTACTCTGTGGCCTGGCAGGTGCAGTTTAAGGCCTTAAAGAGGACCTTTCACCACCACACACTTTATTATGAATATACCAAAATATATTTGCTCTTACGATATCTGATATAACAGCTGCGGAGATATCAGTCCTAGTATCTGACCCTCTCCACTGTCAGAGAGGAGGTAAAGAACAGAAGAGGGGACGTGTTTTAGCTTAATCATCTGAGTGCCTCAGTGTCAATCTTATCATAGCACCCACCCTCTCCTCTGCTGCAGCACCTCCTCTCTGACACTGGAGAGGAATACAATGGTCAGATACTGGGACTGATATCTCCGCAACCTCTGGGGCTTGAATCTGTATAGGAGCAAATACATTATGGTACATTCAGCACCACATGTGTGAGGTGATGGAAGGTCTTCTTTAAAGGGCTCATACATAACTGAGATATAGGATATTTTGGCCTTAAAATTAGTCAGTTCTTGATTATTGGTGTATTTTTTGGGTAAAGCCACTCATGGTGGGTGGTATAACTGGGCAGCAAAATAACCAATAACAATGTCAATGGGCTCAATATGCATATGTTTTCAATTGTGATAGCGTAGCTTCAAGATACCACTGTCATCAGGGGATGAGGCATAATAACATCTGACATGCCCAATCCTACATGCGTCATGCAGGGAGAACCACGAGGACCACATGCACATAATATAATCTTATTTCTATAGGTTCTAAGTTCATCTATTCATTAAGTGATCAGTAGTGGATTGGTGAGGGTCTGACACATCCCCCCCCCCCCAATGATCATCACTAGTATACTCAGCATATGGGATGTCACCTCAGTTGGTCAGATGGGCTGCAATACCGAACAACAACCACTATACAACCTACAGCGCTATAAAAAATGTAGAGACTGCTAGTCCAAAAGCTTCAGATTTTCTCCTTCCATCTCCACGACCCAATGCCATTCACCTATACTAGGGAATAGCCCTTTAATAGGGAACATTGGTGCAGAACTGCAGTTGTAAATTCCTTGCACATTCTGGTAATGAAAGTGTTAACGAATCAGATTAACAATTAGATTTTTATGAGAGTCCCAGATAATTCATGTGTAATTAAGATCCAGCCGGTGACAAAGGATCCTCCTCCGGGGATTGGAATTATTACATTTTTATGATTCCACAAATCACAAACAAAATATGATGTAAGGAAACATCTCCGGCGGCGGCGAATGTCTGAGGTGGACGGCGGCGGCCGTGTCCTTCCCCATCCTCACAGATGATCTCAGATCGGCTACCTCTGTCTGGAGGGCTAGCAAGGCATAAATAATGGAAGAAATTAACCTTGCCTATTATTCCGATTGTTCATCGAGCCGTTACAGCTGACGAGGACGGGAGATAGGGAAGCGGCCGCTGGGAGTCTTGTTTACAGCTGTTAGCTAAATACCCAGCGATTGAGGACTTCATTTACATTCCCTGTAATTATTTCACTTTTTTTTTCCAATTAAAAAATTCCTGTAATTATGACTGTTTCATGGAGAACTGGAGGGGGTCCACATCAGATGGATGGATCCTTACATTACTTGCATTATGTATACGATATACAGAAGGTTATTATAATATTCTTTAATTGAACCGTAGGCAGGGGGGTGTTTTTACCTACCCCAATGTAAAAACAAGTGCCATATGTAACCTTTTTGATACATAAGGATATTTGCATCCCCATGGGCACCAGGGACCATCTGCAGGTGGTGACCCTGTGCTCCATTTTCCTTTGCCAGTGCCCTTTAGATGACCAACATCACTGGATGCCAGTGACAAGCCCTAACCTTATGTCAGGTTCTAAGAGGATGATGTACACCCCACACACTGAGGAGTAAAATTTCATATATGCCCCTTTACCCCTTCAAGGAGGGTTGGGGTTAGTTGCAGGAAAACCCACAGGTTGGGATCCCCAGAATAGTCACAAATTGCAGCGCCAGTGGTTATGGTAGCAGTGTTGTCAGTAAAAGTGTGAAGAGTTGCCATTAGGAGCGTAGTGAGGATACAACAGGCTAGAGGATAAGACAGGAGCGTAGTCAGGAACAGAATCAGGAGTGGTTACTTGGAGAGTAGTCAGGAAACAACAAGCTAGAGAATAAGACAGGAGCATAGTCAGGAACAGAATCGAGAGTTGTCACTAAGAGAGTAGTCAGGATACAGCAGCCTCGAGGATAAGACAGAAGCGTAGTCATCAACAGAGTCAAGAGTTATGACTAGCAGAGTTGTCTGGATACAGTAGGCTAGAGTATAACACAGAAACCATCAGGCAGAGAGTCAAGAGTTGTCACTAGGAGATTAGTCAAAATACAGCAGGCTATAGGATAAGACAGGAGGATACTGAGGATCAGTTTTCATTGGAGAGTTGTCAGGATGCAGCACACCAGAGGAAAAGACAAGAGCGTAGTCAGGAAGACAGGAGCCTAATCAGGAAAAAAAATCAAGAATTGTCACTAAGAGAGTAATTGGGATATAGCAGGCCAGAAAAAAAGCCAGGAGCGGAGTCAGGAACAGATTTGTCGCTATTAGAATAGCCAGGAGCTATTAGAATATAATAGATAGAATATATAGAATTAGATAGAATAATAGAATTAGAATAGCCAGGAGCATAGTCAGGAGCGGAGTCTTGGGGCAGAGTCATAGGTAGAATACGTGCCAGCCATGCTGTAGCTGTAATGAGCTTCTTTGAATTCTTTAGATTAAGAAAAAAGAATTCCGGCGTTGTTCAATGATGATTCATTACCAAGGTAACTTCCGTCTGTACTTATGGTCAGTCATAGTGTCATGTGATGTCACTCCAGGGGCGCGCACTTCACCACATGTCAGTCTCAATTTCCACTTTACATTAATATATAAAGTATATATTGGCGGTAATTAAAGTAATTAAGGATCCGAGAATCTGATAATGAACAGGCTGAAGTAAGACGAGGGCAGCCGCCACAACGTCTCATTAGAGCGACATCTCAATTATCACGATCCTGTTCGACCCGGAGGAATTTCTGTATAAATAAGATCTGAAGAGGAAATAAAATGACAGATGAGTTCTGCCCGCAATCCTCCCTTTTACCGTAGGCCCGAAATGCAAACCTTGAACTATGGTGAGTAACCGTGAGTAAGTTAGTTTGAGGGAGGAGATGCTTGGAGCACATACTGCTCAAAAATTGTCTGGATCCTTAAAGGAGTCGGCCAGGATTTAGTATTTATCATCAGGGGTAGATAAAAAAAAATCTTTAGTTATCTTAGGATTTATGGCACCTGGAGCGAAGCATTTGGTTACATTTTAAAGTAGAAAGTCTCTTCTTTCAAAACACATCAGGACTGTGAGTGTCTGCATCTGCAATTTCATAGCACACACTGATGTGTGTAGAAAAATAAGACTCTCATCTTTAAAATAACACCATATGATTCCAGGCCGGTAGCTTCTCGAATATCATCCACACACTGCTGTGCCCTGTGCACTGAACTGCCCCAGGGTCCCTTCCCTCAGCTCTGAGTATAACTTGTAGAAGGTTTGTGGTTTAATACTGCTGCATTGAAGAAGGGGGCTGTAAAGCAGTGTAGTGCAAATGGCACAGCAGTGTGAGGACACACCTCCAGTGCACTTGGATAATCTACAATCCAAAATCAATTTTTTACAGTCCTGCTGCTACTAACATACACAAATGTATGATTATACAGATCTCCAAGGAAAATACCTAATACTGGCTGCAGATAGCAAAGAGCAGAGCAGTGTGAGGACACCTCTCGTGCACTTGCAAAAACTACCATCTTGGCATATAAATCTTTATTTTCACAGTCCTGCTGCTTCTAACAACATACAGAGGGGTATAATTACACATCTCTCCTGGGACAATACGTAACGCTAACAGCAGAGAGGTAAGAGCACAGCAGTGTGAGGATGCAGCCCTAGTGCGCTTGGTGAAGCTATCATCCTAGGATATACACCCATATGTCACAGTCCTGCTTGTGTCTTAAAGTGTCTGTTTATACCAATGTCTCTTACATCAGGTGTGATCTATAATTTACAGGCCAGTGTGTATAATCTATGCAGGAGCTGGCAGCATTGGGCCGGTTCCCCCGATCCTGGCTGCTCTTCCCGATTAGCATATCCGATTGGATTTCATTTCTTATTTAAATGAGCTAAACCTCTTATTACGGTGGTGAGTGGGGGCCGCCGCTGCCGGGGATTTCTGCCGACAGCTCCTGGTGTGCCGGGGATCTCACTGTCAGCTCTCCACAAATCTCCCACCTCTCCAGGTTCCTCAGATCAACTTTTTCATCAATTCCGCTTAAAATTTTAATTGAGCCCTGACCTATTTTACATCCTGCAGACACCAGACCCCAAAGTCCTACAATACTGAAATATGCAACGTATCCACCTGTTACTGAGATACACAAACCAAGCCCTAATTTATTAAAGCATTTGCGCCAGTTTTCTGTCTGACTTTGCACTGAAAAGAACATGCAAACTGCTTGTACATGTATTTATAAAGTGTCTGCGCCAGCTTTGTGTCGCGGCTGCTCTGGGTCCGACAAGACCGAAAAAATGTCACCTAGAGGGGAGAGTTACTGCTTAGTCAACTATTCGCCACATTTATTACTGACTGCAGCATGGACAAAGTGCACCAAAAACGGTGCACACATCCGGAGCACTGCAGGGGGCGCCAGATTCATGGAGACCGATCACCAGTTTTGATGAATCTGGCGCCCCCTGCAAGCTACACAGGCAAACTGCACAAAGTACAGACTGCACTTTTAAGAAATGTGAGCCAGTGGGGGTCATTTACTAAGGGCCCGATTCGCGTTTTCCCGACCGGAGCCCCATTGATATGGCCGATGTGCAACTAAGTCTGATGTCATGCGCGGAGCCCCATTGATATGGCCAATGTGCAACTAAGTCTGATGTCATGCGCGGAGCCCCATTGATATGGCCGATGTGCAACTAAGTCTGATGTCATGCGCGGAGCCCCATTGATATGGCAGCCCCATTGATATGGCCGATGTGCAACTAAGTCTGATGTCATGCGCAGAGCCCCATTGATATGGCCGATGTGCAACTAAGTCTGATGTCATGCGCAGAGCCCCATTGATATGGCCAATGTGCAACTAAGTCTGATGTCATGCGAAGAGCCCCATTGATATGGTCGATGTGCAACTAAGTCTGATGTCATGCGCGGAGCCCCATTGATATGGCCTACACGCCCCCGGCGAAAGCGGCAGCCATCACTCTCTCCGTCCTTTCTTTCAGCACCTCCTCGTCTGACACTGGAAGAATACAACTGGTCATATACTGGACGATATGCTCCGGCAACCTCTGGGCTTGAATTGGAATGCAAATCCAGTATGGTATCATTTCAGGCAACACATGTTGTATGTATGGAAGTGTCTTCTTTAAAGGGCTCATACATTACTGAGATATAGATATTTTGGCCTTTAAAATTAGTCATTTGCTTGATCTAATTGGTGTATTTTTGGGTAAAGCACTCTGTGGGTGGTATAACTGGGCAGCAATAACCAATAACAATGTCAATGGGCTAAATATGCATATGTTTGTCAATTGTGATAGCCGTAGCCTTCAAGATACCACTGTCATCAGGGGATAGGCATATACATCTACATTCCAATTCCTACATCGTCTGCGGGAGAACCACGAGTACGCACATGCACATACTATAAATCTTTTATTTCATAGGTTCTCAGTTCATCTTTCATTCAGTGATCAGTTATGGATTGGTTGAGGGTCCTTGACCACATGCCCCCCCCGCCCCCAATGAGCCATCACTAGTATCTCAGCATATGGGAAAAAAAAATGGTCCACCTCGTCAGTTGGTCATAATGGGCTGCAATACCAACAACAACCACTATAGTCCAACCACAGATCGCTATAAAAATGTATCACGACTGCTAGTCACAAGCTGATTCTGATTTCTCCTTCCATCTCCACCGACCCAATGCATTCACCTATACTAGGGAATAGCCCTTTTAATTAGGGAACATTGGTGCCAGAACTGCAAGTTGTATTCTTGCACCTTCTGGTTATGAAGTGTTAACGAATCAGATTACAATTAGAGTTTTTATGAGAGTCCCAGATAATTCACCATGTGTAAATTAAGAATCCAGCCGTGACAACCGATCCTCCTCCGGGATTGAATTATTACATTTTTATGATTCCACAAATCACAAACAAAATATGAATGTATAGAAACACATCTCCGGCGCGGCGAATTTCTGAGGTGGACGGCTGCGGTCCGTCGTCCTTTTCCCCCATCCTCACAGAGATCTCAGATCGGCTACTCTGTCTGGAGGCTAGCAAGGCATAAATAATGGTAAGACAAATTAACCAACCTTGCCTATTATTCCGAATTGTCATTCGAGCCGGTACAGCTGACGAGGACGGGAGAATAGGGAAGCGGGCCGCTGGGAGTCTTGTTTAACAGCTGTTAGCTAAATAATACCCGCGATTGAGGACTTCATTTAACATTCCTGTAATTATTCACTTTTTTCCATTAACATTCCCCTTGTACTTATGACTGTTTCATTGAGACCTGAGGGGTCCACATCAGATGGTTGGATTCCTTACCATACTTGCATTCTGATATCCGATATACATAAAGTTGTGTATAATATTCTTTTAATTGACCGTAGGCAGGGGGGTGTTTTTTATTACCTACCCCATGTAAAACAAGTGCCTAATTGTAACCTTTTTGATACATAAGATTTATTTGCATCCCCATGGGCACCATGACCTATCTGCAGGTTGGTGACCCTGTGGGCTTCGCGATTTTCCTTTGTCCAGTGCCCTTTAGATGACCAACATCACTGGATCCAGTGACAAGCCCTACCGTAGTCATGTTCTAAGAGGATGAGGTACACCCCCACACACTGAGGAGTAAAATTTCATATATGCCCCTGTTTACCCCTTCAAGAGAGGTTGGGGTTTATGTTTTGCATGGAAAACCCACAGGTTGGGAATCCCCCCCAGGAATAGTCAACCATTGCGCGGCGCCAGTGGTTAGGGTGCATTGTTTCTGTCAGTAAAAGTGTGAGAGTTGGCTATTAGGAGCGTAGTGAGAATACACATGTGCTAGAGGATAAGACAGGGCGTAAGTCAGGACATAGAACCCTCAAGAGTGGTTCTTGGAGAGTAGTCAGGAAACAACAATCTAGAGAATAAGACAGTAGCATAGTCCGGAACCAGAATCGAGAGTTGTCCACTAAATATAGTAGTCAGGATACAGCGCCTCGGAGGATAAGAACCGAGCGTAGTCAATCAACAGTCGAGGTTGTCCCTAGGGAGTAGTCAGGATATTGGCAAGGCGGCAAAGATAAGACGGAAGCCATAGTCATCCCAACAGAGTCCAAGTTCATTGACTAGCAGAGTTGTCTAACACAGTAGGCCTAGAGTATAAGCCAGAAACCATCTAGCCGATAGCAAGAGTTGTCACTAGGAGATTAGTCAAAATACAGCATATGTCTATAGTATAAGACAGGAGGATACTTGAGGATCAGTTTTTCATTGGGAGGTTGTAGGATGCAGCACACTCCAGATGAAAAGACAAGAGCTTAAGGTCAGGAAGACAGGTAGCCTACTCAGGAACAAATAATCAGAATTTGTCACTAAGAGAGTAATTGGATCTACAGGCCAGAAAAAAAGCCAGGAGCGGAGTCAGGAACAGCTTTGTCTGGGCTATTAGACCACATATAATAGATAAGAATAATAGAATAGATAGATAAAGAATTAAATAGTAGCCAGAGCATAGTCAGGAACATAGTCGTGGGGCGAGTCAGAGGTAGAATTAGTGCCATCCTGCTGTAGCTTGTAATGACTTCTTGAATCTTTAGATTAAGACAAAAGCATTCCACGTTGGTTCAATGATGATTTCCCTTCACCAAGGTACATCCTGCGCTGTCGTTGCTTATGGTCAGTCCATAGTTTCATGTGATGTCACTCCAGGGGCGCGCACTTCAATCTCAACCACATGTCCAGTCTCAATTTCACTTACATTAATATATAAGTATATATTGGCTGCTTTAATTAAAGTATTAAGGATCCCGAGAATCTGATAATGAACAGGCTGAAAGTAAGACGAGGTCAGCCGCCACAACGTCTCATTAGAGCGACATCTCAATTATCACGAATCCTGTTCGACCCGGATGAAGTTCTGGTATAATAGATCTTGAAGCAGGAAATAAAATGACAGATTGAGTTCTTGCCCAGCCAATCCTCCCTTTTACCGTAGGCCGAAACGAAACCTTGAACTATGGTACGTACCTTGAGTCAGTAGTTTTAAAGGGAGGAGATGCTTGAGTCACATACTGCTGCAAAATTTGTCTGGATCCTTTAAGGCGTCGGCCAGGATTTGTATGTATCATCAGGGGTAAGATAAAAAAAACTCTTTAGTATCTTAGGATTTTAGTGGCACATGGGGCGAAGCATTTGGTTGAAATTTTAAAGTAGAAAGCTCTTCTTTCAACACCATCAGACTGTGAGTGTCTGGCATCTGCAATTTTCATAGCACACACTGATGTGTGTAGAAAAATAGGACTCTCATCCTTTTAAAATAATCACCCATAGTATTCCAGTCAGTCGCTTCTCCAAGTGCACTCGAATATCATCAGCACACGGCTGTGGCCTGTGCCTGAGTGCCACCTCCCGGGTCCCTTCCCTCAGCTCTGAGTCACTCCACTTTTGTAGAGGTTTACTTCTGTGGTTTTAGTACTGCGCGCATTGAAGAAGGGGGCTGTAAGGTCAGTGTAGTGCAATACTGGCACGCAGTGTGAGGACACTACCCATATCCAGTGCCCTTGGATAATCTACATCCAAAATGTCAATTTTTACAGTCCTGCTGCTACGACTAAACATAACAAATGTAAGTGATATATGTCCCAGATCTCCAGGAAAATACCTAATACTGGCTGCAATATCAAAGGAGCAGAGCAGTGTGAGGACACCTCTCGTGCACATTGCAAAAACTCTCCCATCTTGGTATATAAATCTTTATTTTCCATGTCCTGCTGCTTCTAACAACATATCCGAGGGTGTGTATCACTTAAAACATCTCTCCTGGGCACACATACGTATCGCTAACACAGATAGGTAAGAGCACAGCTAGTGTGAGGATGCCGGGCCGAGCTGCCGGCTTGGTCGAAGCCTATCATCCTATGATACACACCCATTGTCACCAGTCCTGCTTTGGTGTCTTAAAGTGTCTGTTTATACCAATGTCGTCATCTCATCAGGGTGGTGATCTATAATTTACAGGCCAGTGTGTATAATCTATGCATTAGCGGCAGCACTTGGGCCGGTTCTGCCCCGATCCCTGGCTGCTCTTTTTACTCCCGATTAGCATACCGATTGGATTTTCATTTCTATTTAATGGAAGCTAAAAACCTCTTATTACGGTGGTGAGTGGGGCCGGCCGCTGCCCGGGATTTCTGCCCTGACCAGCTCCTGGTTTTGTCGGCTGGGAGCTCACTTGTCCAGCTCGCCACACATCCCTCGCCACCCTCTCCAGGTTCCTCAGATCAACTGTTTTCATCAAGTCCGTTAAAATTTTTAATTTGAGCCCGACCTATTTTACAATCCTGCAGACACCCTACTCCAAAGTCCCTACCAATACTGAACTAATGCCAACGTATCCACCTGTTACTGAGATACACAAACCAAGCCTCTCACTTCTTCTTCCTACATCTAATGAGCTTTCCTGCTGTGCCAGTTTTCTTCTTGCGTGCTGTGCCACTGCTGGCACTCTGCTGACTGTCACACTTTATAACCTACTTGACTGCTAAGTTTCGTGCGCTTATGTAACATGCATTTCTAAGTGTCTGCGCAGCTCTGTGTCGCGCTTGCTCTGGTCCGAAAGACCGAAGAAAATGTCACCTAGAGGGGAGATGGTACTGCGTAGTCAACTATTCGCCCACATTTATATTGACTGCCGCATGGACAAAGTGCAAAACCAAAAACGGTGCACACATGCTGGCAGGCACTGTGCAGCGGGCGCCAGATTCATGGAGACCGAGCACCAGTTTTGATGAATCTCTGGGCTCCACCCTGCAAGCTATCATCAGGCAACTGAACAGTACAGACTGCCACTTTTTTTGATAAATGGTGAGCCAGTGGTGGTCATTTACTAAAGGGCCCTCGATTCGTGCGGGGGTTTCTCCCTTCCGTGTTACCCGAGATATTTTTCTCCCCCGATTTCGCGCCAGATTTCCCCCTGTATGCCCCGGGATTTTGTGGCTGCACGCGATCGGATTGGTGGCGCTTCGGCGCCGGCATGCACGCTATGTCAACTCGCGGGCGTCGCGTGCCCGAACGAAAACGACTGTATTCGAAAACCGCCCGTGCATTTTAAAAATAAAAAACCGAAAAGTGTCGGCTTGGGGAGATTCCATCACTCTTGGCTCGCGTTCTGTTGGTTTCGCCATGTCATCCTTCTCCGTTGGTCCTTGCTTGTTCTGTTTCATTCGCCTTTTTTATCTCTCCCTACTTCTTCGGGTCTTTATGGAGCCTGGGATTCTGAGCTTCCTTTTCTTTTAACCGACGCTTACCTTCACCTGGTCCGATCGGTTGCGCATTTCCGGCGCGATGGTCTGATGACTTTCAAGGCAGCAGCGTCCACCCTGGGTGGACGGCGGAGAACTCCCATCATAATCACTTGCCGGACCCCGATCCAGCGCGAGTTAACAGCCGTCGCATGGACTGCGAATGAACCGGGAAAGTAATCCCTGCCTCTACCAAGTGTGTTTAAGTGAGTGTTGCTGCTTGTTCTATTAATCCGTAGCATCTTGAGATGTTTTGTTGCTGTGATGACGCTCAAGCTTTTATTTCGTGGTGCTCTCTATAAGAATTGTTAATTATACTCTCACTCATTATTTCCCTACTCGGGGAGTTTGTAGCTAAACCTTAATGTGGATGATTTTTCTGTTCAATTTAGTAGCTCTAATCTTTGTGCTGATAACTCCTGCTGCTTTGAGTCTAATGGTAATCTAAACCGCTTCCCTCCCTTATGTGATAACTTCTGGTTGAGCGGCTCGAATTTTCTAGGCCTTCATGTTTGCTCTGATGTCTCGAGTTATTTTGCATGTGCCCTGTCTATACAGTCCCCAAGGCTCCCTTAGTCTGGTGATTGGAGGTGATGATCCCAGTCTTCCTCTTTCCCGGTCGGTGACTGCGGTCGGTGACGTTATCAGTAATTATGTCTTTCCGCCCCGGTAACATTCTCATTATTGGGTGGCCATATCTTCTCCTCATCTTTTCTCACTGCTATCGAGCGCGGGTGGCGCCCGGACAAGTTGAGTCACAACCTTATTAATTTCTGCTGTGGAGTCTTTTTTCGGATGCAAAGCATATGGAGACGACGATTTGGAGGTCGTTACGAGTCCTTCAGGTGTTCTTGTGGCTGGAACATTTGGTTTCAGAATCTCCATTATCTCCTCTGACTGCAACCGCAGCAGAATAGTGAATGCAGCTCTGGGGTATAATACAGGATGTAACTCAGGATCAGTACAGGATAAGTCATGTCAATTAATTCACCAGTGACTGCACCGCAGCAGAATAGTGACTGCTAGCTCTGGGGTATCATAAGCATGTAACTCAGGATCAGTACCTGATAGTAATGTCATGTATTACACAGTGCCTGCACCAGCAGGCAGAATAGTGAGTGCAGAGCTGGGTATAATATCAGATGGTACTCAGGATCATTATTATTGTTTTTTCCCCGCTTCTTCCTCTATATAATTAACAGCTAAGATGAAACATTGATGTAACATAGAACATGGAGGCTACTCTGCATTCACTGACATAAACTTTAAATAAGGTCTGTCTCTCCGGCTCCTCGTCTCCGCTCATTACCATGGTATACCCCCAGGCGGTGTGGCTGAGCTCTGCACATATGAGCAGCTTGTGAGCCATGAAGTCCATTTGCAGAGTCTCCTGATGTATCTGTGCGTCTCTCCATTTAGAGGGCGCGCAGCGATGAATCATGACTTGTTCTAACGACGCGATGACCGCGGCGCTTTATTAAACATATGCTCATGCCAAATGGTTAATGCAATCATCTTCTAGCAGGCGCATTCTCCATTGTGTTTATCCTGTGTCCGCGGCATAGATGAGTCTCGCTGCTCGGCGTGCCGTGTTTATCACACTATGGGGCCCCTCTAATAAGCCAGATAGACACTTGTGCCGGAATGTTCCTATGAATATTGTATACGGGCAGGAATGATCGCTGTGCACAGCAGAAGATCCGCTTCAATATTCATCTATAGGCAGATGGTAATGGAGGCAATGAGAGCGCGGCTGGAAAGCACTCGCACCTTCCAGGCTCGTTACTTTACCTTTAAGCTAATTATTTGCTAATTAAAACACATTTCTGCTTAATTTATACAAACAAGATCCAACAGGGGAAGATTAAAGGGAAATTCTCATTTTTATATATCTCCTAACGTGCCCCCCCTTGCGTAAATCCTGATGTCATGCGCGGAGCCCTATTGATATGGCCGATGTGCAACTAATTCTGATGTCATGCACAGAGCCCCATTGATATGTCCAATGTGCAACTAAAGTCTGATGTCATGCGCGAGCCCCATTTATTGGCCGATGTGCAACTAAGTCTGATGTCTGTGCGGAGCCCATTGATATGGGCCAATGTCAACTAAGTCTATGTCATGCGCGGCGCCCATCATCGATATGGCAATGTGCAACTATCCTGAATGTCCAATGCGCTTAGCCCCATTGATATGGCCGATGTGCAACTAGTCTGATGTCATGCGCGGAAGCCCCAATGGATATGACCGATGTCCAATGTCATGGGAAGAGCCCCATTGATAATGGCCGATGTGCAACTAAGTCTGATGTCATGCGCAGAGCCCCATTTATATGGCCAATGTGCAACTAAAGTCTGATGTCTATGCTAAGAGCCCCATGTATATGGTCTGATGATGCAACTAGTCTGATGTCATGCGCGGAGCCACATTGATATTACGCGATTTGCAACTAATTCTGATGTCATGCGCGGAGGCCCCATTGAATGGCGATGTGCAACTAGTCTGATGTCATGCCGGCGAGCCCCTTGATATGCGGCCGTGTGTCACCTAAGTCTGATGTCATGCGCAGAGCCCATTGAAAAAGCCGATGTGCAAACTAATTCCGGAAGTCATGCGCAGGGCCCCATGATATGGCCTATGTTCAATTAAGTTCGTGATGTTGCACAGAGCCCCTTGGATAATGTGCCGATGTGCAACTAATTCGATGTCATCGCGCAGAGCCCCATTGATAATGGCCAATGTGCAACTAAGTCTGATGTCATGCGAAGAGCCCCATTGATATGTTCGATGTGCAACTAAGTCTGATGTTATGGGCGCGAGCCCCATTGATATGAACCCGATGGCAAACTAAGTCTGATGTCATGCGCGATCCCCATTGCATTGGCCGATTGCAACTAATCCTGATGTCATGCGCGACCCCATTTGATATGGCCGATGTGCAACTAAGTCTTATGTCAGCGCAGAGCCCATTGAAAGAGAGAGCCGATGTTGCAACTATTCTGAAGTCCTGCGCAGGGCTCCATTGATATGGCCGTGTGCAATTAGTCTGATTCTTGCACAGAGCCCCCATTGATATGGCCGATGTGCACACTAATTCTGATTCATCGCGCAGAGTCCCCATTGATATGGCCGATGTGGCAATTAAGTCTGATTGTCTTGCACAGAGCCCCATTGATATGGCCGCTGTATCAACTACGTCTGATTCCAATGCTCGGAGCCCCCTTGATATGGCCAATGTTCAACTAAGTCTGATGTCTGGCGCGGAGCCCATTGTATGGCCGTGTGCAACTAAGTCTGGATGTCATGGCCGGATCCCCCTGATATGCCGATGGTGCAACTAGTCTGAGTCATGCGCGGAGCCCCATTGATATGGCCGATGTGCAACTAAGTCTGATGTCTTGCGCAGAGCCCCATTAATATGACTGATGTGCAGCTTAGTCTGATGTCTTGCGCAGAGCCCCATTAATATGACTGATGTGCAGCTTAGTCTGATGTCTTGCGCGGAGCCCCATTGATATGGCCGATGTGCAATTAAGTCCGATGTCATGAGCAGAGCCCCTTCGATATGACCTACATGCAGCTAAGTCCGCTGTCATGTGCAGAGTCCCATTGAGATGCCTTACGTGCAGCTAAGTCCGCTGATATGTGCGGAGCTTGGAGATACCTGTTTGATCAGTGATTAAGACCGCCGACATGTGTGGACCATTGCAAGCATATCTTTCCAGCGACTATGTCCACTGACATGCGTGGAGCTCAGCAAATCCCTGTTGTCTTCTAACAATCAGTGGCTAAGTCCACGGTCATGTGTGGACCTCCGACCGGCCGAATCAGCTGTTTTTTAGTATATCAGCTGATCGAACCTATACATCAGCTGACTTTAATCAGTGCCTATTGGTGGATTTTTCCTAAGGGAGCGTTCATTATTATATTTTCTATTGGCTATTTACCCCCAAAGATGGGAGTGGCTTAACCTTTATAATGTCGCCGTTGTCACGTTGCAATCAGTATTAGCCCTAAACCCCTGATGTGGGGAAAAAACAATCTCAGAATCGTTTTGATAAGTAACAGTGTTCAAAAGTTATAACCATATAAAGAGACGCAAGTCAGAATCCAAAAAATCGGGCTGAGCCTTAAGCTACAAAATGGCTGCGTCCTTAAGGGGTTAAAGCATAGTCTGTAAACATTTGATAGTCTAGAATAAAAGTGAAGTTTTAATGCTAATTGTATTGACCGGTTATGGGCTATTTAGTCTGCTATCTGGAAGTTTTGTACAAAAAAGTGTATTGCTGGCACAGTTACATGAAAACTTGGGAACTATTATAAGGACACTGTGGGCAATGTGGGCACTGTATTAGAATATTATGTGGGAACTGTATTGAATTACTATGTGGGCACTGTTACATGGAAACTTGGGAACTATTATGTGGGTACTGTATTAAACTTATGTGAGCACTGTTTCAAGGAAACTGTTAGGAACTATTATGTGGGCACTGCATGGAACTATTATGTGGGCACTGTATTAAACTGTTATGTGGGCACTGTAGTGTACTGTTATGTGGGTACTGTATTGAACTACTCTGTGTGCACTGTATTGAACTGTTATGTGGGCACTGTAGTGTACTGTTATGTGGGCACTGTATTGTACTGTTATGTGGGCACTGTATTGAACTACTCTGTGTGCACTGTATTGTTAAACAGTGCCCCACATAATAGTTCCATCAGTGCCCACATAATAGTTTCCTAACCGTTCCTTGAAACAGGCTTCACATAAGTTTACTACAGTACCCCACATAAAGTCCCAAGTTCATGTAACGTGCCCACATAGTAATTCAATACAGTTCCAAATAATATTCTAATACCGTGCCCACATGCCCACAGGTTGTCCTTCTAATAGTTCCCAAGGTTTCATGTACTGTGCCCGCAATACACTTTTTTGTACAAAACTTCCAGATGTAGCAGACTAAATAGCCCAATAACGGTCAATACAATTAGCATTAAAACTTCAACTTTATTCTAGACTATCAAATGTTTACAGACGATGCTTTAACCCTAAGGACGCAGCATTTTGTAGCTTAAGGCTCAGCCCGATTTTTTTTTGGATTCTGACTTGCGTCTCTTATATGGTTATAACTTTTGAACACTGTTACTTATCAAAACGATTTCTGAGATGTTTTTTCCCCACATCAGGGGGTTAGGGCTAATACTGATGGCACCGTGACACCGGCGACATTATAAAGGTTAAGCCACTCCCCTTCTTGGGGGTAAATAGCCAAAGAAAATATAATAATGAAGCTTACCTAGGAAAAATCCCCAATAGGCAATGATTAAAGTCAGCTGATGTATAGGTCGAATCAGCTGTGATATATGAAACACAGCTGATTCGGCCGGTCGGGCGGTCCACACCTGACCGTGGACTTAGCCACGGATTGTTAGAAGAAAACAGGGCTTTGCTTGGCTCCACGCATGTCAGTGGACATTCACGCCTCTGCTGAGTCCAGCTCGATGTGACGTTTTTCGCCATTAGGTTACTGCACCCCCCACCACACTGCTCCGGCCATTGTCGTACTGTATCTGCACGTGATTGCGCACACCCCGG